>QRDG01000232.1:683302-1233610 GCA_012064385.1 Puccinellia tenuiflora | reverse complement strand
TGTCGGATGCTCCGCCACACCGGCGGGCGACCCTGTCACCTCCGCGAAGAACGTGGAGGTGTTGGGAGGCGGTGCGAAGCGCCCATCGGGCAGTGCGTCGGCCCTATCGGCAAAACACGGGAGGAGGAAGAAGCCGGAGGCCTTGGGCACCGCGATGGGTAAATCCTTTCGTCGAGGCACTTCTTCTGGTAGCCTCGTGCTCTTTGTCATGACAATTCACTTGTGCAGGGAGCCGCTCGCGATCGGGGTGACGGACTCTGACGCCTTGGATATGTCCGCCTCCGAGCCGGCTCGCGGGTTTTCTAGGGAGCAGGCGTCCAATCCGCCTCTCGAGGCGGCGAACCTGGTGATGGGCGGCATGGTGCCAACCGAATGCCGCTCCTCTCGTGGCGACCCTTGGTCCTTTGGCTCCTGGTGGTGGTGACGAGGTTGCTGTGGAAGCCTTCGTGGCTTCTCCTTGGCCACGTGTAGAGGCCGATGGTGGCGCCTACCTCCTTCCCTCATCAGTCGTGGCGGAGACGACCAAAGACAAGGCTATGACGACCATGATGTATTCTCTTCCTGGTCCTCGCCAGTTTGGAGCAGTCCGCCGTTCTCTGGTCCGATGTCGGTCAGGTTGGACGAGTCTGTTGTTTTTCCCCTTGCAGTGCTGGCGGAGTAAGGGCAAGGGAGCAGCTGGCCCGATATATCGCTGCTCCGCTCGTTGGTGGAGTACGCGCTTGCTGATGCAGCCAGGGAGGTTGCGGACACTCAAGCGGGAGCTTGACACCACCAAGGGTTAGATTCCTACTCTCTGACTTCTTCTTCTTCGGATCTCTGGTTCTCCCTTCGGCTTCTTGATTTTCGTGTTGACTCTGCTCTATCAGGCGATTCCACATCTCGTGCCGGCTTGGAGAAACAACTGGCGACCTCCGTCCCACTGACCGTGCTTCAACGACAAGTTTGAAGCAGAAGGACATCGCCCACACGCAGGCCGTGGCCGAACTCCAGTCTACGGCGAACGTGTCAGAGGAATGCTGCCTTGAGGTTGTTCGGTTGCGCGAGGAGGTGAAGCGGCTGCAGGAGACAGGGAAGAAGAAGAAGCAGGACGAGATCGAGACCCTTCGGAAGAATGGGGAAGATCTGAAGCTTAAGCTGAATGAGGCAGTCGACGCCCATGACCGAAACGTCCTGGCATCTAGGAACGCGAGCTTGAGAATGATGTCGGGGGCAACCCCCGGATATGGCAAGGCGTCGATATAAGGGTTGACTCGGTGTTGACCGGGTCACTGAAACCGACATAACTGTACCGGTCGACTCGGAGTTGGCCGGGTCATGGTTAACCGACATATGGTTATGTCGGATCACGTAAGTTATATGTCGGATCGTTCTTTGTTCTTCTTGTGTGCAGGGAAGGCGAAACCGAGTTACTGGGGATTCGGCATGCCGGTGCCGAATAAGGAAGCTTACTCGGGCATGGTCAAGGCGCAGGTCTTGTCCCTACAATCACGGGTCAGGACGCAGAACCACTTGCACGATGGACGAGGCCACTTGACCAGAGTGATTGACCTCCATGCCGCTGACCGAAGCGGTACCAGGGAGCAGTGTGTGGAGGAGACGGATGGGACGTGCCACGGTGCGGGGTGACGGAAGCGGTCAGAGGACCGGGCGTGGCTACAGTCCGGGCTACGCCAGCACTGATGTCAGCCCTAACTTGTGCCCTGGGCTTCCCTTTATAAGGAGCACCAGGGGCTCCTCTTACGGGGACGCATGCACCACAGACACTTGCTCGTTTCCTTAGTGACTAGAAAGAGAGCCAGAGAGCAGCGCCGAGACTCGGTAGGAGCTTGGAGCCTGTTGTTCGTTGCATATAGCTCAAGGAGCAGCTTGTAATACCGTGGTAATCCAGATATATCGATCATATAGGCAGGAGTAGGGGTGTTATCTCCTCACGAGAGCCCCGAACCTGGGTAAAACCGTGTGTGTGTGTGTGTGAGTTGTGTTCTTCGTGTGCGTGTTCGTGTGCGCAAGCCCTCCCCGGGTGCCTCCAGCGTCCATCGGCCCCACACTTCAAGCCATCCTATGGCATCTGCCGTGACACCACCACGACAGTTGGCGCCCACCGTGGGGCCAGCAGCGGCGCTGGCTGGAGTTTTCATCCGGACGGGCTCTATCATCGCGTCGGGTGAGCGCGTGGTCTGTGGCCTTGTCCACAGATTCGGCTCCCTCAACGTCATCAGCGACAACGCAGGCTGCTTCGGCAGCAGGCCACTGCCCCGGAACGGATGCCTCATCGACTTCGGCGCGCTCACGGTCTACGTCGCCACCGAGGTCCCTTGCAGGTTCCCGAAAGGGTGCAGCTGGGAGCGGATCCACCCGCAGTCTGCGCAGCTCGCGGCCGGCGTACCGCTCGCCCCGCTAGTTGCGTGGAAGTCATGATGACCGCCCCGGGCGTCGGTGTCGGCAAAGCCATGGCGGGCGAGGCTGACCCCGGCACCAGGTCGGCAAGAACAGGGCGTCCGCCCTTGGAGAAACCGGAGAACCGTGCGGCACAGGCCAGCACATCCAGCGTGCCGGTGACGCCGAGTCCTCTTCAGGACGCGATTCAGAAGCTGGCAACGCCAGTCGCACCGGGTGCAGATGTTGCTCTAACTCAGGCGGAGTTGGAGCAGCAGCGCCAGGAGATACTCCGAGAGCCCAGGAGGTGGCCCGAGTCAGGCAGGAGTTCGACATATCAATGCGTGAGTATAACTCGGCTCATGGTTTTACTCCGCAGCAAACCCAGTTAGTCGCATCGACGAGGTGCGTGCCCGAGGTAGAGACCTTAATGCAGAGATAGCTAGAGATGGTAGAGCTAGATCTGCTAGAACTGCTAGTCATGTGTCGGCCGAAAAGCCGAGATACAGCACGCCCGGAAAGAACCTTAGGGCGGCAGAGGCAGCCATAGCCGAGTTGGCCGGTTTATCCGGTGAAGCTCGCAGTAGGCAGCAGGACCGAGTCAATGAGTTGGTGGCTGTCGCTAACCGACAGAACGAGGCCTATCGCAAGGCTAACCCGGATGCGGGTGGATCTCGGTTCCTTCACTCGGATGGTGGAGCCGGAGGAGTGTCCAAGGGACAAGCCTCTTCGCCGTATGTCGGCAGGAGCAGGGGCCAGAGTGTGAACTCTGGCAAGAACAAGCAGATACAAGCGTACGATCCGGCCTATGCCGGAAAGAGAGTAGCCGAGCAAGGCAATGCCGGTCGGGGAAAGTCAGGACCCGCTCAGGGCAGGCAGGAAGAGAACCAAGTTATCCCGGCGAATCAAGGTCAGCCACCTCGGTATCCGGTACCCATTCCACCTCGTCGTCAAGCGGGTGCCGGGTATGCCGAGCCGGCCGCAGACCGATATGATGATGGTTACTCGGCCATGGAGCGGGCCGGGTACACAAGGTACCGAGATTTGGCGTCCGAGGGTGCACTCGGCGCAAGGCTGGGAACTCGCCAGTTGCCGGCACACGATGTCCGGAACAAGCTTGACAGAATCTATCTGTCCGAGCTCCTGGAGGAGCAAGGCCCGCCGGGTCCGGCATGTTTTGGACCCCGGATCATGAAGCAGGCACCGGTGCCGAATTTCCAGTTACCTCGGGGTGCCAAGACCTATGACGGCAGCACCAAGCCGGAGGACTGGCTGACAGACTATGTCACCGCTGTGCACATTGCCGGCGGAAGTCGCAGATGGGCAGTGCGGTATGTGCCGCAGATGCTAGAGGGACCGGCCCGAATCTGGCTGAACAACCTGGAGGAGAACAGCATTGACTGCTGGCTTGACTTCTCCGATGCTTTTGTCAGCAACTTCTCCAGTACTTACAAGAGGCCGAATCGACCTCAGCAGCTGTCCATGTGTCGGCAGCGAGAAGACGAAACAGACCGGGAATATCTAACCCGGTGGAGCACGATCCGGAACTCCTGTGAAGGAGTGATTGAGTCACAAGCCATTGCCTGGTTTGCGCAAGGATGCCGACATGGCTCCATGCTTTGGCAGAGACTCCAGAGGGAGATGCCGGCCACCTTGGCCGAGACAATGTCAATTGCTGACAGTTATGCGCTCGGTGATCCGACACAGCCCTTACTGGCCCCGGTCGACAGAGACAGATCGGGTCGGCGAGGTGATCGCTCGGATTACCGAGGAAAGAGAAGGGAAGAGAGGCCGGATTACCGGTATGGGTCAGACCAGGTTGCTGCCATCGACCAAGATCAGATGGGTGCCGGCAGCAGCCAGAGCAAAAGAATGACGGTCCTAGCGTGGGGCCAGAACTCGGAAGGAAGGAGGCCGTGGGACGGCGAAAAAAGACCGTGGAATGGCGAGAGAAAGCCGTGGAACGGCGACAAGAGGCAGTGGGCTAGCCCCAGTGGGACGATGCCGAATGATCCCTGCAGCTACCACACCAAGCACCCCAGCAGACCGGCTCAGCACTCAAACCGGAACTGCAGCCGGAACAGGCGCCCGCAGGAGAACACCGGCCCGGCAACTCGACCCGCATCACTCACGGGTGCGAACGCTATCCCGGTGAACGCCCAGACAAGGCCTGAAGATGTCAACCAAGTGGCCAACATGGCCAACATCAACTCCAACTACCCCGGCAGCAACGCTGGTCCGAGTCGGCAAAATCAGTACCGAGAGGCCCACCAGAGTTACATGGTCTTTGTGACCGAACCCAACGACAAGCAAAGTCAGCACAGGCGTGCTATGGAAGTAAATGCCGTTATGCCGGCGGTGCCGAAATTCATGTACTGGTCCGAGGATGAGATCAGCTGGAGCGTCAGGGACCATCCAAGGGTCATGCCCAACCCAGGAGGTTATGCTCTGGTGTTGGATCCGACATTCGTCGGGCCCAGCATCAATGTCAGATTTTCCCGGGTCCTCGTTGATAACGGGAGCAGCATCAACATCATGTACCGGGATACCATGGTAAAACTCGGCATAACCGAGAATATGATGCAGCCCAGCCGAACCACCTTTCACGGCATTGTGCCCGGTGTTTCACATGCACCCATGGGCGCGATTTGGGTTGATGTCGCCTTCGGTGACAAAAGCAACTGCCGGACTGAGAGTCTGCTGTTCGAGGTCGTGGATCTCGAGAGCCCGTATCATGCCTTACTCGGCAGACCGGCACTCGCCAAGTTCATGGCGTCTACTCATGTGGCGTACCTGAAGATGAAGCTTCCGGGTCCAAATGGTGTCATCACCATCTCGGGAGACTACAAGCGTTCCATGGAGTGCGCCTCAGCCGGGTCATCCCTGGCCGAATCACTGGTGATCGCCGCCGAGAAAAGGAGAATCCATGAGGTGGTGGCTTTGGCCCAGGCATCTCAACTCGGTATGCCGAGTGCGGCTAACCCGCAGCAAACTGCAACCTTCCAGGCGGCGAAGGAATCGAAGAAGGTCGGCATCGACGAGGCTAACCCGGAACGCTCCGTCATCATCGGTGCCGGGTTGGACAAGAAATAGGAAAGCGAGCTCATCAACTTCCTCCGTGAGAATCGGGATATCTTTGCATGGTCCAGTCAGGACTTGCTGGGTGTTCCGAGGGAGTTGGCTGAGCACTCTCTGCATGTCAGGCCAGATGCTAGGCCTGTGAAGCAACCGACTCGGCGTCTCGCCGAAGAAAGAAGGAAGGCGGTGGGTGACGAGTTAGCCAAGTTACTCGCGTCGAATGCCGTCGTGGAAGTAAAATACCCGGACTGGTTGGCTAACCCGGTCCTGGTGGAGAAAAAGAAGGAAGAACCGGATGCGCCTACTGTCTGGCGCATGTGTATCGACTACACCCACTTGAACAAGGCCTGTCCAAAGATCCTTTCCCGTTGCCCCGGATCGATCAAGTGATCGACTCCACGGCCGGATGTCAGCTGTTGTCTTTTGTGGATGCCTACTCTGGTTTTCACCAGATCCCGTTAAACCCGGATGATCAAATAAAAACTGCTTTTATTACCCCGTACGGGGCTTATTGCTATCGTGTCATGTGTTTTGGTTTGAGAAATGCCGGCGCTACTTATCAGCGCTGTATGCAGAAATGTTTGCATGATCAGATAGGAAAAAACGTGCAAGTATATGTCGACGACATAGTCATAAAAACAAAAGAAAAGCATACTCTGTTAGATGATCTCAGAGAAACATTCGCAAACCTGCGGAAATTCCGACTAAAACTTAATCCGGATAAGTGTACATTCGGTGTGCCGGCCGGCAAGTTACTCGGTTTCCTCGTGTCGAGCCGAGGTATCGAGGCGAATCCGACTAAGATCCGGGCAATAGAAAATATGAGGCTACCGAGATGCCTCCGAGATGTCCAAAAATTTACGGGTTGCCTGGCCTCCCTGAGTCGGTTTCTAGGTCGGTTGGGAGAAAGGGCTCTACCTTTGTACCAGCTAATGAAAAAATCTGATAGATTTAGCTGGACCCCGCAAGCGGACTCGGCATTCCATGAGTTGAAAAAGGTGTTGGCTACTGCGCCGATATTGGCTTCGCCATTACCGAGAGAGCCCATGTTGCTTTACATTGCAGCTACTAACCGAGTCGTCAGCGTCGTTGTGGTGGTAGAACGAGAAGAAGGGGGAACCACCGTGCAGAGGCCAGTGTATTACCTGAGTGAGGTACTCTCCACCTCGAAACAAAATTATCCACACTACCAGAAAATGACCTATGGTGTGTACCTGGCGGCCAAGAAACTGAAGCATTACTTCCAGGAGCACCCGATAACCGTGGTGAGTGCAGCTCCTATCTCGGAAATCATCGGCAACCGAGACGCAAGTGGCCGAGTAGCCAAGTGGGCTATCGAGTTGGCGGCATATGCGCCGCAATACGCGAGAAGAGATACCATCAAGTCTCAAGCAGTGGCCGAGTTTCTTGTGGACTGGGCCGAGATGGAATATGAACCATCTCTGCCGGACTCCAACTTACTGGAGGATGCACTTTGACGGGTCCAAGGTAAAAGAAGGCCTGGGTGCCGGAGTGGTTCTCACCTCGCCAAAGCGAGACCAGTTGAAATATGTGCTGCAAGTTCATTTCGCGGCATCCAACAATGTAGCCGAGTATGAGGCATTGATCCACGGACTCAAGGTGGCCAAGGAAATCGGGATTCGCCGAATAATCTGTTATGGTGACTCGGATTTGGTGATTCAGCAGACCTCGGGCAACTGGGACGCCCTGGATGCCAACATGGCGGCATACCGGTTCCATGTCCAAAAGATCTCGGGGTTCTTTGATGGCTGCGAGTTCAACCACATCCGGCGGACCGAGAATGAAAGTGCAGACATGCTGTCCAAGATCGGATCATACCGACAGGCCATTCCACCCGGAGTGTCTCTGGAGCATCTTCACAAGCCATCAATTAAGCCTTCACCCGAGTCAGACTCAATATTCATCCCGGGTAATCTGGAATCCGATGTCGTCCCGATGGACGTTGACGTCGGGGGCAAGCCGCTGAACTCGGGGACTGCTCTGCAGGACCCGGGGACTCCCATGGATGTCTCGTGTGTTATGTCGGACTCAAGAATAGAGTTGGAAAATTGGAAAGCTGCTTGGCGGAACTCGGGAATCCTTTGGGAGGACTCGGGGACTCGTCAGCCTATGTCGAGCGTCGTTATGTCGGTTGAAGCCATGGAGGTCGATGAGCCTGAACTCGGAACTCGTCCGGTACCGACATGGGCCCAACCCATCATGACATTTATGTTGGAGGGCACCTTACCGAGTGATGAGGTCTCGGCCAGGCAGATACAGAGGCGATCCAAGTCTTTCACCATCATCAACCGAGAGTTATACAAGAGAAGCGTGACCACCGTGCTTCAGCGCTGTGTTGAGCCAGAAGAAGGAGGAAAGATCCTCCGAGATATCCATCAGGGAGAATGCGGACATCACGCTTCTTCCCGAGCCATTGTGGCCAAAGCATTCCGATATGGGTTTTACTGGCCGAGTGCTCTGCAGCAGGCAGAGGACATAGTCCGGAAGTGTGAAGGATGTCAAAGATTTGCAAACAAGATTCATATGCCGGCGTCTGCACTCAAGACTATCCCCATCACTTGGCCCTTTGCGGTGTGGTGTTTGGATATGGTAGGACCGTTTAAACCGGCCCGAGGTAACATGACCCACATATTGGTGATGGTGGACAAGTTCACCAAGTGGATCGAGGTGAAACCAATAAGAAAGTGTGATGGCCGTACAGCTGTGTCGTTCTTAAAGGATATTATCCTGAGATATGGGCACCCACACAGCATCATCACTGATAACGGCACAAATTTCGCCGAGGGAGACTTTGCTCGGTTTTGCCAAGAAAAGAGAATCCGACTAGACCTGGCGTCGGTCGCACATCCGCAGTCGAATGGGCAAGTGGAAAGATCAAACGCTCTGGTCTTATCCGGTATAAAACCCCGGCTAATTGAGCCACTGTTACGCGCTCCGGGGTGTTGGCTGGACGAGATCCCGGCAGTACTGTGGAGTCTGCGGACTACACCGAATCGCTCGACCGGCTATACGCCATTCTTTCTGGTCTACGGAGCAGAAGCAGTTCTGCCAACCGACATAGAGCACGACTCGCCGAGAGTTGCTTTGTATACCGAGTCAGAGGCAAGAGAAGCCCGAGAGAACGATGTCGATTTGCTCGAGGAAGCACGAGAGTTGGCATTGTCCAAGTCAGCAATATATCAGCAGAATCTCCGACGTTACCACAGTCGGAAGGTGAATCCTCGCAAGTTCCGAGAAGGAGACCTCGTGCTTAGGCTTGTGCAGCGCACGGCCGGGATGCACAAGCTATCACCTCCGTGGGAGGGACCGTTTATCGTGAGCAAAGCTTTGAACAATGATGCCTACTATCTTATAGATGCTCAGAAACAGGTGAAGAACAGGATGGACCGATCCGGAGAGGAAACCAAACGCCCTTGGAATGTAGCTCTCCTCCGCCCTTTCTACTCTTAAGGACCCACTGTATGTATCTCGAAACTAAGAAATGAAATGTCGGCACCCCGAGAAGTGACTCGGGGACTGCCTTGTTGAACAAATCTGTGTTTTATCCTTGTTTTTTAATTCCTTGTGTCGGATGGCTCTAAAAACCGTATCACCATTTCTGTAAGTATTGTGTGCTGTGTTCTCGTGATCTTGTGACTCGACTGCCTGACACCGAGAAAGGTAGGCAAGAGCAAAGGTTACCAGGCGCAGTACACAAGAAAACCGACTCGGGGACTCGGTCCAGGAGCGATTCGGTTTCCTTTTTTAGGTAATATGTTTGTGTTGAATGGCTCTAAAAACCGTGTCGCCATGTTGGTAAGTATTGTATGCTGTGCTGGTGATCTTGTGACTCGACTGCCTGACACCGAAAAAGGTAGGCAAGAGCAAAGGTTACTCGGTGCGGTAAACAAGAAAACCGACTCGGGGACTCGGTCCAGGAGCGATTCGGTTTCCTTTTAATAACCTTATGTCGGATGGCCTTGGCTATTTTCCCAAGTTTCTAAGTACTGTATGCTGTACAACGGTCGTTTTGTGACTCGACTGCCTGACACCAAGACTGGTAGGCAAGAGCAGAGATGGCAGAAGTATAGTAAACAAGAAATTGAACTCGGGGACTCGGTTCAATGTGATCCGGCATACGGCTAAACTTGTTAAAACTTGCAAAGTAAAAAGTCAAGTACCAACCATAAAAAGTGCAAGGTATATAATACATCTGCACCCGGCATTCCGGGGATTTAACGAATTGAGTTTTTTCCTTAAAAGTTTAAGCAGCAGCGTCCGAGGCCTTTCGGGCAGAAGGAGAGGCTGGAGTCTCGGTTGCGGTTTCCTCGGCGGTGGACCCGGTAGCAGTGCCGGTGGCTGACTCGGGCGGAGCGTCTGCTGCGATTTCTTCGTCGACGGCCTCGTCTTCGTCTTCTCCTTCGTCTCCTTCAACCGGGATCTCCTCGGATTGGGGAACCCGGTCGCCAGCGACAAAGGAGTGCACCGGGGCGTACTGGATAAGAGCATGGGCAAATTCCTGGCGACGCCGAATGTGATCCGGATCAGTGAGCCACTTTGACCCGTCGCGCAGGGTCTTGAGCTTGTCGAGATCGAGCTTCTCGTACCAGGATAGCACGTACATCATCGCCTCGTCGGCGCCGACTCGGGCGGCGGATGATCGCCAGTCATCAAGCCTTGCCTCGGAGGCCAGCAGGCACGTGGCCAGCTCGTCAACAACCAGAGGGGCTTCACTCCCGGGCCAGAGGACGTTGTATGCTCGGATGGCAGCAGTGAGGAGGTTCATCCCGATTAATCTCATCGGCCCCAAGCGAGCCTTCAGAGCCACCAGGTGGGCATCCATATCCCACTCGGCCGAGATAGGGCCACCTAGGATCTTCTCGAACCGGTGCTCGTTCGCGCTCTTGTCCGCGGCGGCCTTGGTGTGTGGGAAGCGTTCTGAGTAGGGAATGGCTGGCGCCGAAATAAGTTACAGATGAAGAAAGATGAAAGAAGGAATAAAGGCAGAAGGGAAGAGAGCTTACTGTCCATCTCGGAGTTTATCTTGGAGATGTCCACCAGCCACTGTGCGATCTTGGCCTGCAAAGTTTGAAGCTCGCTCTTGGCCGAGGTAGCCTCAGACTTGGATTCGGCAAGCGACTCCTGGAGTTTCCGGGTTTCCTCGACTCGGATCCGCTTCTCCTCGGTAGCGCTCTTTTCCGACTCGGCGGCTCGACTCCGAGTTAGCTCCAGCTCGGCCTTCAGCCGGGATATCTCCTCCTGATTTTTCTTTAGCTCGGCCTGGTGAGCAAGCTCGCGCTCCTTATGTGCGGCTGTGCCGAGGTAGCAAGTGTTAGAATGAGCAGATTGATGCAAGTGCAAATTGAAAGGGCAAGGTGTGGCTTACACTCGGTTTCCGAGATCCGTTTCTCCAAGCCTTCAACCTTGAGCGCCGAGTCAGCTACTTGGTCCAGCTTGGCTCGCAGCAACTTATGTTTATCGGAGAGGCTTTTGTGGGCCAGCAGAAGCTTGCGGTGCACATGCGTGCGCTTGGTCATACAAATCTGAAAAGAAGAGATATTAATATTATTGATAAAGATTCAGCCCGAGTTATCTTTACTCAGCCGAGTTTCAGTCACTCGACCCGAATCTCGGGGACTGGGGATGGATAATATATAAATTAAAGGAAAATAAACCGAGTTATATTTACTCGGCATAGCTTACCGCGGCTGCTTGGTCGGCGGCGAAAAGGGCAGATTTTACTGCGGCCATCTTTTGGCCAACCAGACTCGGATTCACCGGATGCTCTAAGAGGATTTGGCTCGCGGGTGGCTTCGAGCTCACTTCGCCCATGTCGGCGGCGTTCCACTCCGTGTTGTAGTGCTCGAGGGAGCCCAGGCTTTTTCCGCTGTCGGTTCGCACCGGGGCATGCACCCAGTCAGTGGTATGTGTACTGGTTAATAACACTGGGGGTGTCCCGCGGCTCGCCGGCACCACCAGCTGTCGCTCCGGATTAGCCGACACCGTCGTCACCAGTGCCTTTCCGGTTGTTTCCCCAGTTGCAGGAACTGGAGCCTTGGATGTTGGTGGCCGTGGCTGCGGTTGTGCCGGCGCCGGCGTTGGCTTGGTCGTCGGTTGTGTCGGTGGAGGTGTTGGCTTGGCCGTGGATGTCGATGTGGATTTCGACTTAGATGTCGATGGCCGTGGCGGTTGTGTCGGAGCGGGTTGTGGCTGCGGTCGCAGTTGCGCTGTCTCTGGCTGCTGCTGCTGCTGCTGCTGCTGCTGCTGCTGTTGCTGTTGCTGTTGCTGTTGCTGTTGCTGTTGCTGTTGCTGTTGCTGTTGCTGTTGCTGTTGCGGCGGTGGCGTTTCTTGCTGCGGCTGACTCGGATGGGCCGAATCTTCTGGTGCCGCAGTCTTCTCTGTTTCGGGGGCTGACGTACTGGCCCCGAGATTCTTGGATATGTCGGTCGCCACCGACTCGGTGTCTCCGGTCCCGGATCCCGGAACTGTTGGAGGCACTATCGGGCTGGTCCGTGGCGGACTCGGCAGCCTTGTGTCGTCCGGCCGAGGTGGAGTCGGAGTCCTGACAGGATCCGAGTCAGTGGGCTCGGTTGGAATCTCCAGAGGGGCGGAGCTGCAAGGCAAAACAGCAGGGTATATCGTCAGAGGGAGAAAAGTAAATACGGCTAAGCATATAAGGTTATGTCGGTGAAAGGGGAGTCTTACCCCTTAGTGACTGGGTGCTCGCGGCGCTTCGCCGCAGTCTTTACCCGCCGCTGCTTCTTCGCGGGAGCGCCGGATGTTCCGGCACCGGCGGTCGCTGCTGCTGGGCGTTTCCGAACTGCGCCCTTGGGTCCCGTGGCGAGGGGCTCCACCTCGAGCACCTGATCGTCCGCGTCAGCTGGGGGCGAGCACACCGGGTAAGCAAACGAAACCGGGAGGGGATCTTCTACCTCTAGAATCCGACAGTCGTCATCATCATCATCTGACCAATCTCGGACGCGAGCCTTACCGGTGACAGGAACTGTGCCGACATCAGGGATCGGCATGTTGTCGTCGTTATCCGGGTCCACCGAGTCAGCTTCGACCCGGTCTGGACCCCATTTGGCAGCCGGATCCCGTCCGTCCTCCTTCTTTTGCCGCTCGAATCTCTGAACAATGGAAACGGAGAAAGATTAAGGCCAAGTATAAAAAGGGAACCGACTTAAGAGTTTATATCGGCAGGGAAAGTTACGTCGGTGCAAGTTATTTACCTGGGGCGGAAGGTTGTTCCGGCTGTAAGGTTCTATTCCCCACTCCCACTCCTCCGTCATCCTCGTCCGAACTATGGCCTTGACCCGCTGCCGGATCTGGGCCTTGGTCAGCTCGACCGTGCTTGTCCGGGTCGGGTCAAGAGGGCCACTCATGTGGCAAATCTTGTGGACTCGACGCTGAAGAGGTGAGACCCGGCGGCTGATGAATGTCGCCAACAGATCGTCGGCAGTTAACCCTTCTGCTCGGAGCTGTCCCACGACTTCGTGGATCTGGTTGACCTCGGCCTCTTTGTCGGTTGGATTGTACCCCCAGTTGAGCTGCGCTGTGGGGGAGCCGATGACGAAATCCGTCAAGTTGATCTTGTCGACGTCGGTCGAGTTCTTCACGTAGAAGAAGGAGCGCTGCCATTTCCGGCATGACTCCAGGCCGTTGATCCGGGGGAAGATGGAGCCGCGCCGAGGCGTGACCGTGGCGGCCCCACACTGGGTCATCACCTTGGGAGCTGTCGGGTCGGCAGGATTCGGAATGACTTGCTTCCGGAATCCGAAGTACTTGGACCATGCGCGGACGCTGGCCTTGAGACCGAGATAACCCTCGGTGAAGGAAGCAAAGGAAGATAAGGTGGTGATGGCGTTGGCCGGTAAGTGGTGAGGCTGGAGACCGAAACTGTCGAGGAAGTTTCGGAAGAACACACTGGCGGGTAATCCGAATCCCCGCTCGAAGTGCGCGACGAAGACGACTCGTTCGCCCTCCTTGAGACTCGGCGTGGTCTCGGTGCCGGGCATTCGGCACTCGACTCCGGGAGGGATCCGTCGCGTCCGGACCAACCAGTCTATCTCGGCTCGTCCGGCATCAGAGCCTTCCCAGGAGGCCCGAGTGGATCCCTCCACGGTGGTTTCCTCAACCGAGTCAATCACCTCGAGGGCGGCGTCGTCCGACATCTTGATGGGAGATTACCGAGATCTGCAAACGAAGGGTTCACCGGCGGTGAGCGAGATGTGCCATAATGAAAACGGAAAGAAAAAGGGAAGAAAATGCGGGAAGATGCAAACAAGTGTTAGATCCAGAAGAGAAGCGAAGAAGAAGAGAAGAAAATGATATGGCGGCTAACCCGCCGGCGGCACACCACAATCGCGGCTGCGAGGTCACCGGCGGCGCGCGATGCGTCGCCGCGGTGAAGAACAAGAGCAAGAACAAGAACAAGCAAAGAAACAGAGACGGAGGAGCTCCCGTAGATTCAAAGTGCTAATGCACAAAGGAAGAAAGAGAGAAGAAGAGGAGATCGTACCGCGGTGTCGCGGCGTACGGCGGCGGTGCTGTGCGTCGGCGGCGTTGGTGCGCAAGTGCGTACGGCGGCGGCGTTGCGCGCGGTGGCGTGCGGCGCTGCTTGGGCTCTGCGCGCTGGGGAAGGAGAACGAGGAGGCGAGGAAGAGGATGAGTGAATGCGGGGAGGGGGAAAAGATTTGCCCCGCTCCTCCTATTTATTTACGGCGGAGGAGATCGTGGGTGCGCGATCCACTGCGCACGATCTCGTAACGGACGGGAAGTTACGTCCCCACGATCTGTGGCACAATTCCCGTTGCGGCCTAACCGCCGCACGATCGGCCACACGGGAGGCCACAGGAGGCCAACGGTCCAAGGGCGGTACACGCGATCGGGCGAGACCCGAGGAGACGCACGCACGGTCAAGGGTGCACTCGAGTGCTTACGTGGGCACAGTGGCCAAGACGACCGACGTCGCACAGGTGGCACGCATGCCTGTGGCATGTCCATCCGTGCACGATGATCGAGGCGTTGGGCAGAGACGCTCTGCCACGTAGCAAGCCGATGACTCGGAGGAGTTAAGGGGTTTTCCCTGCGAGTCGGAATGATCCGACATAAGGTGATATATCAAGTAGGGTTACAAAGTGCTTTCCGACATATGATTTTCGCCGGCATATGTTATGTCGGAGATCAATTAAGGATGCTAGCTTTTCGGGTAAACCTGCCGTGGCCCTTCATCCGAGGCTGCAGGACCGCGCCAGCTTCGGGGACTAATGTCGGGGGGCAACCCCCGGATATGGGCAAGGCGTCGATATAAGGGTTGACTCGGTGTTGACCGGGTCACTGAAACCGACATAACTGTACCGGTCGACTCGGAGTTGGCCGAGTCATGGTTAACCGACATATGGTTATGTCGGATCACGTAAGTTATATGTCGGATCGTTCTTTGTTCTTCTTGTGTGCAGGGAAGGCGAAACCGAGTTACTGGGGATTCGGCATGCCGGTGCCGAATAAAGAAGCTTACTCGGGCCATGGTCAAGGCGCAGGTCTTGTCCCTACAATCACGGGTCAGGACGCAGAACCACTTGCACGATGGGACGAGGCCACTTGACCAGAGTGATTGACCTCCATGCCGCTGACCGAAGCGGTACCAGGGAGCAGTGTGTTGGAGGAGACGGATGGGACGTGCCACGGTGCGGTGACGGAAGCGGTCAGAGGACCGGGCGTGGCTACAGTCCGGGCTACGCCAGCACTGATGTCAGCCCTAACTTGTGCCCTGGGCTTCCCTTTATAAGGAGCACCAGGGGCTCCTCTTACGGGGACGGATGCACCACAGACACTTGCTCGTTTCCTTAGTAACTAGAAAGAAAGCCAGAGAGCGGCGCCGAGACTCGGTAGGAGCTTGGAGCCTGTTGTTCGTTGCATATAGCTCAAGGAGCAGCTTGTAATACCGTGGTAATCCAGATATATCGATCATATAGGCAGGAGTAGGGGTGTTATCTCCTCACGAGAGCCCCGAACCTGGGTAAAACCGTGTGTGTGTGTGTGAGTTGTGTTCTTCGTGCGCGTGTTCGTGTGCGCAAGCCCTCCCCGGGTGCCTCCAGCGTCCATCGGCCCCACACTTCAAGCCATCCTATGGCATCTGCCGTGACACCACCACGACAATCACCGACAAGCTTGAGGAGGATTGGGACTTCGGGCTCGACCCCTTCGACCGCTCGGATCACGCTCCTGAGGTTAGCTTCTTCCCTTCTCATTTTGCTTCCGATTCCCTTTCCGGCTGCCGCTTGATCTAGCCGGCTTGCCGGGTAGCTTTGTGAGGTCCAGATGGTTGAAGATTTTGAAGTAGTCTTCGAGCCTGATGTCCAGGGTCCCCTTTCCGCGGCGCAGACGGCCATGCTGGAGGAGGAGAGCGCCGCCGAGGAGCAGGCGGGTGGAGGTGCGAGCACTGCCGCTGGAGGCGAATCCGGCGGCGATGCCCGAGTCGCCGCAGAAGCACGCGGCGACACCACCGAGTCGTCTGGAGGAGGTGCCGATGCCGGCGGCGGTGATGGCGCTGCCCGGACTGCAACGAGCCCGGTCTCCGCCGCCGGCGCCGACTCCGACTCGGCGGCCTACAGGGACGAGGATCTCGAGCGCGACGATCCGCCCCCGGTTTCGTCGTCCCGTTGTAAGTCTTCTGGGCCCGGGGTCGCCGGGCAGGCTGACGATGTCGTGCGTGTGGTAGTAGATCTCTCCACTGGCTCTGAACCGGACTCAGAGGGTTCTTCCTCCGTGCCAGCCTCCAAGCCGGCGATATCCACCCGCCGGACCAAGGAATTGGAGGCGGCGGCGCGGAAGAAGGTGGTTCTTCCTCGGCGGACCGTGAAGGAGAGGCGGTCGAAGTCGGCCGCTGATGTCGATGTGAATACCGCGCCGCCCAAGCGGAAGGGCGCATTTGAGAAGCGAGGCGTGCTTCCCGCCAAAAAGCGGGCTTCGACGTCTTCCCGGCCTACCACAGGCGGCCTGTCGCCAGCCGGAAGACCGAGGGCGGAGACGCCTGAGACCGAGGCCAGGGCGGACGAGATCATGGCCGACGTCCGGGCTGAGGTCGACGCCAAAATGGCGGAGGAGGAGGCCCAGACTGGTGGGGCCAAAAACGAGGTGATTGGTCCTGCTTTAGGTGGTGATTTTATTTACGATTCGAATCCGGATGACTTGGAGAGGGAGTTTTATGCTCGGACGGCGCAGGCAGTCTTAGCCTTGGGAGCATCTGATGCTGATTTTACTGTGGAGCAGCTGCTGGCCTCGAGGGAGGACGAGGAGAGGACGAAGGCGGCGGACGTGGAGAGGGCAGAACCCGCCGCCGGCAAGACCCGCGCCCAGGTGGTTAATCTTTC
Source organism: Puccinellia tenuiflora (assembly GCA_012064385.1). Lineage (NCBI taxonomy): Eukaryota > Viridiplantae > Streptophyta > Magnoliopsida > Poales > Poaceae > Puccinellia > Puccinellia tenuiflora. The sequence continues at coordinate 1,216,781 of QRDG01000232.1, read as the reverse complement.
CCCTCCTACTGTTCTTGGTTATGACTCGGGTATTGAGGATATGGAGAAGGCTATTTACGCGGAGCTGGCGCAGGCGGACTCGATCCGGGCGTCGATGGACGCCCAGGCGGCTGCGAGGCAGCCAGCGGCTGCCAAGGCGGCCGAGGAGAAGGCGGCAGCGGGCGCGGAGGCCGGCGATACCGCAAAGGCCTCTGCCGGGGCCGAGGTGGTGCCGGCTCGCACGGAGCGGCCGGTCGAAGACCCTGTCGTTCCGGCGAAAGGCGGCGATGCGCCTTCCGGAGGCGTGAAGCGCCCGTCCGACGCCGTGCCCCCTCCCCCACCAAAGCGTTTGAAGAGGAGGACGGCCAAGGCGCTGGGCTCGTGCGTCGGGTAAGTCCTTGTCTTGTGGTAGGAGTCTTTGCAACTTGCACTCGATGGTGACGCCTTCCTTGTTTCGTAGGGCACCGCTCCCAATAGTGGAGACGGCAGTCGTCGCTGTAGAGGAGTCGGCATCGGTGCCTGTCACCGAGGCCCCCGTGGCGCAGGCGGCTGATCCGCCTTCGGAGGCGAAGACGACGGAGGCAGACAGCCGAGCGCTGGCGGAGGCGGCCCCGCTTGTGGTCGATTTCAACCCTCCGGCTTCAGGTGGTGATGCCGAGACGCCAGTGGGCGCTTTCCAGGTGGTTCCCCAGCCCGGCGCTGGGGCTGGGTATACCGCCTTCCCCACTCCTTCTCTGACCGTGGCCGTGATAGCCAAGGATAGGGCCATCGCGGAAGCGACGGCTTCGCTCCCCGGTCCTCGCCAATCAACTTTGGTGTCTTCTCCGCCGTACTCCGGACCGGTGCCGGCTCGGCCCGATGCGTCGGGAAAATTTCCCCTCGCCGAACTGGCGGAGCGGGTGGCCAGGGAGAACTTGGCCAACGTAACATTGCTCCGCTCCTCCATGGAGCAAGGCCTTGCCGCGGCGGCTAGGGAGACGGCATTGCTCAAGCGGGAGCTTGAGGCGGCTAAAGGTTTGGCTCCCTTTTTTCCTCCGCACTCTGTCTTGACGTTCTGCCTTTTTCTCTTGCATGTCTTGGCTTGACGGTGACTTGATCTCCACAGGTGACACCACCTCCCGCGCCGGCTTGGAGAAGCAACTGAAGGAGAAGGATGCCGCCTTGACCTCAACCAAGGCCGATCTCCAAGCGGCGGAGAAGGCATTAGAAGAGCGCCGCCTCGAGGTCGTCCGGCTGGGCGAGGAGGCGGCGAAACTGCAGGAGTCCGAGCGTCGGAAGCAGAGCGAGGTTGAGTCTCTCCGCGGTGATGCGGCCAAGCTGAAGGATCTGCTGAAGGCTTCCGTCGAGAATAACGACAAGATCGTCCAGGAGGTCAAGGCGCGCGAGCTTGAGCATGAACAGCTGGTGAGCGGCTTGGTCAAGGAGGTTGAGGGCGTAAACGAGCTGATCCTCGGTAAGTGAGGTCTCCTTTCTCCTTGGTTTCTTACTTTAGGTCTTCTACTCGGCCTTACTGGTTTGAAATGCAGGCCTCTATCCCGAGGTGGATGCGCAACTCCAACAAGATGCTGCCTCGGCTCACTCTCGACCGGAGTCTTCTGGTGCCGCTGCCGGGTCTGCTCCGACTACCGCCTCCCGCCTTCTGCGATTCGGCCAGGAATTCAAGCGGCTAAAGGAGGCGGCTGAGGGCGTGCTTGAGAACTTATGGCCGGACACTCCCCTGCCAGCTACTCTCCACGACTTATGCGCCCGGCTCGAAGGAGCGCCTGCCGGCATCAACGATCAAGTGGAGATGGCGGCGCGCGGAGGCACCGACATGGCCCTGGCCGTGGTGAAGTCATGGTACCCTGGCGTGCAGACGAGCAGGCTGATGGACGGCTTCCGCGACGGTACATCCTTCGTGGACTTGCGTCCAGAAATTGCCGAGGCCTCCGAGCGGATTGCCGAGGCGGTTGACTTGACGACGCTGGTACCTGCCGAGCCGTCTTCGGCGCCACAAACGGCTGAAGATGCTGGAGCCGGCGACGCTGCTGCCGCTACCGACGCCGCTACCGTTTGATTCGCTTGTCTCCCCGGAATGCCGGGTGTAACTGTTATTCTGTGTCGTTGACTGTCCTGCCACATTAACCGCCTTGTTATCTTGGACACCTTTGAGGGTCATCATGTAAAAATTTGCTATTCTGCTTCCTGCCATGGTCCGTTATCGTGAGTGTCGTTTTCTCTGTGACTGCTGGGCCTCTGTGCTATAATTCGTGCTTGTTTTTGGTGATGATGATCACCATACCTAGCCCCCGAATTTTGGGCCGGTTTGAGCATCAATCCGGGTCAAAATTTCACGCCCTTCGTTTGTTTTGCGTTTTTCCTTCTGTCATTGTTATGTCGTGCAGCCCCCGAGTCCGTGACGTGTGGTGATTTAGATATACGTCCGGGTCTGCGGGGCCGGCTTGCCGGGTGCGCAGCCCCCGGGAATTGTTATGCCGGCTGACGGCTTCGCAGCCCCCGAGTCCGTGACTCGGGGTGATTTTTATATTCGTCCGGGTCTGGGCAGCCGGCTTGGCGGGTGCGCAGCCCCCGGGTATCTTTTGCCGGCTGACGGCTTCGCAGCCCCCGAGTCCATGACTCGGGGTGATATTTATATATTCATCCGGGTCTGGGCAGCCGGCTTGGCGGGTGCGCAGCCCCCGGGTATCTTTTGCCGGCTGACGGCTTCGCAGCCCCCGAGTCCGTGACTCGGGGTGATTTTTATATTCGTCCGGGTCTGGGCAGCCGGCTTGGCGGGTGCGCAGCCCCCGGGTATCTTTTGCCGGCTGACGGCTTCGCAGCCCCTGAGTCCATGACTCGGGGTGATATTTATATTCGTCCGGGTCTGGGCAGCCGGCTTGGCGGGTGCGCAGCCCCCGGGTATCTTTTGCCGGCTGACGGCTTCGCAGCCCCCGAGTCCATGACTCGGGGTGATTTTTATATTCGTCCGGGTCTGGGCAGCCGGCTTGGCGGGTGCGCAGCCCCCGGGTATCTTTTGCCGGCTGACGGCTTCGCAGCCCCCGAGTCCATGACTCGGGGTGATATTTATATATTCATCCGGGTCTGGGCAGCCGGCTTGGCGGGTGCGCAGCCCCCGGGTATCTTTTGCCGGCTGACGGCTTCGCAGCCCCCGAGTCCATGACTCGGGGTGATTTTTATATATTCATCCGGGTCTGGGCAGCCGGCTTGGCGGGTGCGCAGCCCCCGGGTATCTTTTTGCCGGCTTGGCCTTGCCTCCTTGGCTTCTGTGCGTGGACCCGGTTACAGTTACTGAAGGGTCCCGTCAACTGGGTTTCGTTGCCACGTGTAGATCGTGGGATCGTGGGCGACGGTTGGGTCTCCCACGTTGTCCCTTGTTTGTGTTATAAAGCTTCACAGTTTTCCTTCTTCTTCTTCACTCGCGCTTCTTCGCTCCCTCTTCGCCTTCCTCGTCTTGTCCCCACGCATCTCTGCCATGGTGAAGTCCGAGCCTTTGGATGTTGCCGCTGAGGAGACCGCCGCTGCGCCTCCGGCGAAGCGTCCTCGCGGTCGTCCCCCCAAGAGCGGCGGCCGAGGGCGGGGGAAGGCGGTCGCCTCCGCTGCCGCCGGTAGCAGTGCTGGCCGCGGCAAGGGCGGTGGCCGTGCTGGCTTGAGGAGTGCGGGTGCCGCCGGTGGCGGCATCAGCATCGGCGCTGGTCGTGGCAAGCAACTCCTTGTTCTTCACGACACATCGAGCGAGGAGGAAGCCACCCCTGTTCTTCCACCCCCGGGCTTTGACCCGATTCCTAAATACGCTCCCTCTGCCGTCGCCGACGGCGAGGAAGAGAGCACGGAGCTGTCTTCCGCCTCTTCCGACTCCCTGGAGAATCCGCGGCGCCCGGCCTGGGGTGTGTTCCCCATCGGGGAGTTCCTCCTGATCCTGCACTCGCCAGTTACTGGGCCGGTGCAGAGGCTTCCCGACGCCTTCGCCGACGCACTGCCAGGCGTTGGCCACTTCAAGTTCAAGCTCTTCTGTGAGGGTGCCTCCCAGGGTCCCTGGGATGCAACCGTCCGGTTCACCTCCCAGGTGGTGGGCAATGCTGTTGTCAACCGGGTGGAGTTTGTCAGGGGTTGGGACGAGTTCGCCGACTTCTACGAGCTCGAAGCCGGCTTCATCCTCTGCTTCCGCCTCCGGCGTGACAAGGGCGTCTTCTTTGTGAAGGTGTTCGACGGCACCCTCTGCATCAAGCACTGGGCCGGCAAGAAGATCGGCGGATCCGGGAAGGCGACGGTTGCCGCTTAGGGAGCTCTGCCGGCTCGACCTTGTAGTTGCACAGGGAAGGTCCGCCTGTGGACTTCCCTCTTTTGCTTCGTTGTTTAGCCTTCATCTGTAAGACCTTGCACTTGATGTTTAATTCCGATGCTTTTGTTCTTGTGCTTGTTTACTTGTACGCTGTTTTTATTTCCTGCTCGTCGTGCCTGTGTCCGGCTTGGGCTCTCGAAGCCGGTTGGCGGTGTTTCCGCGTGTGAAATGAAATGACAAAGCGATTAGTTTGTTATTATGATCATGGAGTATACTTTTACTGTGCTTGTCTCAACTTCACACTCGCCTGTAGCCTTTCCCGTCGCCGTTCGTGTGCACTTCACCGTCTAGCGGGATCATGCACACTACTACAACGCTAGGGTCCGGTTTGTTAGGCCAGAGTTTTCTCAGCCGGTAACGACTTCTATTTCTTACGTCTTTCGCATACACTCCGCCTCCAGCTTATTCTCTTGCCGGCCTTAACCGGATTCGAAGAGTTAGCCGTTTAGCGTTGTGTAGTTAATCATCCGTATTCGGAGAAGCGGTTGCCAACTGCCGGCTTGGCCGAGTTTGCAGAAGAACGTTATTTCAGCCGGCAGGACTTCCCTTTATGCGTTTTTCGCGTTGTTGGCCCCTCCAGCTTGTTCTCTTGCCGGCCTTAACCGGATTCGAAGAGTTAGCCGTTTAGGGGTTAGTCACGCTACACGGCCGCTAAAGGCAAGCTTGCCGGCTGCCGGAAGAGCCGGGAAGAAGAATGCGGAAAAAATTGCGAAAAACTGCTCATGTGTTCATCATTCTCGTTTCTTTTATTGATAGCATGGGTGATACATACATTGTTCTCTCTCAAGTGTAGAATCGACGCAAGAGTGACGCGTTCCATGGCCTCTCCGTTTCATCGCCTTCCTTGTCCATCGTGTCCTTCTTGTGCTCGCGGGCGTCGATGAGGTAGTAGGCATCGTTGATGAGCGCTTTGCTGACGATGAATGGTCCTTCCCACGGCGATGACAACTTGTGCATGTTTTTGGTGTCCTGGATGAGTCGGAGCACGAGGTCGCCTTCACGAAAGTGGACGTTCTTGATGCGCCGACTGTGGTAGTTGCGTAGTTGTTGCTGGTACATCGCCGACCTTGATTCGGCAAGCTGGCGTGCTTCCTCGAGCAGGTCCATTCCATCTTCATAGGCTTGCTTAGCTTGCGCTTCCGTGTACAGCACGATCCGAGGTGCGTCGTGCTCGATGTCTGTTGGCATGACGGCTTCCGCCCCATGGACGAGGAAGAAGGGGGTGAAGCCGGTTGAGCGATTCGGCGTCGTCCTTAGGCTCCAGAGGACGGAAGGTAACTCTTCTTCCCACGCGCCGGCTGCCCGCTCGAGCGGTTCGAGCAGCCGAGGCTTGATGCCGGATAGGATGAGGCCGTTTGCTCGCTCGACTTGCCCGTTCGACTGCGGGTGTGCGACGGAGGCCACGTCGAGCCGGATGCCGGTCCTGCCGCAGAACTTGGCGAATTCTCCCTTGACGAAGTTTGTCCCGTTGTCCGTGATGATGCTGTTGGGGTAGCCGAAGCGGTAGATGATGCTTTTGAAGAACTTGACTGCTGTTGGTCCATCTAGTTTCTTGATCGGCTTGGCTTCAATCCATTTCGTGAACTTGTCGACCGCTACCAGCAGGTGTGTCATGCCTCCACTGGATCTCCTCAGTGGTCCAACCATGTCGAGCCCCCAGACGGCAAACGGCCAGGTGATAGGAATCGTCTTGAGTGCTGAAGCCGGCGTGTGCTTCTGCGTTGCAAATCGTTGGCAGCCGTTGCAGAGTCGGACCAGTTGGTTCGCGTCCGCCAGCGCAGTCGGCCAGTAGAACCCGTGCCTGAACGCCTTAGCCACAATTGCCCTTGAGGATGCGTGATGGCCGCATTCGCCTTGATGGATCTCCTTGAGGATCCTGTTTCCTTCTTCTTGGCTCACGCAGCGTTGGAACATTCCGGATACGCTGCGCTTGTATAGCTCGTTGTTGATGATGGTGTAAGCACTTGCCCGGCGTTTGATTTGCCTGGCGATGAGCTCGTCCGCCGGGAGCTCGTTGTTGGCGAGGTAGGCGAGGAAGGGTTGGGTCCATGGTGGAGCCGCTTCGATGACGAGGACCTCGACGGGCTCCGTCTCGCCTGGAGCCGGCCCAGCCGACTCCGTGTCCGGCGGCATCCGGATGGAATCGGAGCCGGGACACGGCGTGATGGATGGTTTGTAGAGCTTCTCGAGGGCGACGCCGGGTGGGATTTCCTCGCGAAGAGAGCCAATGTTCGCCAGGGTGTCGGCTGCCTCGTTGTTGGAGCGGTGGATGTGGTGGAACTCGCATCCTTCGAAGTATCCCGCGAGCTGCTGGACGAAGAAGCGGTAGGCGGCCATGTTGGGGTCCTTGGCGTCCCAGTGACCAGTGGTCTGCTGGACCACCAAGTCGGAGTCGCCGTAGCAGAGGATTCGCTTGATGTTCATGGCCTTGGCGAGCTTGAGACCGTGTGCGAGGGCTTCATACTCGGCTACGTTGTTGGACGCCGTGAAGTGGATCTGTAGCACGTATTCGAGTCGGCCCCCCTTGGGTCGAAATGCATGAGCCAATGCTCGCCGGAGCCGGGTGGCGGCGGTACGTGGTCCGTCTCCGTCCAGTCGGCGAGAAAGTCCGCCAGCTCCTGCGACTTGATCGCTGTTCTCTTGTCGTACTCGACTCCGTGCGCCGTCAGGTTGATCGCCCATTTCGCAACTCTGCCGGTTGCGTCCTTGTTGCCTATGATCTCGGCAAGCGGTGCGTCGCTTATCACTTTGATCGGGTGCTCTTGAAAATAATGTTTCAGCTTCTTCGTTGCCATGTACACGCCGTATACGAGCTTCTGGTAGTGCGGGTAGTTTTGCTTGACTGCGAGAGCACCTCGCTGAGGTAGTAGACTGGCCGCTGAACCGGCCGCTGCTTGCCGGGTTCGTCTCGTTCCACCACTAGGACCACGCTGACGACTCGATTGGAGGCGGCGATGTACATGAGCATGGGCTCCTTTGGAGTCGGAGGTGCTAGGACTGGGGTGGTGGTCATCGCCCGCTTGAGTTCCTTGAAGGCGGCGTCGGCCGCGTCGCTCCAGACGAACTTGTCCGTTTTCTTCAGTAAGTGGTAGAGCGGGAGAGCCTTCTCCCCGAGCCGGCTGATGAAACGGCTAAGAGAAGCTAGGCACCTGGCGAATTTCTGGATGTCCTTGACGCTTCTTGGTTGTCGCATGTTGTCGATGGCGGCGATTTTCTCCGGGTTGGCCTCGATCCCTCGTGCTGACACAAGGTAGCCGAGTAGCTGTCCGGCTGGAACGCCGAACACGCATTTCTCCGGGTTGAGCTTCATCTGGAAGCGGCGGAGGTTGTCGAAGGTTTCCTTGAGGTCGAGGAGGAGGGTATGCTTCTCCTTGGTCTTGATGACGATGTCGTCGACGTAGGCGTGCGCGTTGCGACCGATTTGGTCGTGCAGGCATTTCTGCATGCAGCGCTGGTATGTTGCTCCCGCGTTCTTCAAGCCGAACGGCATGGTGGTGTAGCAGTACGGGCCGTATGGGGTGATGAAGGCGGTCTTGAGCTGGTCGTCCGGGTTCAGCGGAATTTGGTGGTAACCGGAGTAGGCGTCGAGGAGGGAGAGGAGGTCGCAGCCGGCCGTGGAGTCGATCACTTGGTCGATGCGCGGCAATGCGAAGGGGTCTTTAGGGCAAGCCTTGTTGAGGTGGGTGTAGTCGATACACATCCGCCATCTCTTGTTCTTCTTTTCCACCATCACCGGATTGGCTAGCCACTCCGTGTGTTGCACTTCTTTGATGAACCCGGCCGCGAGTAGCCGGGCTATTTCTTCTCCTATAAGCTGTCTTCTTCCTTCCGCGAAACGTCGCAGGGACTGTTTTACCGGCTTGGCATCTGGCCGGACGTGAAGAGAGTGCTCGGCGAGTTCCCTCGGCACACCAGGCATGTCCTTGGGGGACCACGCGAAGATGTCCCGGTTCTCACGGAGGAACTCGACGAGCGCGCTTTCCTATTTGGGGTCCAGGCTCGCCCCCACGGAGACGAACTTGGACTTGTCGTTGTCGTCGAAGTAGATCTTCTTTGTGTCCCGGGCCGCCTGGAAGTTCGACTCGCCAGCCGGTTTGGCCGACTCCGGGATCTCCAGCTTTTCCTTGCTAGCCTTGCGCTTGAATTGCTTCATCTCCTCGTTGCAGACCATGGTCTCGGCCACTTTTGCGCTGTCGGAGGCGCATGCGATGGAGCGTTTATAGTCTCCGGCGACGGTGATGATCCCGCGTGGGCCTGGTAGCTTCATCTTGAGGTAAGCGTAGTGGGGTACCGCCATGAACTTGGCGAGCGCCGGCCGCCCGAGGATGGCGTGGTAGGCGCTGGAGTGGTCGACCACCTCGAAGGAGATGGTCTCGCGACGATGGTTGCTCTTGGTGCCGAATAGGACGTCCAGCCGGATGAGGCCCATGGACGAGCCGGCTCGCCCCGGCACGATGCCGTGGAAAACCGTTCGGCTCGTCGTCAGGCTGGACTCGGAGACGCCTAGCTTCTCCAGCGTGTCGCGATAGAGGATGTTGATGCTGCTGCCTCCGTCGATGAGGACGCGCGAGAAGGTGCAAGCGCGCTTGGTGGAGATGATCATGGGCTCCAGGACTAGAGCATAGCCGCCTGGGTTGGGCATTAGTTCCGGGTGGTCACGGCGATCCCACGTGATCGGCTCCTGCGACCAGTTGAGGTACTGGGGTACAGGTGGAACCACCGCGTTCACTTCCTTGAACCGCTCGCGCCGGCTTCGTTTGTCGTCGCGCTCGCTGACGAATACGATGTAGGCGGCATCCGGATTCTGATAGCCGTCTGGACCCCTTGGAGGCGGAGCCGGAAGGCGCTCCCTTTCTTCTTCGCGTTGGCGATCGTCTCGATCCCTGTCTTCGCGTCGTCTGTCGTCGCGTCCTCGATCGTCCCGTCCGGCTTCATCCCGAGGCGGATTTCGCCGCTCGTACGGTGGCGGCCTCGGGCGTCCAAGAGTGCATTGCCTGACGGTGTGGTTTGCTGGCCGGTCACCATGGTTCCGGCACGGTTGATCGAGCATGTAGTCGTAGTTGTTCCTCGCCCTTGTCCGCATGTCGCCGCTCGTTCTCATGCGGCGGTTGTCGAAGCCTCCTGCCGGCCTTCCTTCGGTCGTAGCGACGACCTTGGACTCGACACGGTCGTCTGCAGACTTGCGCTTGCCGGCCGCGTCGGCGTCACGCCGGGTCGATTTTCCTCCATCTTGGTTCTCCGTCCGGCTGCGGCGTGCAGCCGGCTCCGTCGTGATGATTCTTCCGGCTTCGTCGAGTCGGATCGGGTTGGTCATGCCCGCGTCGGCGGTGGCGTACTCGTCGGCGATTGCCATGAGCTCTGCCATGGTCTTCGGGCTCTTCCTCAGGAGCCGGTGCTTGAGCAGCGTCTGATCTCGGCACCCCTGGATGAAGTACTGGACGGCTTGGAGCTCGAGTACTCCCTCGCAGGAGTTGCGAAGGCTCGTCCACCGGGTGAGGTAGGCTCGGTCCGACTCGCCGTCCTTCTGCTTGCACAGCGCGAGCAGCTGTGCGTTGCCAGGGCGCAAGTAGGTGCCGGTGAAATTGCGGTTGAACACCTCCTCGAAGTCCAGCCAGCTGTTGACGCTCTCCTTCGGAAGGCTGTTGAGCCAAGTCCGTGCCGATCCCTGGAGCATGAGCGGCACGTAGCGCACGGCCACCCGCTTGTTGCCGCCTGCGATGTTGACCGCTGTGACGTAGTCGGCGAGCCAGTCTTCCGGCTTCGCGGTGCCGTTGTACTTGGGTGTGTCCCTGGGGAGAGTAAATCCCTTCGGGAATCGCTCGCTCCGGATGCGGGGTCCGAAACAGCGATGAGCAGCGATGTCTTCTTCTTCGATGATGCTTGACAGCTTGAGCACGTCGATGCGGTGGCGTGCGTCATCGCTGGTTTCAGGTCCTAGCGGCCCCAGGCGTTCGTCGATGGTGACCTTGTGGCCGACTCGCTCCTTGACGTTCCGTCCGGCTCGAGGCTCGCTCCGGTTGCCGTCTTCGCGTCGTCCAGCCGGATCACGGCCGTGATCCCGAGGATGCGAGCTCGCGCTCCCCTCGCGATGAACTCGCGTTTGCTTGTCCTTCGCTCTTCCGCGGCTCGTGGATGACGCCTCTGCACCTTGCCTGGACTTGCCGGCTGCATCGTAGCCTGGAGGCGGCTCATGATGCCCCTTGCTCGCCGTTGCCTCCGTTTCTCGCTGCTGCCGGTTGGCCGTGTTGATGAGTTGTCGAACCCGGCGCATTTGTTGATGTAGTTCTTCGCCTTGGAGATAGGGTAGCTCGGCGGCTGCTGCTTCCGCCGCCCTCATGTTTTGCGTAGGACAGCTGTACTCGGGGAAGCTGAGGTCGGTGAGCTCATGCGCCTGGCCGGCACGGTTCATGGCGCCACCAAGATCTCCTCCTTTGCGCCTGACTTCATTCAGCTTCTCCGCGTTGCGGTCCGCCTGCTCGATGCCGTGTGCAGAATTGTACTCGCGAATTGTGGCGCTGAGCCGGCGCTGCGTCGACGCGAGGTTTAGCGCCTTGTCGTAGATCTGCTGCCGCATCCTCTCGAGTTCAGCCGCCGCCTTGACTGGATCAGCACTCGGCGCGATGGGGGTGCTCAGCAGCTCGAAGTCGGCCTCCAGGTTGCGCTGGTAGCGCAAAGGTTCGCCAGCTTCATGAACGGTGGTGGTGACGGGGCCTCCTGCCGCCGCGTGCTCGACCATGTGCACCTCGGCGTAGACGTTGAGCTTGGTGACGTCGCGGTCCGCGTCGCCGGAGCTGAGGTAGCCGAAGGCGGAGTCGTCGTTGCAGGTGCTGGCGTCGAAGATCGAAGGAGCCAAGCTCGAGTAGACCACCTCCGGGTACTCCTGAGCGGCGACGGCGACGTAGACGTGGAAATCGCCAAGGGTGACGACCGCTCCTCCGCTGGCGACGTCCACGTCGGCGAAGCTGCTGGTGTTGTCGAGGACGCAGCCGACGGAGCCAATGGAGAGCACGAGGCCGGAGACGATCCGCCGACCATCCACAGTTCGGGATCCCGCGCAGAACGTGACTCCGTTCGCCGCGGGCCCCACGGTGGGCGCCAAATGTCGTGGTGGGTAGCACGGCATATCCATCAAAGACGGAAAAGAGTGTGGGGCAGGCGACGATCGGATGCTCGCGCGGGATTGGGCAACAAACATGCAAACACACGTCAGTTACCCAGGTTCGGGGCCCTCCTCGTGGAGGTAACACCCCTACGTCCTGCTCTTCTTGTTCTTATTGATTGATCACAAATCGAGCTACAAGGTTTGCTCCTGGAGCTGTATGGTGGTGGTGCCGGCTTGAGCTGTCAAGCCGGCTGGAGGTGGAAGACGATGATCTACGTATCTTTCTCTGTCTCTGTCTCACCTGTCTCGCGCAGGAGGCCCCTGCATGCTTTATATAGGCAGCATCTAGGGTTTTGGGTTACAAGGAGATTACACGATTGCCCCTATGACATCACTACTCTGGATCCGGCTGGAGCTACATCATCATTACATTGTAACGGTAACGCCCGACAGGGGCTGGACGATCCGGGCCTACCAGTACGGACTGGTCGGTAGGTAGAGGCCGGCTGCTCTAGCCGGCCGTCCGCCTCCGGGTAGAGGAAACAGCTTGCTTCATCCGGCTGGCTCCAGGCGGGACGCTGTAGCCGGCCCTTGTAGTTCTTGAAGAAATGGACCTCTTAGGGATATCCGGGGTTCATATCCCCGACACTGGCCGTCCGGCGAGCGAGTCGTTCGGCGCGAGAAGGGCCTGCCATGGCTGCGTCGAGGTTGAAGATGCGCCTCAGCCCCCTACCTGGCGCGCCAAATGTCGGAGAACTGTCCCAGGAACTGGGTGTGTCTCGAGAAGGATCGAGTAAGGGGCTGAACACGGAATCAAACAACCCTCAACGTGCTCCGGCGACGATGCTCGTCGGACTCGCTGCGGGACAGCACTGCAGAGATGGAACGCTCGGTCTTACCCAGGTTCAGGGCCCTCTTGTGGAGGTAAAACCCCTACGTCCTGCTTCGGTGTATTGCACTGCTTGGAGAGTTTACAGTACAAGGAGAGCTTGTCGAGCTCGAGGTGGCTAACAATGGCTACTTGCTAGTCTTCAGATCTAGGGTCTGGTCTAAGCTCCCAGATTCCGAAAACCGAACCCTTTGCTTGGGCGCGCCCCTTCTCCTTTTATAGGCGTCTCGGACCACTTCCGCCCAAACATTTGGGTGGGAAGGGTTACCACACGGCGACGAAGGAGGAGGCGCGGTGCACCATAAAGGTGAGGTCCACCAGAAAGGTGAAGGCCGTGGACGCGGTCCGGGGCAGGGACGGCGTCACCAAAGCTGGAAAAGGCCACCGTCCAACGGGCGGCGAGCTGGCGCTGCGGAGGCGGAACGGGTCCCACGGTGACGCTGCCCTTAGAGCGTAGCTGCAGACGGTTCCCTTATCACCGAAGTGGCAATACTCGTTGTCCGCTTTGCTTGGTGCTGCTTTGTTGACTCCTTTATACATGGGAACGGCAACTGCGGCGTCGTCGTCATCGCGCGCAAGCGCGCGCGTCACTCTGCACATGGCGCAGAGCCCATGTGCGCTCTGCTGCGGAGGCAGGGATGGCTTCGTGAGGAAGGAGTCTCGACGAGGTGAAAAACCTCACCGAGCCCTCCGGCTTGGTCCTTAGCAGAATTGCGGGCGGCGTCGGAGACACCTTGTCGAGGTGCGATCCCTCGCCGAGGGAGAGAATCCTCGGCGAGGAGGAAAAACCCTTCGCGAGGGGAATATCCTCGCGAGGCCCGCCTGGCTTGGAGAGCCTGGTCCTTAGCGAAAATCATCCGAAGAATCTTGTGGGCCCTGGCAGGCCGGCCCGTGGTACCCTGGTTTCCACTGTGCCGACAACGCTTACCCTTCATAATGAAGAATAAATTATAGCAGACAGAAAAACTCCCAGGCGAACTTATAAATAGAGCTATGCTCCCCGGCAACGGCGCCAGAAAATAGTCTTGATGACCCACAAGTGTAGGGGATCGCAACAGTCTTTACGGGTAATATAACCCTAATTTATTGATTCGACACAAGGGGAGCCAAAGAATATTTATAAGCCATAGCATTTGAGTTGTCAATGCAACCACACCTGAAAAGGATTTCTCTCGAAGCAATTTATCAGTAGTAACAGTAATTTGACGGCAGCAGTAGAACAATAACAGCAGTAACAAAATAAAGGGAGCAATGGTGACAGCAGAAATATTGATTGTAAACAGCAGGATGTAAAAACACCGTAGGCATAGGGACAGATAGACGGGCATTGCATGAATAAGATAGCTCATGAAATAAACATAACTAGGCACGAAGTAAAATAAATATAGCATCCAAGTATTAAACGATCATAGGCATGTATTCCTAATTTAGCCGTACGTGCTTGCAATAAGAACTTGCATGGCATCTTTTGTCCTGCCATCCGGTTTCAGCCGGGCCAATTAAGGAACAAATGGCAATTAAGGTGTTCCTTTTAATAGAACACCGGAGCAAAGCATTAACACACAATGAATACATGTAACCCTCGAGTTAACAACCATTCCCATCGATGTCCCCGTTTCCGTCACTCGGGGTCTCCGGTTCCGGTTAACAACAAGTGCATACAATTAGTAGATAAGACCAAAACATCAATTATATTTATGAAAACATAAAGTGTTCAGATCTGAAATGGCACCCAGGCCCAAAGTGACAAGCATTAAGCATATCTAATTGTACCAATGATGACTAACACAAATAGAGGATACTAGGCATCATGCCCGAACAATTTGGCATCGCATTACATGAGCAATCATATTCAATCCCTTCCACCCCCTTGCCTACAGCAGTGAACTACTCACACATGGATGGAGATGTCATGAATGGTTGATGGAGAGGCGTTGGCGGTGATGATGGCGACGATCTCCACTCCGGCAGGGTGCCGGAACAGCGATCCTGGACCCCGAATTTAGGTTTCGGGATGGCGGCGGAGCTCCGTAAGGTTTCTGGAAAAAGTGATCGGGGATTCATCGTTTTTAGGTCAGAGGGGTCTTATATGCGAAGGGGGGCCGAGAGGCGATGTCCTAGGGGCAGGGGCGGCCCCCGGCCGCGGCCTAGGCCCCACCCACTGGTGGGACCCGCCCCTGCTCCTGGGGTGGCCCCCCCTCGTGGTCTTCTGGCTCCGTGGCTATTTTCTCTCAAAAACCCCTTTTCTGATTTTTCTGAAATTTTTTGTGAACTTTTAAACCCTGCATAAAAGAAAGACACCAAATGCAATTCTGCTGAAAACAAAGTCAGTTCGGGTTAGTTCCAGACAATTCATTAAAAATCAGAGGCAAAACAATAGCAAAGTGTTTGGAAAAGTAGATACGTTTGTGATGTCTACTATACGCTTCTATTCTTGTAGACTTGTTGGGCCTCCAAGCGCAGAGGTTTGTAGGACATCGGCAAATTTCCCTTAAGTGAGTAACCCAAGGTTTATCGAATCCACGGGAGGTAGAGGTCAAAGATATCCCTCTCAAGCAACCCTGCAATTAAGATACAAGAAGTCTCTTGTGTCCCCAACACACCTAATACAATTGTCAGTTGTATAGGTGCACTAGTTCGATGAAGAGATGGTAAAATGCAAGTGATATGGATGGTAAAAGGTGATTTTGTAATTCTGTAATAAAAATGGCAGCAAGCAAATAAGTGAAAAAAATGACTAAAAACGGTGTATCAATGCTTGGAAACAAGGCCTAGGCTTCATACTTTCACTAGTGACTACTCTCAACATCATTAACATAATTAAACACATGATAGTTCCCACAAAAATACATGCATGGTAGACGTTACTCGGAGATCATTCTTTTGTGGATCAAATAGGATGAGAATTGCGTAGGGCTACGAAAAGCACACCTTAAAGTTCATATTCCACATCTATGGACACTTCATGCTGTCACTATCCGCATCCAAAGATAGTACTAACAAACACCACAACCTATTTCTTGAATAGTCTCTTTCTTCAATAACACAAGCATCAAGAAACCTCATGATCTATTCAATCCAACAAATAAAGAACAAACTCATGATGAAGATCCTTCCAATCTATTATCCATAGAGTCACACACGGCACCCATCCTGTCACCGAGGTACCATGATCACAACGGTGGCTCCGTAAATTGTACTAAATAACACCACTTGAGCAACATCATATCCATTTTACACATAGGGAAACATCATGTATTCAACTACACTAACAAAGTTCGTGATCACAACGAAGATCACATCATGGGAGATAGAGATAACCACATACTTACTTGTATAAGCCTCAGCCCCGGTGAGGGACTACTCCCTCCTTATCGCGGGAAGCAGCGGTGTCGATGGAGATGGCTCCGGCGGTCGATCCCCCCTCCGACAGGGTGCCGGAACAGGATCAATCTGACCCCCGAAACTTGTCGGCGATGGCGGTAGAGCTCTGTTGCGTATTTGGGAAAATCCTTCGGGGGCTAGGGTTTTTTGCGTCGG
The DNA here is from genome assembly GCA_012064385.1 of Puccinellia tenuiflora. Lineage (NCBI taxonomy): Eukaryota > Viridiplantae > Streptophyta > Magnoliopsida > Poales > Poaceae > Puccinellia > Puccinellia tenuiflora. The sequence continues at coordinate 1,200,932 of QRDG01000232.1, read as the reverse complement.
ATGTGATTTTATAGGCGTCGGATATTTCCAGAAGTAACTTTCTGCAACAAAAACATCACAAAAACAGGGAACTGGCACTGGGCATCTTGTCAATAGGTTAGTCCGACAAAATGCATAAAAATGATGTAATATGATAGTACAAACATGTGACAACATCACAAAACTAGCATGGATCACTCAAAAATTATAGATACGTTTGAGACATATCAGCATCTCCAAGCTTAACTCCTACTCGTCCTCAAGTAGGTTAGTGACAAAAAATTTTTTTATGAGGCATGCAACCAACATAATCGTGATCAAGATAGTAATGCAAAGCATAGGATGTGAATGAAGTGATACAAAACAATTGTCTATAGTTGATAGCAAGAAAGCAATGAATAACAAAGTTGAATCATTCAAGCAAAACCTTTCATAAATAGTACGTTAAAGACATGAAAGCAATGTGATCCACATACTTGATTAATTCTCAAAGGTAACAATTCCATGACAAAAGTGTTTGAGAATCAAAACAAAGAAGATGTAAGTTTTAGCAAAAGCTTCAACTTCCAACGGTAAAGTCAATATAAAGATTCATGTTTAATCTGACAATGCAATATGATCAATGATACCCAGGGTCAATGCTAGATGTTTGCTTTGGTGGAGATAGAAGTAAGAGGAAAACTAACTCAACATTAAAAGTAAAAGAAAGGCCCTTCGCAGAGGGAAGCAGGGATTAGTCATTTGCTAGAGCTTTTTATTTTTATGAAACAGAAGTAAAACAATTTTGAGACATGCATGCTTTTGTCAATGACTTCACAACAGAGAAGCTATCTAGTCCCCCATAACAAGCAAGGATTTTAGACTTGTGAGAGCAGCTGATTTTTAGAGGAGCGAGTACGCTCCTCTTTCTCCTTGGTTTCACCACTGTCCAATGTTTTGAGCTGATTTCTCAGATTTTTATTGCGCGGAGAAGAATGGTGAGTTATATTTATATTTTGCTTAATCTGCTCTCGGGTTGATTCAAGTGAAGACGTAATCCATCGACACCGGGTGAAAAGGGGGGAAATGACCTTGCTCGTCACAAGTTATATCTAGCTCTCTACTGCTCCCACATGAGCTTAAAAACAGAGGCACAAAAAGGAGTATTTCGTATTTTTAAATATAGCACATGACAAATTTACTTGGAATGGCAGGAAATACCATGCATAGGTAGATATGGTGGACTCAGCTGGCAAGATAGTTTGGCTTTGGGATTTGGATGCACGAGTGAACCATACACTCAGTACGAATTTTTGGGCTTAGCAAAGAAGGTATTTGAAGCAAAAATCTAAAATTAACCGGTAACATAGTAGCATAAGAAATTTATCAATCATAACCATGAAAGCTCCACACCGTCTCCAATGTTGACCAAACAATTCTTTTGATGGAAAGATTAGCTTAAAGAATTAACAACTACGAATCACCACACAGTTTCAAGTTTTTAACAGTATTTCTTTACTAATCAATTCCACTCAAATAACAAGCAAGTATAAGCATTTATCTTAATATCTCAAAACAATTGAGAAGCATCAAGTATCCACACTATGATCTACAAGACTAAGCAGGATTTCATTTCATTCCAATATCACATGAATAGCTTTTCACCGTTCTAACACATTAACCAAGCAACCATAGCAACTCTATAACAAATATAAGTGAAGAACAAGAGAGTTTAACATCAAATACTAGCAGCTCTAAACAAGATAAAAGCTAAAAGTGAGAGCTTACTAGAAAACAAATAGTAGCTAAGAATACTCAACAAGATATAAACGAAGCAAATGAGTATTCAAACGAAAACGCGGAGCGTGTCTCCCTCCCACACAAACAAAGCAAGGATCCAACAAGTATATGACCAGCAAACAAACAAACAAAACTGAAAGTAAAAAGACGCTCCAAGCATAGCACATAATATGTAAAGCGATAAAAACGAAGTTTAACGAAGACGACCTTATGATAGTCGATGAAGATGAGGGGATGCCTTGGGCATCCCCAAGCTTTGACTCTTGATGGTTCTTGATATTCAGAGGGGGTGCCATGGGGGCATCCCCAAGCTTGAGCTCTGATCCATCCTCGATTTCTTCATATTCCTCTCCTTTGGAACTTAAAAACTCCCTTCACACAAAACTTCTCATAATTTGATTAGAGGGTTAGTGCTCATAAATTGAAATGCACATGTGTTCAACTCATGACAAATTGCAAACAAATTCATTGGGCATTAGCTACTGTTTACTAATCCTCAATGTGACACTCTACCCCTAGAGTATCACATATGATGATGGTAAAGAGACAAATGCAAAATAAAAGCAGAATCTGTCAAAATCTGAACAGTCTGTAAGATCAAAATTTTCGAGGCACTTCTGCAGGTCAAATCAAAAAACTTAAAACTAACGAAAGATAGATAAAAGCATCAGGCTTGCTGTAAACAATTATCAGAAAAAGTGAAAATCCTGGCGATTTTAGGAATTTCGTGCAACAGGCGCACAGAATCTGTTTTTGGACAGCAAAACAATACCTCGCACTTTCAATGCATTAGAGGCTAAACTTGGCACAAAAAACCAAAACAAAAAGATACAATAAATTTGCTACAGAGGCAACAACTTCATGACTCAAGAAAAACAAAAACTAACTGAAAGAAAAGAAAACATGGGTTGCCTCCCACAAGCGCTTTTCTTTTAAGCCTTTTAGCTAGGCATGATAATTTTAATGATGCTCTCGTAAGAATAAGAGTTGGAACGCAAAAGAGAGCATCATGAAGCAAATATCAAACACATTTAAGTCTAACTCTCTTCCTATGCGTAGGCATCTTGTAAGAAAATAAATCATTGGAGCATAAAGCATTAAGCATAGGAAGGCAAAGCAAGTGCAACATTAAAACCTTAAACATAAAGAGGGGAAACTTCATAAGATGAAAATTTATATAACCACGCTTCCCTCTCTCATAATAAATTTTAGTAGAATCATAAGAAAACTCAATAACATAACCATCACATAAAGCATTTTTCTCATGATTCACATGCATAAAAGTATTAGTATTACTCTCCACATAAGTAAAATCCTTCTCATTAGTAATAGTGAGAGTAAAACTATCATAACCATCATTGTAATCATCATAAATAGGAGGCATATCATGATCATAATAAACTTTTTCCTCAATAGTAGGTGGACTGAAAATATCACATTCATCATAATAATCATCATATATAGGAGGCATAGTATAATCAAAGCAAATTTCCTCCTCAAAGCTTGGGGGACTAAAAAGATCATGTTCATCAAAACCAGCTTCCCCAAGCTTAGAATTTTCCATAGCATTAGCAATAATGGTGTCCAAAGAATTCATGCTAATGACATTGCTAAAGACGCGGCTCATTGCGAAGCCACCGATCTGGGCATCGAGGATGAGGGCTGAGTGCCCTGGCCGTGGCAACTGAGGTGGATGGTCTTCGTGAGGGAAGACGATGCTTGCGTGGGACCACATAAGGAACTCGGGCAGCGCAGGTGGTGACTTGACGGGGAGGTGCACTTGCCTCGTTATGAGTTTCTGATCCCTGTTGGAGGGACACCCTTTCTATATTATGAACATGCGCCTGACAGGTTTCGGGTAAGCTTCTTCACCTGCTTGAGGCTCCTCGACGCGCGGCTGGTACTGAACGGCTCCCGCCATGTGTCCAGGTGGCGGCAGGGCTGGAGGAGGCGGCGCTCCAATGGCTGGCGCACCTGGAACAACTAGTGCTTGCTGCTGGAGGAGGCGTGCATACTGCGCCTGCAACTCTTGAAAGCTCTCACAATCCTTCAGGAGGTGAGAGGATGTAAGGTTGCCGTTGTCATCCCTGAACATGTGGAATCTGCATGCGGTATGAAGAGTAGGAGGAGGACGTGGCACTCGTCCGTTGCGTGGCTGCCGTGGTCACCACTCGCGCTTGATGTTCTTATCTTCTTTGTAACCGGTTGTTCGGCTGCCGCTTTCATAACGACTGCCGTCACGATTTCTTCGCTCGCGGTTGTCGGGGACGCCCGCCGCCACGAGTTCTGTGCCCTCGGTGTCGTCGTATGCACGTGCCTTCCGCTTGCGACGGCGATCGTTGTTGCGGCGACTCCAAGAACCTTGGTCACCGGCTTCTATAGGTGTGCTGCTGCGCTCATTGCGTATGGAATCTTCTCCGTCTGCCCATTCATTGGCAATCTGCATGAGATGGGCGATGGTCTTGGGCTTTACCCTCCCGAGTGCTTCTTTCAGTTCAAGTCTATAAACGCCTCTGGTGAACGCGTATATCGCGTTGTCTTCCGAGATCCTCTCTGCTGAGTTACGGAGGAGGGTCCACCGCTGGATGTACTCGCACAGCGTCTCGTCTGCACGTTTCTTGCAGGCTCGCAGCTCTTCGAACAAAGCGGGGCATTTGCACATGCCGACAAAGTTACGAACGAAATCCGCGCTGAAATCTTCCCAACAAGTGTATGCTCCCCGCGGCAAGCTTTTGAGCCAGGCTTGCTGACTCGAGAGCATAAGCTGTATGTAGTGCATGGCGGTAGACGTTCAACCTCTCTGGCAAGTTACTGCCGTGAGGTAGTCTTCTAACTAGGCGGATGGTTCTTGCAGACCGTCATACCTTGGCGTGTCAGAGGTTAATCCGAATCCCTTTGGCATTATTGATGCGGCGACTAAAACACAACATGCCGCAGGGCTCAAACTCTTCTTCAGAGTTCGAATCTTCGCTACTCGCCTCGCGAGCAGCCCGCCTGGAGCGGTTCCTATTGACCTTGCTTTGTGTGATGACGTTGCATGCATCTTCTCCTTCCGCGAGATGATATCGATACTCCCGTCCGCGAGTTGCGTGGTTCCTTTGGTCGCGGGTAACGCGGTTCTCTTGGTCACGAGCGGCACACTCGTTGTTTATGCAAGTAACGCGATCCTCCTGATCACGAGCGACGCGGTCGCCAAGTTGGCGGGTTCGCGGTTCATGCCGTGGGCTTTGTTGACGCCGCGGAGGCGCGTTGTTGCCAGCCGCTGCACCTGTGACTGGTTGTGGTTCCTCTGGTAGCAGCTCTGCTCCTGCCATGCTGACGAACTTGATTTGCTGACGGTGTAAAGCCGCCCGAGGGTCGTTCTCCGGAGGTTGCGTCGCTTGCAGGTACGTGGCTACTGACATAAGAGCGCCAATAGCTGTTTTGGGGACTGGTACCCCCTCCTCATCCAGAGACATGAAGGAGTTCTCCAAGTTGCGTGTAACATAAGTCCTAGTGCCCTCAGGCATACGCAAGTAGTGAGGCCGGTCACGAGGGTGTTGGGACCGTCCCGATGATTGGACGGATAGATCCGCCTGACGCGCACTTGACAGACTGGCCTGCTTCTTGTGTTCTGCCAGTACTCTCTCCTGCTCCTTCAGTTTAATGCTTTCCTTCCATAGCAAGTAATGGTAGCATTGTAGGTCTTCGGCCGTGGCGTCCTCCGACGGAAAACCATCCGCTATGGCCTTTATCGCCTTTTCACCCATGGCTTGGGTGATATGCAATTGGGTTCGCCCGTTTTGCAGAGTAACTGTGAACGGGTATGTACGCTGCTCAGGTGGAGGAGGTGGGGCGCTTGGTGATGCTGCCGTTATTACGGCTGTTCCCGCGGGTACTGTCATGTATACTTGAATGGGGGGAATGCACGGAATCTCCTCCAGGTCAGAGTCATCACCAAACACGGACTCGAAGGTTGTTTGGGTCCCGCCGATGGAGTACGCGGGGCTCGATGGCGGAGTCGATGAAGCACAGGGCACGACCGTCGACTCGGTCGTGCGCGCAAGGTTGATGGTTGGCGATGTAGATCGCGATGTCGCAGTCAAAGACGACGCGGGCTCGCTGAGCAGTTCACCCGAGAGTTTGGTGCAGGGGAGCACGGCGGCCGCCGACGCGACCAATGAAGACGTGGATGTTGCCGCAGCAGTCGATGAAGTAGCGAGTGCCGCCGCCGCAAAGCGAGGCGTGTCCGTGAGGTGAAGCGTGCCCCACTTGTTGACGTAGAAGCGTAGCTCGCCGAAGTTCACATCTACGCCCGCGTGTAGATCCGCGAAAGCCGGAAGCATGACCGGCGAGTGTGGGCTGAATCCCAGAGAGCCGAAGAAGATCGGCGATTGCAGAGTCGGCGAGTTTCCGGTTGTCGATGATGAAGCCGCCGAATCCGTAGATCCAGCACCAGTCTTTCCCACAGACGGCGCCAATTGATGTGAGGTTACCACGCCAAATCGTTCGGAGGTCATCCTTGGGTTTCGTGAAGAGATGAAGAAGATGGTGGTGCTGGTAGATCCGTCGGCTGGCAAGCAAGATTTACCCAGGTTCAGGTCCCTAAAGGTAAAAGCCCTACGTCCTGCTTGTCTGGTATTGATAGAAGATGTTTACAAGGGTTACAATGGCGAGATCGGTAGATGCGATCTCGCTAGGGTTTTTGGCGGTGAGTATGAGCGTACCCTAGGTCTGCGGCCCTCCCAGCCCTTAATGTAGTGGGGCTGGGTCTCGGGAATCCGCTACCGACTAGGGTTACAATTTAGGAATACTACAACCGATGTAAACCTCCTTGGGTATAGGCCTTCTCTTTGGGCTTGTCCCATGGGCCGCAGCTTATTTGAACACCAGATGTCTTGATCGGGGTACACCCACGTCACCCCCGGGTTGCGACCAGCGGAAAGCCCCGCCGCCGCCATGCCGCCTAGGCTTGGCCCGGAGACACCTCCGGCGGCAGCTGCGGGGGGAGGGAGAGGAGGGTTAGGTCGTGGAGGAAGGTTATATGTGACTGATCAAAAAAACACTTTTAAGAACACTTCTAATATCTTCTTATAGAACACTTTTTTTCTACAAAGAAAGCTTCGTATTTTCCATGTACACAACCATATATCATTAAGGGAATACGAGTCAATGAGACCAAAACATCACATAGACACAACAACAATGATAGAATAATAACAATAGACACCTACGACTAAAGGCATCATTCCTTCGCAAAACCATTAACAAGGATGTACGCGTTCGCACTGACATCGCTAGCCCCAACTGTAAAGACAATGATAAGGATTTTCATCCAGAATGAAGGGTCCAACTAATCGGGACCAAAATGATAAAAATACGACATCATGTTTGGATTTTTTGTAGCTAACTTAATCCAAGTGAAAGAACATAATTATAACTCGGGTTTTTAAGTTGTGGGAAGCTCAGCGGATTGACGGTGAGATTCTCATCATCACACTGGATAGTCTGGAAAGTTGTGACTCAAAATTGATTAAATTATGACCACCCGCATACATGAAAAATGATAGCTTGCATTTTTTCGGACAAAGGGTCAAGGCAATAAAGCTAAGACTCCATATCCGACATGTGCATAAATATGATGCACATAACCTATAATTTTTTTCAAGATGAAAGGCAACTTACACAAGACCATGAGTATAAAAATTTAAGAGTAGTACAAGCAGGTAAAAGAAAATTGCGGCTATCAGCCTATGGCATTTGGGGTGGTGGAGGGCATTGTAAACTATGCCACCACCCATGCACGGTAAAAAATATCCCTTATAACATGTTCCAATTATGAGCATACCACTGTAAACAGGGCGCGGTGTTCCGATCTCTAAAGAATAATAGACAAAGATTAAAACCAGTGTGCGCGTTGGAAAATAATCTTTAATAAGTTTCTAGCATTAAAAGCCATGCATGTCATTGCTGCATTGCATAGATACCAAGGAAACCTCTCCCTCTCGTAGGAGGGTTATATCCTTTTAATATATACGTTGGAGTCAGTTGCAAAAAATGTTTGCAACACTATAAGGAGAATAAGAGTTTAAATCCACTTTGATGACAGACCACATAGATCACGCCAAATTGCACTACAAAAAGTTTCTTATATTATCGACATGATGACAGAATAACACTGTGTACCGCTTTTCCCTTTGCGTTGTTATATTTGGTGAAAATAACACCTCTACGAAGGTACCACATACAAATGAAACTTTCAATGGTACCTTTATTTTCTAAATTATCTTATTGTTAATTACTAGCGCACCTACATGGACTCTACTAAGAACTTATCATTATCGTGTAGATCAAAATTCGTCCTGTCCCAGTGATATTTGTACTAAGGCCAACATCCTTTGAAGTTGAAGGGCATTCGATATCGCAAGGCACGGGCCCCGACTAAATCCTGTTTAAAGATCACGTTTGATGGGTTGTTGCCCACACCTCCACAATCACATCGTGTTTGGTACGTGCAATGTTATCCATAACCACATATTGGTTCCATAAAGGGGTAACTCCAAGCCATAAATCTTAGAAATGTATCTCCGAGCCGTCAATAATTAAGAAAAAAGATCCATAGCGGCATAAATTTTTCGTCGCTCTCAGAGACCAGCCCAAAAGTGAGAATCCCCTAGTTTTCTGTAAAGCTTGGAGATTATCTTTGAGCCCAGATATTTCTCCTTCGTAAGAATCTTGTACAAACATTTACTAAGTAGGGCAACGTTTGCAGCCCCGAGATCCTAAATTCCAAACAGCACAACATGTTCAATTTAGTAAGTCCATATTTTTTTCTTGCTATCTCCTTGTCAAAAGAACATTGAGCAGAGTTAGCATCATTGATCACTTATGTCTTTTTGCTGGAAAGCATGAGTGCTAAAAATAATTCAGAAGCATCCCAAAATTCTGAAGTGACAACTTCAAAATACTACATATAGCCGATGTTGGATCAGGTCCACCTCTAGGATCATTGTGAGAGACTTATGAAGGAAACTTCTCTTATTTTTCCCTTCCGGATCATCACATTGAGTACAGGAAATTATGTTGATTTCACTACGCCTCGCAATAGTCGTGGGTTGAAGACACGCCTCATACCACATGGTGATGGCGGCCTAACCAAACTGGCAATTCTAACAGGAGGCGAGGACTTTCCCTAGCTTAGACGGCGATCCTAACAAGTGTTAGTTTTAGGACGCGTTTGGTAGCCTGCGTTCACTTTGGGGCTTGTTGGGCCTGGTTGTTGAGTGACTGGTTTTTGAGAGATACAGTCAAAACCATGTTATGCACATCGTTTGGTAGCCTGCAATACCTCTAGTCAGACCGGCTGTGTGCAGCTAAACCAAACAACATGCTATATTCTCAGTGATGATTACTCTCACCTCTTTGCACTTAGGTGTAGTTACCTCTCACCATCACATATCCATGACGAGCGGTGAGCCTGACGACGGCGCGAGCGGCAGCTGCAGAGGTCGTCGGCGAAGTTCGCGGTGGCTGCATATGACGGCGATGGAGTGTAGACCACGGACAAGCAGAGCCTACTAGCTGCTGCTACAACGACGCAGTTGATGACATACGAATGGGTGTTGAGTGGAGGTTGAAGAAGTTGTGTACACCAAGCACAGTCTAAATACGTACACATACGGTACTAGATCTATTCGTCTACGACCATCGAAACAGAAAACTTACAACATGAGAGTTGTGTGAAATGGCGAGGTGAAGCTACTCGTCCAAGCAAATTTCAAACGGTCGACCGTGTGCGATTAATTTGACGAATTTCGTCTAAACATCCTTCAAGCATGAACACGAAATTTGAAGTTAACGGTTAATCAAAGTTGAAACCGACTGTCGGAATGGAACCACATCGTTAATCCGCATCATTTTCGTGTAGAGTGTATTTTGAATCGAGCACAATAGCATTGATTAGAAGGAAGGAGATGAAGTAAGGTTAAAGACAGTGAGGGGCTTCACATGCAAACCTGCAGCGAGGAAGGAGAGAACGGGTCAGGCTGCACGGGCACGGTCCATTAGCGTGCCTGCTGGGTTTTTCGTTGACCATTGTAGCTGGGACCCTGGCTCGAAAGTTCTTGCAGTCATCCAAATACGGTGGTTTTACAGCTGGCGGGCCAAATTTAAAGGCTTGCAGGCTACCAAAACGCGTTCTTAGTAACAGCAGAGTCGGAGCGGTCGGCATCCTTCAACTGAATTCCAGTTTGCAGTCAGACACTACGGTCTGCTACGGTAGAAGTAGAACTCGATCTTTCGTACAGTCAGACCATGGAGATTTGGAGAACTTAAAAGAACGCAGATATTATACACGCCTGTTGCTGGCAAGTTGCAGCACAGGATCTTGGCTGGCTGTCACACGATCAAGGAATCAACCACGCACGCATTGCACCTGCAGCAAAACATCGCCGTCAGTCACCACCGGCGCCACGCGCGCGCGCGCGCGGCGAGAGATACACGACCTTGCCGACAACTGACCCGCCGATCGACGGCGACAGCAGAGATATACGGCAGAAAGCTTGCCGGTCTCGTTTGGCCTGTATTATTCGAGACAAGGATAATCTTTGTGATCCTCACAAACTAATAAACCCTCATGGAACGGCGGAAAGCTAGCCATAGCCAATAACGGAAGATTCCGGAGTCCCCACGAACACGAAGTTTCACGGCCGGAGTAGTGCGCGCACGGCCGGTGGGCCTGCACGAAAGCCTTTCCTCTCCGCCGCTCCGCTCCCCCTTCCGGCTACAGGAACTTAAAGCCGGTGGCCAGCGGCCGTATCGGTATAGCCGGGAAGGAGCAGACAGTGGCCGCCATGGCGCACCAACCGTTCATCTCCAGTCTATTGTGCTGTCAACTACACAAACAGCACGCCACACCCACCAGAAACTGAAACTTTCTTTTGTAGTTTGTGATTCTTCTTTTTGATCTGCAACGTGCCGGAGAACTTGTATTAATTATTTTTCCGGTGGGCGGCCAGGAGAAATCGGTCAGATCGACGGTCCTGTTCTATTTCACTGTGTACCACACACGACGGCTCATCGCCGCCGTGCAATCATTTGTGTGGGCTCGGATTGTATCGACAACAACCTGTGATGCTTACACTGTAATGCCCAATTGCCCGATTTGTAAACACGAGTCATTTGTCAGTATTGTGACCCTCTTGTTGATCCCTGTGCCAGGTAGGAGAGAAAAGGAGGGCTGGTACAAGTAGGCAAGTAGCTGCTGACGTGAGAGAAAGATGTGGAAACACTTCTTATACATATAATAGGATATACTAGGACACAGACAATAAACCGTAGACTCCGCGAATCCATATTTTCAAGGATACGTCCTGGGAGACGTATGTGATTCATAAATGGAGAGGCCGGCGTCGTCGCGTCGATACAATGTCTTTCATCCTACAACGCTAATCCAAAGACTAGCTGATAAACACGACGCAAGGAAGGTCCCGCCCAGAATAAACGATAAAGCCGCGTCTTGACCAACGCCGGACACCTCCAAAGACCAACATCGTCAACATAACTTCTCTCGTAGACACACCATCCATCCTTGAGTGTCTGAAGGAATTGGCGAGTGGGTAGCAAGACTCGGACCGTCCCGAGAAAGGCATCATCTTGAGCACACCAACGACTATGTATATTGCACTCCTGAAGAACAACCTGGAGCAGCGACAAATACCAAAGAGACACCACACTGAACCAATGTGCTCATCCAAGTCGAGTCTCCAAAAATATGCTCTCGACTAAGGGACGATATCAAATATGCTGCCATCCTCAATCCGAACCCGAATCTTGACTTTCAACCGGAGACAACAACCCGAATGGGCGAGGGAGACACCTCTTTGGCGACGCCTCCATGAAGAAGAACGGCACCCGCAAGTGCCCATAATTAGGATAAACTCTTGAGACCAAGCTATATATGTGGCCAGTTTTTTAGCCAGTCAACACCGGGAAGGAGATAAAGTACAACATCCTGATAACATAGTTAACAATTGAGAGAAAGAGTAGGCTACTAGGCTGTCTAGACGATCAAGTAAACAACATAACCAATGATATATAGTAAATAAACCGAGAGGGGAAAGCAATGGGCTAGTCCTTTTATTAATTGTGTTATCAACATCGTATATGTAGAGTAAGTAGAGTGATCAAGTTAACATGAACGAGTATATTTATTAGAGGAAACTTCTGACATATATGTAATATATGTATGCTAAGTGTACCGGTCATCATCTACGTATATACTACAGTAGGTGGTATAATGGAGTACTAGCACAGCAGGGGCTAGCTAGTGTCAGGAGGAGGAGGAGGAGGCGACGCCGCGCGGAAGCTCTGCAGCGACTGTAGCTGCGCCTTGCCGCTGAGGCCGCGCTGGCGGATGTGCGCGCGGTACTCGTCGAAGGTCATCTCCGGGTAGAGCGCCGGGCTTTCCGGCCCCACCAGCTCCGGCATGGGCCCCACGGGGACGTCGCTCCGCGGGTTGTAGAAGAAGGCCAGCGACAGCCGCTCCTCCGCCGCGCTCACCGTCACCCGGTGCTCCACGCTCTTGTACGCCGCGTTGCTCAGCACCTGCAGAATACATACATATACGTACGTACAGTATTAGTACAGTTCGTGCTCTATATATGTCATTTATTTTACAGTATGATCGTATCATCGGGAGACCACTGGTAGTCCCACGTTACGTTGACAGGGAACCATTTTGTTCGAGCGATTAATTGGGCTCATCGATCAGGGGTCGAGCTCAGGTGCAGGATAGACATGATGTCTGTCTGTGTGATAGCTCTGGCACTCTGAGTGGCACATCAAATAATCATTCAGAGGCGTAGCTAGCTTGGTCGGAGCATCAAATCTTTGCATACCGATCGATTGACTAGCTTAATTAGTAGTAGGTGCTAGCTACTGTACTAGGGTGCCACTTGCACCTGAATCTTGTTTGCCTACATTGGAATATCAAATGAAATAGGAGAAATATGTCATGTCCTACGGTCACCGAGATGAGATGAGGTCTTGTCGTCATTGTTGCCAAAGGTCCAAAGCTAGTGTTTTTTTTTTTTTCAGGGAGTCTGCGTAGCTTTTTACATAAAAAGTTGGCTAAGCCAAATTGATCCCGACAAGCCCGTGGACACAAAGAAAAGTAACACGAAAGTCTACCTCCTGTGACCGAAACTATTCCACGTCTTCTTTTTGCTGGTACGAAATTATTCCACGTCCATCTTCAACTTTTCACATTTTTTCCTTTATGTTGGTTATACTGAGGGGTGCCCACTAAACCTTGTACGTACTCTCGATGTGGATTCAGAGTTTGTGCACACAAAACTGAAAATTGTATGCACATGTGAACCCACAAATCGTACGCTTTGATTCACAGGAAATTTAAAACACATGAACAAGAAAAATACAGGATTGAAATGATATGCCCACTTAAATCCTATATGATTAGTAACCCATAGAAATTTGAACTAGCGAGTATTTGATGTCAAATGAAAAACAAAAGAATTGTAAAAAGAGGTTCAAGTGAAAGTTAGATTTCGTATATAATGTAGTCCAAAAAATATTTAGGAAAAAATATTGCAGAATCCAATCTTAGAAATCAAACGATCAATGTAAGAAAATTTTCTATAGAATCCAATCTTACAAAAAATCATAATACGATATTCCTTTAATCAAAGGAGCCCTTAATGATGAAGATATATTGGACACACGAGAATTATTTTTGTACTCATTTGTTTCAGTACCATTTTTAATATTACTAGGCAATATTGTCCGTTTTATAAATAGTGCAATAAAGATTATAGTAGATTATATTTGCCTCCAAGAACCATTCGCAATATTGCAATAAAGAGTATAAAACAACATAATTAATTCGCGAATATATGGTTCTGTACAATCTACTGTATAAATTTGAGGGGATGGGCTTAAATTCATGTAACGACTAACGAGAGAACATATCTTTCACGGGGATTCGTCCTTTACCTCCTGACACGACAATTTAGATATGCCCATGCTTTGTTAGTTGGAGAAGCAGTTTGCTGTCCGTTTTTCCAGTGTAGGTCCATTGACACGTGTCGACACCTGAGCATTTCCTTCCGGACCACCCGGCGGCGTGTTTTGCTTCCGTTCCATGTGTTTTGCCTGTTGCAGTCTAGTGGAGTAGTTTTTTCCCCTTTGAAACGGGGGCAAAAGCTTTACGTATCATGTTAGTTGGTCGTTACGTAGATAGTACTATACGTACATTTGAGGATTAATTGTATACTTTTGTACGGTGTTTGTCTTGTGGTGGTGTACCGTGTTCCTGCTTAATTAGTTTTACGTACTCGCTGTCACGGGTCGTAGGAATACGTACGTTTGGTACCTGTGCACAGCTGCCACATACGTACCTGTACAAATTGGTACGCTAGCTGCACGTGCGTATTCTCTTAATTTTGTACGTACGGTACCTGGATCTGGTCTCCGACGTTGACGATGAAGGCGTCCCGGACAGGGTCGACGGTGATCCAGTGGCCATCCTTCCTCACTTGCAGTCCCCGCACGTGGTCGTCGACGAGCAGCATGGTCATGCCGCCGGGGTCGGAGTGCGCCGCCACGCCCAGCGTCAGCTCTGGCTGCGGGCACCTCGGGTAGAAGTTGACCCTCAGACATGCCCCCTCGCCGCCCTCGCCGCCGAACGCCGCCTGCAGCCTCCCGCCGTCGAGCCCCAGCCCCTTGGACAACACTCTCGATACCCTCCGGCCCAGCTTCACCACCTCCTCGCCGTACTCCTCCGTCGCCTCCCTGCCATGCATGCATACACATCGATCAGCCTGCCAATTAGCGTGTAAATTGAGCATGCAAGCGCGTGCATGGTATGTTCGTACCGAAGGGTGGAAGGAAGGGACGGCCACTTGTCATGGCTCTTGATCGACGGCGGGAGGAGGTGGAGGAAGTAGTAGTCGCCCCAGTCGAGGTGCCCGCCCTTGGCGGTGCCGAGGCGGCTACCGTAGCCCTCGTACGTCGTCGGCGAGTTGGCGTACCGCTCGCGCACATCGGCCGGCTGCCGGAAGAAGCCGCGCCACGACGAGCGCGCCCGGCGCATTAGCTCCGGCGACACCCCGTGGTTCACTGCCTGAAAGAAACCCCACTCCCGGCACGCCGCCACCACGGCGCGTGCCGTCTCGTCGGAGTCCGGCATTGACATGTCCACCACCGGGATGTTCAGCCCGTCGTCGTCGCCGCCCGCGGCCGGTTGGGGCGTCATCGTCGATGGCCGCTCAGACGGCGGTTTGACGTACCGCTCGGGGATCGTCTCGCCGCAGGTGTCCGACACGGCCTGCACGCGCACCACGGCCTCCGGCCAGCCGGCGCCACCGTTGAAGCAGCTACTCATCGGAGCTGGCTACCTTGCGGGTAGTGTCAACACGCTCCTGCACTAACCATTTATAAAAGCAGCAGAGGATAAGGGAGAGACACTGTCATAATTGAGGTGTTGAATATAAAAAAATCAGCTAGTGCCTTGCTAGGGCTTGAAAGCAACTGATAGGATAAAACAAACACGTGCCTGAAACGTTAATTAATACACTTTTTGTGGGGCTATAGTTCTTATAGACATACTTTATGCTAGTGCATATCAGGATATGTGGACTACATCCCTCTTAAAATTATGTATATACTAGTACTTCTATTAGCTTGGTCAGGAGTTGATACTTAACAATCTTGAGAAAACAAAGCACGTTTTCTTCATTCTTGCGCCGTGTGTCACGAGCATTTGAGGTAATGTTTGAGCGGAAATCCTGCCGTGCTATAGCGCTTTCGATCAAGGGAAACCTTCAATGGAGGACAAGCTCCAGAGAGACCTGTTAAAAAGAAAAAAGGGAAACAATATTTGTTCACTTCAACTTTTTTGAATAGAATACGTAAGTACATAAGGTGTCTAGTATGTATGTATAAACTTTCGTCGAATTTTTATTTGTGACCTACATAAAAATACAAATGTGAAGATTAAAATATTTTTTAATACCTACATGGAGTCATATTCTTACGATCTATTCATCTATTGTACCCCAAAATAAATCATATTTGTACAAGATTTCACACGTCAAATCATGTTCACGTATGTGAAAAAATATATCAGTTTTTTTTTAACTTTTAACTATAACTTTAACTTTTCAAAAGTAAAGAGCTTCTGTCGGGGTTTATTCATGACAGTAACCATGGGGGTGGCTAACGAAAGGTGTGGAGCAAGAACACTTGGGAGATTTCGGGAGCGAGATTGACATAGTACGATGTACACAGGTTAAGCCCCTCGCTCCGGTGGTAAAGAAATAATTCTTGCTTATTATTGATTGAAGGTTGGTTACATGGTTCGCCAATGTCGATGTATCAAGAGCTAGATTGCTTGACAATGTACCCTCTAGGGTCTTTCCTGCCAGTCTTATATACACAGTCAGCTTAGGGCTACAGATCTATCCCTAGTCGGTTCGGGCATCGTCTCAACGAGCTTGATGAACTTTTGAAAAATAATCAACAAAGGATTAAAAATAACACACTGAGTCAACGTGGCTAATGACCGAATTTAATCATGCCATGTCGAACCCATTGGGGCGCTTCGTTGTGCTAACTCGGAGTCGCTGGTCTGGAGCCGTGCCCAGGTTTATCCGGGAGTCGGCACCTCTTTGGTGTCTCCACAGTGACGTGAGCACTTGTCGGGAGCATCTCGTCCTCTTGTCTTCTAGTCATTGTCTAGTCCACACATCAGCCTGCCTCGCCTGTCATCATTACGGGACAATACACTATTTTGACTACCACCACTAGTAGGAAAAGGCTTATAGGTAGCCCAACTAGCTGTGGCGCACAGCCTTTCCCGTGCGCCACGGTTAAGTGTCCGTGGTGCACTGAGAGATGTTGCGCAACCACTAAGCCCTTAGCCATGGCGCAGGGTCCGGAGGGGTGCGCCACGGCTAAGTTGGCACCTGGGTGACCGGGGAGCACACACATACTAATGGTGCACCCTATCCTGTTGCGCCACGGCTAGCCCAATACTAGTGGCGCACCACTTTTCCGGCGCGCCACGGGTATGGGTGGGTCCCGTTGGCACTTTTTGTCGCCTCTTAGCCGTGGCGCACTGCGCATTGGTGCGCCACGAGTATGCGTGGGCCCAGGCTCAAAGCTTTCTGGCCCACCTTTTGTCCCCACATAGCCGTGGCGCAGGGGAGCACGGTGCGCCACGGCTAACATTTACTAGTGGCGCACCTCAGCTCGCTGCGCCACGGCTAAGCGCAGGCGGGACAGTTTAACTTCTTGGAGCCAGCACCACCTCCATTATTGCTACCTCATTCTCCTCTTCTTCCCTAATCTGATCAGATTTGGTCGCCCTTTCCTCCTCCCCACCTCATTTTCTTCACTCTTTTCACCTATTTTAGCCACTTAAATCTACTTTGCTTCATAGATATGTGAGGAAACATCTTTCGACGCCTTTTGCCTCTTCATTAGCCGGTGAGTGTATGTGATGAGGATGAGAAGGTAGTGATGAGTGTGGTTGCATGTGATGGATGAGAAGGCTGTGATGTCTGTGGTTGTTGCGCGCACGGGCCGGCGGGCGTGCAGGTGTGCATATGTATGTGATGTATGTGATGAAGGTTGTGTGTGATGAAGAAGGTTGTGATGCGCCGGCGTGTGTTTGCATCATGTGTATGACATGATCGAAATGATGAGTTGCCGATGTTTTTGCCGAAACGTAGATTCGTTTCCGTTTTGGCGAATTTTCCGGCACTCCTATAGGGCAAAAAATTAGCAAAGGTCATGCCGAATTTTTTCATGAAATATTTTGTTTCTAATATAATTCTATCGTATATATATAGCGTAAACAACAATGGTCATCATGATGAGCAAAAGTATGGTGGCTAGATATTTGAACTACGCGACGATTGAGATGGTTAAAAACCATGACACAGGGATAAAGTGTACGCGTCGAAGATGCAAACTCGGCACCGTGCTCGACCCCTTTTCCAGCACATTGCAGGAGCACCTGCTTAGGAAAGGTTTTATGGATGACTTCACATACGAGAATGATGATGAGGACGTCCATGGGCGTGCGGCGGGAAATGATCAGGCATGGCGGCGGGAAATGAGGCAAGATATTAACGACGAGGGGCGAGAAGACGAAGAGTCTCCCAGACATGATGATGAATATGGCGAGCATGATGATAAAGAAGAAGCCGACGTACATGGTGGAGAAGACAGGGGCACGCGATTGTTGCTAAGATCAGTCGTGCGGGACACTCATGTTCAAGAACTGCTTATCGAAAAGTCGAGTAACGCTGCTAGAGAAAAGGCTAAGCTGGCGCAACTGGAGATAGATGGGAAACCCTGTTGTTCATAGGATGCAGCCCCGAGGAGACCCGCTTGAAAGTAACGCTCATGACTCTGCAAATGAAGGCAAAACACAAATGGACCGACGCAAGCTTCGACGAGAGCATGAAATTTTGGCACGATAAAAATTCCATGGGGAACACGTGTCGTAGTAGTATCGAAGAGGACAAAAAAATCGTGTGCCCTTTTGATTTACCGCACTTTAAATACCACGCCTGCATCAACGATTGCTGCATTTATCGGGACAACAACGCGACGAAAACCGCATGTCCGGTGTGCGGCGCTGCTCGATACAAGAAATGGAAGAAAGCTCCTCGAAAAGTGGTATGGTACTTTCCGATCACTCCTTGTCTGCAGCGGTATTTCACAGTCCCTAAGGAAGCAAAGCTAATGCGCTGGCACGCCAAAAGGCATAAGCCAGAAAATGATGATGAAAATGAAGAGGCGGATAAGATGTTGTGACACCGTTCAGATGCTAAGCAGTGGGAAGCATTAGACATTGAATACCCAACTTTTGGGGACGATCCAAGGAATATCAGATTGGGCATAAGCACCAATGGACTCAATCCGTTTGGCAACCAAAGCAGCACACATAGCACCCGGCCCGTGTTTGTATGGATATACAACCTTCCCCCTGGTTGTGCATGAAGAGGAAGTACATACACATGATAATGCTAATACAAGGGCCGAAACAACCAGGAAACAACATCAATCTGTATCTGCATCTCTTGAAAGATGAGCTACAATGATATGGACTGAAGGGGTCAATACATGGGACGGCGTCGCAGAAGACTACTGCCCTATGAGAGTCGCATTATCATGACGGTGCAAGACTATCTCGGTTATGGATATATCGTAGGCTAGGTGGTCCACAGACACAGTGCATGCGTTAGGTGCATGGACGATACAACATATATGCAACTAGAGAAACATCCCGGGTCATCAAAAACCATGTTCACGAGGCATCGAAGGTGGTTTTGTGCGGATGACCCGTGGAGAAAACGCAAAGAGCTGTTCGATGGCACCGTTGAGCTCTGAAGAGCCCCACGTAAGAAGAGCGGCGAAGAAATCGACAAGCTGTTGACAAACTGGGATGAGTGCCCTACGTCGGGAAAGAAACAAAAGGCGCCACCGCCACTAGTGAAGGTATGGAAAACGAGGTCTGTTTTTTGGGACATGCCGTATTGGAAGATCCTCCACATGCCTCATAGCCTTGATGTCATGCATATCACGAAGAACGTGTGTGAGAGTCTGCTTGGCACTCTTCTCAACATGCCGAAGAGGACCAAAGATGAGATGAAAGTAAGAAGTGACCTGAGATCATTGGGTATCAGGAAATATCTTCACGGGGGACGCCCTGACGATCATAATGATCAGTCCGAGGAGGAGACAGAAGGTTGTCACAAGGGAAAAAAAAGATGAAACAAAATGACTATTATTGCCCCCTTCGTGCTTCACTTTAAGTCAGAAGGAGATTGATCAGTTTTTGAAGTGCCTTATAGGAGTGAAATTTCCTTCCGGTTACTCGAGGAAGATAAGCATATATCTAGACGCAGCGAAACAAAAGTTTAGTAGATACTTCCGGTTGCACTACGAGGGATAATGGACGCACACGTCCGTCAAATGCTATTTGGCCTATGCAACTTTTTCGACATCATCTCTCGAAAGTTGATCAGCATGAAGAAAGCCATAAGGCTACAGGAAGAGATCGTTGTGATACGAAATGAGCTTGAGATTTACTTCCCTCCCGCATTCTTCGACGTTATGGTGCATTTGCTGATCCATATCGTGGATTATATCATCCACCTCGGGCCGATGTTCCTGCACGGCATGATGCCGTTCGAAAGGATGAATTGTGTCATCAAAGGATACGTTCGTAACAGGGCCAGTCCAGATGGAAGTATTGTCCATGGCATTCTCACCGAAGAGTGCATCTCTTTCTGCATTAATTTTCTAGACGTCGAGAACCCTGTTGGTCTGCCCAAAAACAAGCACCTTTGCAGGCTCGATGGAGCAGGTCACACAAATGGTAGGAGGGAACTGCATGTGGACGACTCTGGTCGATGCGTCGACTTTGATAGTGCAAACTTAGTAGCACTACAACACATACAAGTGGTCGATCCTTGGTTGGAAAAGCACAAAAGCTTTATTGAGAAGAAGTACGGTAACCGTGGCCAGCATAGAACAAACGTCGAAATAATCAAAGAGCACGACACCATTTTCACACGTTGGTTCAAATGCCACCTTCTAGATAATCCTCCATCAATGACTTCTGCGGAAGGAAAACTCATATTTCTCTTGTCACAGGGCCCCGCGCCCAACCTCGTGACATATCAGGCATACAATATCAATGGTTACACATTCTACGCAGAGGAAAAAGATAGGAATAGCAATTATCAGGGGTGACAATGGAATCCTTCACCGGTGACGTCAAGGAAGGTACAACGGAAGGATCTAGGAGATCTGGGAGCTATACTACTCTGGAGAAAAGGTGCTGATGTTCCGTGTCAAATGGGCTAAGAGCGTCACTCCAAAAGAAGACCGATATTTCACCACCATGTGTATACTCGAAGCCTCCAAGTCTACTGCTACCGCGAGCCAAGTTGACCAATGCTTCTTCATAACCAACCCGACAATGCCTAGTCGTGTTGTTGTGAGAAGAGGAAAAAGGAGCATCATTGGAATGGATGGAGTCGCCAACGAGGAAGATTTCGACCAGTACGGTGACCCGAAGATGGAAGATGACTAAGACGATGAAGAAACATACACCACAAGAATAAGCAGGACAACACTACCTAAGTCAGGTCTTCCGTTCGCAAGAAGAAGTCGAGATGTTCTGAGGCTAAATTATTCAACCGCCACCAAGAAGGGAAAGAAGATTGTGAAACGCTAGCGATGAAGTGATTGATGATGATGTAATATGTACCACGTACTAAATTTTGTAATCCTAGGAATTTGTAATCATGATTATAAATTAAATATCCTAGAATTTATATCCTAATAAATTAGATATCCTAATATTAAGTATTTTTACCCAGAATTTGTAATCCTAATAATAAAATGAAAATATTTAAATGTCTCAAAATAAAATAGGATTTGTAATCCTAATAAAATGAAAATATTGAAAATATCTTGAAATAAAATAAAATACTTCTGGCTTAGCAATCTTGATTATAATTTTTTTAGTATTTTTATAAGTAGTCCTAAAATAGTTATTACTGTGAGTAATCCTAAAAAACGGATTTGTAATCCTAATAATTATTTTTATATGTAATCTCAAAAAAAGGATTTACAATCCTAATAAATTAAAATTGAAAATGTTTTAGAAAAACTAGTTAGCCGTAGCGCACCAAACGTCCATGTGCCACGGGTGGCTAAGGCCATACCCATGGTGCATGGACGTTTGGTGCACCACGGCTAAGGACCCCTAGATCCAAATTCTAGGGCGTGAACCGGTTTCGCCCCCAATTCATCCAAGTCTCGAGGCCTCGATCCCTCTGCCTCCATCGACGTCTCCAGACCGCCACCACCACCATCGCCTCCTCCCCTCCTCCTCCCCCCGTCCTTCCCGCCTCTGTCCTCTCAAGACCGTCGCTGCTGTCCTCTCCAGGCCGCCGCCACCGCGACCTCCCTGAGCACGCACGGCCTCGACCCCTCGCCGGCCCCCGCCGCCTCCCCCTCCTCCTCCTCCTCCCTTACCACAACCGTCCAGCCTCCTCCTCCACACCCGGCCCGACATCCTCCTCCGTGCCCCGGCCGTTCTCTCGGCGCCCTGGCCGGCATCCTCCTCCGCGCCCCGGACGCCCTCCACCCTCTGCCTTTCTCCCCGAGCACGACGCCGAGAGTTACCTTCCTCCACAGCCCTCCTCCTCCCCTCCTCTGATGCCCAGAATGTGTTCGATAAAATTTCTAGCTAGGGTAGGGTTTGCAAAATCACCTAGCTAGGGTAGGGTTTGCTCTGAAATTTTGCAGTGTTAGTTTATTCTTAAATTTTGCAAAATCAAAGGTGCACAAAATTTAAATTTTGCAAAATCACCTAGCTAGGGTTAGTGGCGGTAACTCTTCATCACAATAGTAGTTTTCTATTCTTTTTAGGCTGGCTGAACCATAGAGCTATCCAAGTACTAGGACAGAAATTAGGAGTGAAGAATTTAACAGTTTATCAAATTTTGTTTCAGTTTTCAAATTTCAGTAAAATTCTGTCTGAAATGCTCTATAATTTTTCAACAAATCAACTCTGATTAACCTAAAATTTTATAGTATGTCAACAATAGGTATTCCTTGCTTGTTTAAAAATTTCAAATTTTTTAGAGCTTGTTTCGTTCACCAAAAAAATTGAAATCTTCGGCTGCTTTAGTGAGATGAATTAATTCAAATTTTCTGCTATGCATGCAGGTTGCTGCTACTGCTTGCTGCTGGCTGCTGTTGCCAGCTTGGTGCTGCTGCCAGGTTGCTGCAAGGTAGGAGGTGATAGAAATTTCGAGTTGTGTGTGGGTTTATTTGTGATGAATGTTTGTATCTCGAGTTGTGTGCGGGTTTATTTGTGATGAATGCTTGTATCCCGAGTTGTGTGCGGGTTTATTGTGATGAATGCTTTGTATCCTGAGTTGTGTGCGGGTTTGTTATGAATTTGTATGGATTTTAAATGAGCGCTGATGTTTTGCCGAAATATCGATTAATTTCCGTTTCGGCAAATTTCCGGCACTCCTGGCCAAAAATTTGCGAAGGTCATGCCGAATTTTTCCGTGAAATATTTGGCATGACCTTAGCTAATTTTTGGCACTAGGAGTGCCGCAAATTTGCCGGAACGGAAATGAATCGACATTTCGCCAAAAAACATTGGCATTTTTTTTGTTGTTGGTGGTGGTGGCTCCTTTTTTTTGTTTCTTTTCACTAACATGTTTCATTTTCCTGTCACACACAGAACACATGTCGCACAACGATGAGGCAGGAGGTTCTCGTCAGTTAAGCGTGGAAGAACAAGCCAGAGAGAATAACGCAGATTTTTGGAAAGTGGCACCGGGGATGGCAACGAGACCACTAATAGTGGCGCCGGGGATGGCAACGAGTCCACTAATGACGACCGACGGTGGGATGCCTGTAGTGCCTATAACGACCGCCGAAGGGTAGGCCTTTGTCTCCGAAGTGATGTGTGATTACTTAATCCTTGGACTATTGGTCCATAGCAGTAGCTAGATGGTTGTCTCTCTTCCTTGTTCTTAGATGCCATGATCTTTTAAGTTGCCTAACATGATCAAGATTGATATTATGTAATTGCTACATCTTGTGTTTGCTAGGATCCGATAAATTGTGAAGCTATGATCAGATTTTTCATGTTTCTTATATGTTTTATTTAAGTTCTTACATGAACTCTGATGTATGTGGTTACTCTGGCCAAGTGGTTGATTATATCTCCAAGAGAGGGTTTTGTGCTAGATAGTAGGTTGATGCCTCATCCGTACCTGGGCACGAGTGACAGAAATGTCTAAGTACGCGGATGTGTTGTTGCTACTAAGGGTAAAACAGAGCTGTTTTGTATATTTTATTATAAGAATATTGCTTACATTATGTATTGTGTTATCAGTCACCACGATTCGTTACATGATGAATGATACGTTTCAAACGTATCTATAATTTTTGATTGATCCATGCTAGTTTTATGATGTTGTCACATGTTTCTACTATCTTATTACATCATTTTTATCCATTTTATCGGACTAACCTGTTGACAAGATGCCTAGTGCCAGTTTCCTGTTTTTGCTGTCTTTTCGTTTCAGAAACTTACCAAAGGAAATATTCTCGGAATGTGCTGAAAATTACAAGGATTTTTTATTCGCCAAGACGGAGTTTCAGTCCAGAGGGCAGCCCTGGGGGCCACCCACAGGGCAGGGACGACCCCCAGCCGCGGCATGCCCTAGGGCGGCGGGTGGGACCCGTTCCTGATCCTAGTGGGTCCCCTCAGCCCCCTCCGACGCCTATAAAATCAGATTAATCCCAAAAATGTTGAGGCGGCCATTATTTTCCAGATAAGTCACCCGAGGCTCCGCCACTATAAACCCTAGTTTGGGGCTGATTCTGAAGCTGATCCCGGCACCCTGCCAGAGGGGAGATCGATCCCGGAGGGCTCTTCATCACCATGCCTTCCTCCGGGATGATTTGTGTGTAATCCCACCTTGGACTACGGGTCCATGGCAGTAGCTAGATGGTAGTCTCTCTCCCTTGTGCTTCATGTATTATGATCTTGTGAGCTGCCTAACATGATCAAGATCGATTATTGTAATGCTATGTGATGTGTTTGCTAGGATCTAATGGATTATAAAGTTATGATCAGATTGTGCATGATTCTTATATGTTGATTTATGTTCTTGCATGCTCTCTGATGTGCGTAGTTACTTTGGTCAAGTGATTGTGTGAATCTCCAAGAGGGAGTATTTATGCTAGATAGTGGGTTCATGTCCCCTTTTGTTCCTGGGCACGAGTGACAGAAACGTCTAAGGGCGAGGGTGTGCTGTTGCTACTAAGGGTAAAATAGTGGTGTTAATGTCTCTTTTGATATTAGTATTGCTTACTTCATGCGCTTTACTTAATGTAAATGTCTATTGCTTGCAACTTAATACCGTTGGATGACAGGCTGGATAGCGATCCCACGGTGGACTTTTTAGACAAAGATACAGTTGGACTCAACGGTCTTTGTTCATTGTCGTGATGCCTACATAAATATTATCATGTTCTCTATGTCATATCTAGATTAAGTTTGTGTTATAATCTTGTCAATTGCCTAGCTGTAATTTTTTTACCCATCATATGAGTGTTTTATTTACATGAGAGACTCCACTAGTGAACCCATGGCCCCCGGTCCATCTTTTTACATTGATTGCAACCTTTATTCATCACTTTTCATCATCATTACTCCTCTGGTCCACTTTCATATTTTCATCTATTTCACTATACAATTAACCGCTTTGTTTTCTACGAGACCGGAAAGATTGACAACCTTTCCGCCGTTGGGGGCAAAGTAATTGGTTGAGTGTGTGCAGGTCCACGTCTGTTGAAAATTAAGCGCCAGAGATCTTCAACATTCACTTTGTTGTTGATTTCAAAGTCCTACTGGTTCGATAAACCTCGGTTTGTTAACGAGAGAAAACTGCTACTTACTACATCCACGCCTTCGCTTGGGGCACAACTCAACGCTACCATCACTGATCATCAAGCAGCTTTTTGGCGCCGTTGCCGGGGAGCGAAGTAACATTCAGTCCCGTCAACTACGCCATCAAGTTTTCTGACGCTGTTGCCAGGGGACTTTGGAGCTACAGCAAGGGGAGTCTCATACTCTCAATCAGTTTACTTTGTTTTTGTCTTGCTTGCTTTATTTCTCGTTTAGTTTATTTTTTTTGTTGCAAAATTTTAAAACCCAAAAAAATTAGTGTAGTCTTTATTCCTATCTTGTTATTTTATCTTACCATTATGTCTTCCACTGAAAACACCAAGTTGTGTGACTTTAGTAGCACTAATAACAATGATTTCATATGCTCTCCAATTGCTCCACCCGCTACTAAAGTGGAATCTTATGAAATTAAGTTTGCCTTGCTAAATCTTGTTATGAAAGAGCAATTTTCTGGTGCTAGTACTGATGATGCCGCCTCTCATTTAAATAACTTTGTTGAGTTATGTGATATGCAAAAGTATAAAGAGGTAGAAAGTGACATCATTAAACTGAAGCATTTCCCTTTCTCTTTGTGAGGGAGAGCAAAAGAATGATTATTGTCTTTGCCTAGAAATAGCATTGATTCTTGGACTAAATGCAAATATGCTCTTATTGGAAAATATTATCCACCTGCTAAAATCATACAATTGAGGAGTAACATTACGAACTTAAGACAATTTGATAATGAACATGTTGCTCAAGCTTGGGAGAGAATGAAATCTATGGTTAAAAATTGTCCCACGCATGGATTAACTACGTGGATGGTTATCCAAATTTTTATGCGGGTTTGAATATTTCTTCAAGGAACCTCTTGGACTCGGCCACGGGAGGCACCTTTATGTCCACCACATTAGGTGCATCAACTAAACTCTTGGATGAGATGATGACAAATTATTCACAATGGCATACCGAAAGAGCTCTAAGTGGTAAGAAGGTAAATTCTGTCGAGGAAATTTCCTCTTTGAGTGAGAAGGTTGATATGATTGTGTTTATACTTGCTACCAATCAGACCCACTTTCTTCATTAATTTCCCAAGAAAAGGATCAAGTTGATGTTAATTTTCTCAATAGAAATAACTTCAACAATAATGCTTACCGAAATAATTTTGGTAGTAACAACTATAAGCCTTATCCTCCTAATAATGGCAACTCATATGGTAATTCTTATAATTCTAATAAGAATGTGTCCTCTGATCTTGAAAATGTTTTAAAGGAATTTATCACTTCACAAAGAGCTTTCAACAAAACCATTGAAGAAAAACTTGAAAAACTTGATAGTCTTGTCTCTAAAGTGGAAAATCTTGCTCATGATGTTGAAATTTTAAAAATTAGTACCACTCCTCTTCAAGACAAGCCTATTTAATCTTTGAATGCTCTTTCTATACAAATTAATCATAATGATAGGATGTTAGCTCGCTTGCATGCTAGATGGGCTAGAGAAGAAGAAGCTAGAATTGCTGAAATGAATAGGAAAACTGTTAAAGTTTATACTATCCAAACTACTAATGAGGATCCTCCTAGCCTATTTAAAGATGATGAAATTGATTTTGATAATTACAATCTTACTGAAGTCATAAAGTTCCTACAAAAACTTGCTAAGTCATCGGATGCTAGTAAATTAAATATTGCCTTCACTAAACATATTACCGATGCTCTTATCAAGGCTAGGGAAGACAAGCTTGCTAGAAACTTCTATTCCTATAAAATTACAAGATGGATGGGAACCCACTATTAAGATGAGAATAAATGACTTTGATTGTAATTCTTTGTGTGATCTTGGTGCTAGTATTTCTGTAATGTCTAAAATTTTCTATGAAATGCTTAATTTAAATCCTTTGGAAGAATGCTATTTAAATGTTCATCTTGCTGATTCTTCTAAAAAGAAACCTTTGGGTAGAGTTTATGATGTTCTTATTATTTTTAATGATAACTATGTTCCCGTTGATTTTATTGTTATGGACATTGAGTGTAATGCTTCTTGTCCTATTATTTTGGGAAGACCGTTTTTTGAGAACCGTTGGTGCTATTATTGATATGAAAGAGGGAAATATAAGATTTCAGTTCCCCCTTAAAAGAGGTATGGAACACTTCCCTATAAAGAGAAAGAAGCTTACTTTTGAATCAATCATAAGGTCAAGCTATGCCCTTGATGTTGCAAAGGCCTCCAAAAAAACTTGATATTTGGCATTGCGCCTAGCTAAAAGGTGTTAAAGAAAAGCGCTTGTTGGGAGACAACCCATCTTTTACTTTCAGTTTGTTTTTGCTTTTCTTGAGTCATGGAGTATTTTCCTCTGTAGCAACTTCATTGTATCTTTTTGTTTTGGTTTTTTGTGCCAAGTTTAGCCTCTAATGCATTGAAAGTAAGAGGTATTGTTTTGCTGTCCAGAAACAGATTCTATGTGCCTGTTGCAGAAAATATCGAACAATCCCTGGATTTTATATTTTTTTGATATTTTTAGACAGAAAGCCTGATACTTTTATCTATCTTTCGTTAGTTTTGAGTTTTCTGATTTGAGCTACAGGAGTGCCTTGAAAAATTCGATCTTTACAGACTGTTCAGTTTTTGATAGATTCTGCTTTTATTTTGTATTCGTCTCTTTTACTATCGTCAAATGTGATACTCTAGAGGTGGTGTGTCATATTGAGGCTTAATAAACAGTAGCTAATGCCCAATAAAGTTGTTTGCAATTTGTCTTGAGTTGAACACATGTGCATTTTAATTTATGAGCACTAACCCTCTAATTAGTTTATGAGAAGTTTTGTGTGAAGGGAGTTTTTAAGTTCCAAAGGAGAGGATAATGAAGAAATTGAAGATGGATCAGAGCTCAAGCTTGGGGATGCCCCCATGGCACCCCCTCTGAATATCAAGAACCATCAATCGTCTAAGCTTGGGGATGCCCAAGGCATCCCCTCCTCTTCATCGACTATCATAAGGTCGTCTCCGTTGAACTACATTTTTATCACTTTACATATTATGTGCTATGCTTGGAGCGTATTTTTGCTTTCAGTTTTGTTTTGTTTATTTTCTGGTCATATCCTTGTTGGATCCTATCTTTATTTGTGTGGGAGAGAGGCACGCTCCGCTTTTCATTTGAATACTCCTTTGCTTCGCTTATATCTTGTTAAGTATTCTTAGCTAATGTTTGTTTGTTAGTAAGCTCTCGCTTTTAGCTTTTATCTTGTTTAGAGCTGCTAGTTGTTGATGTTAAACTCTCTTGTTCTTCCCTTATACTTGTTGGAGAGTTGGTATTGACAAATTGCTTGAATTGTCAAAGTGACAAAATGCTATCCATGTGATATTGGAATGAAATGAAAGCTTGCATAGTCTTGTAGATCATTGTGTGGATACTTGATGCTTCTCAATTGTTTTGAGATATTAAGATGAATTCCTAAACTTGCTGGTTATTTGAGTGGAAATTGATTAGTAAAGAAATACAGTTAAAAGCTTGAAACTGTGTGGTGCTTCGTAGTTGTTAATTCATAAAGCTAATCTTTCCATCAAAAGAACGGTTTGGTCAACAAGGGAGACAATGTGGAGTGTTTATGGTTATGATTGACTGATGTCTTATGTTACTCTATTACCGGTTAATGTTGGATGTTTGCTTCAAATACCATTTTTTCTAAGCCAAAAAACTCTGTACTGAGTGTGATGTCCACTCGTGCATCCAAGTCCCAAAGCCAAACTATCTTGTCAGCTGAGTCCACCATATCTACCTATGCATGGTATTTCCTGCCATTCCAAGTAAATTTGTCATGTGCTACCTTTAAAACCTTCAAAATATTCTTTTTTTTAATATAAGACTGCAGGGCTTGAGCCCCACAATATTTTATTAAAACCCCACCAACCAACAAGTTATTTACAACATAATTACAACTCAAAAAATAGAAGAAGGATAACTATACAAGAGTGTCAATCCATGATGACAATTGGTGTAAGTGTGCTGCCTTCACCCTATGCATAAGCATGGTGATATCATGTAAAAAACCTCTCTTCCAGCCCCTGAAAGATGGTAAAACATTCTGAAACACTGCCTCATTCCTTTGCTTCCATATGTTCCACGCTGCCAAGATGACCACTTCAGTAAAGAAGGGCTGGCGAAAAGATCTCTTGGCCATGAAGAATACCTGTTCAAACGAGTTCCCATGTACCCAATCAACTTGAAGATATGTCCAGATCCGGGCACTAAAAAGGCAAGTGAAGAAAAGATGTTTCCAATCCTCAGTCTGTCCAGAAGTGCAGAGAGGGCAATGAAATATGTCAGTAACATTCCAATGTCGCCTTTGAAGCATGTCCCTTGTGTTCAACCGATCACTTACTAATAACCAAGCAAAAACCTTTACTCTAAGGATCACCTTGCTTTTCCATATACACGCATAGATCTTAGATGCCTGGATGTGCCTGAAGGAGTGATGATAAAACCTGCCAGCAGTGTATGTGCCTCCAGCCCAAATGGTGCACCATTGATCCTTCTCCAATGGGTTTAACAGCACCGACCCAAGTAAGACTTGTAAAGACTGAAATTCCTGGTAAGCTTGAGTAGAAAGAGGAAGAAAGAATAGCTCTGTTCTGTCCTGACATTCGATCACCTCTTGGACAGATAAATTTTTGTCAAGCGCAAAAGAATATAATCTAGGAAATTGAGACTGCAGCAAACCATCTGAATGCCAAATATCGGACCAAAACAAAGCAGTGTCTCCAATTGAGATCCTAACAGTGGTGATTGATCTGTATGCCTCCACAAGCTTCATCACATCACGCCACCAAAAAGAGCCACAAAGGTTAGCAGTACGAGGGACCTCGTCATCATAGTATCGCCAAACCAAATTGACCCATGGGGTATCCAACTTATTATAGAACTTATGCAAAAACTTCATAAGCAAAGCATCATTTTGTGCCTTGAAATTCATGATCCCTAAACCACCACTCCTTTTTGGTTTACATACCATGTCCCATGCAGCTAAGGATTGTTTTTTTGATTCCGGATTACTACCCCTCCACAAACATTTCCTTAGTATTCTGTCAATCTGCTTAATTATTCCTTGTGGAATACTGAGAGAGCAAAGGAAGTAAATCGTCATTGAAGCAAGACACGAGCTGATTAATTGAAGGCGACCACCATATGCTAAGAACATGGAACTTGCAGTTAATCTCCTCTCCATCTTGTCCACCAAAGGCATGAAATCCACAATTTGCGGTCTAGTTGTGCCCACAGGTAGTCCCAAATAAGTGAAAGGTAAAGTTCCAACTGTACATCCAAAGCCTTGGGCCAATCTTTGTACTTCTTGCTCCGAGATGTTAATAGGAAGCATACAAGATTTGTGAAAGTTTACTGATAAACCTGTGGACAAGGTAAATTTATTGACAGCATCTTTAAGCACTGCTAACTGAGCATCATCAGCCTCTACTATCAAAACTGTGTCATCCGCATACTGAACAATGGGGTAGTCTCTCTCAGCTATAGGAATTGGTAAATTAAGCAGCCCATATCTTTCAAATCATTGATAATGTATTGAAGAAGCTCCCCAACTAGCACAAACAATAAGGGGGAGAGAGGATCTCCTTGTCTTACACCCCTTCTACACCTGAAATGCTTCCCAGGAACACCATTGACTAAGACAGAGGAGGTGCCAGTCTCAAGCAACATCTTCACCCAAGTAATATAACTCTCAGGAAAGCCCATTCTAGACATAATGAGGTAAATTGCTTGAAATTCCACAGAATCAAATGCCTTCTCAAAATCCAACTTCAGAATGACAATGGGTTTTTTAGATGAATGACACTGGTGAATATACTCAAAAGACCAAGCAAGGGAGTCTTGTATCGTTCTCCCTTTAATGAAGCCATATTGATTTCTGTGGATGCAGTTCTCAATCTTGGATTGAAGACGATCAGCCAGCAGCTTTGTAATGAATTTAAGGCAGCAATTTGTTAGCGAGATAGGCATGTAGTCTGACATTTTCTCAGGTGAAGACTTTTTTGGCACCAAAGTAATAAACGAAGTGTTGATATTTTCTAATTGAACGTTCCCAGAATGGAAGTCTTGAGCCAAATTGTAAAAGTCATGTTTTACAATGTCCCAGCATTTTCTCATGAACATGCCATTGAAGCCATCTGGCCCTGGGGCTCTATCCAAAGGCATGGATTTAATAACTGAATCAATGTCATCAGTAGTGAAAGGGTCCGCAAGCGATTCTAGGCCTTCAACAGCCGGAATTAGAACATCAAGATCATACTGCATGTCAATAGCATTTGTTGTGCCCATCCTCTATTTATAGCAATTCCAAGCCACAACAGCCATTTGCTCGTGATCAGAAATAACAGTACCATCAGCAAGGGTGATACTGGCCATGGAGTTTCTTCTAAACCTCTCAGTGGCCACTGCATGAAAAAATTTGGAGTTCTCCTCTCCCAATTTAATCCTTCTCATAGTACATCGCTTCTTCTAGTACAGAAACTGAGCGCGCATCAGACACTCGAGATGAAACTTAACTGCCTTTCTGAAGTTGGCTTCCTGAACAAAAAGCTGCCGCTCTTCCTCTAAAGTGTCAAAGAAAAGAATAACCGTGTTGCATTTAGCAATGAGCAACTTAAGCTTTGAGAGTGACTTCCCCCAAATTTTTAGAGATTTCCTGAGAGCCTTTAACTTCTCTGTTAAAATGCCAGAACTGTGCTGCGACTTAGTTGGCCTAGACCAAACCTCCTTAACGCAGTCATAGAACCCAGGTTGCTGAACCCAAAAGTTTTCAAACCGAAAAATATGTGCCTTCGGAATTACAGTGTCAATACTAACCACACATGGAACATGATCTGAGGTTGGTCTAGCCAGGGCAGAGACAACTGTATTGGGGTAAGTAGAGATCCAACTAGAGGAAGTGAAAAACCAGTCAAGTTGTTCTAGCAAAGGAGTTTGCTGCATGTTCAACCAGGTATATGCTCTTCCTTTTAAAGGCAATTCTAGCAGTCCTAAGTGATCGATAATCTCATTAAACAGAAACATGTCACCAATGTTCCCCCCCGGTTGGCTTCTATTTTCTTGAGATCTAACAAAGTTGAAATCTCCCATAAACAACCATAATTCCCCATCCGGAATAACCAGGTCAAATAACCACTGAACAAAAAGATCCCTCTGCTCACCCCGACAAGGTCCGTATACTACCACAAGTGTCCACTTCTGATTATTATGAGCAGAAACGAAAGAGATGATAATGCCAAAACGCATAGACTGAACCAAAGTGCCAGTGAACATAGCAGATTTCCACACCACAAGGATTCCTCCAGAGGCCCCAACTGAAGGGGCATAAGTGAAACGATCAAACTGTTTTGGGAAGCATGACTTAATAAAGGACCTATCAAAAGTCTCCTTTTTAGTCTCCTGAATACAAGCAACAGCACAACCACTCTCCACAATCTTATTATAAAGGGCTAGCTGTTTATCATGATCATTTAAACCCCTGATGTTCCAACACAGAACCTTCCAAACCAAAAGACTGATATTATAATTCATAAATAGAGTGCTCAGAGAAATCCGCAGCTAGCTGGCATAACCAGACTAGAATTATTACAGAACCAGGTTCAAGACTGATCATAACAGAAATAAAGAGGGCATGACAGGGGGCATGCCCATCCCCAGAGTGTGAAGACAGCACTCTATTCATTGGAAGAATTCTTTTGCTCAGAGGGAACTGTCAGAGGAGCCCCAAGCTTCTCTCTTGTAATGTGTTCAGGGGGAATCTCCAAAATGTCACCAAGTTGCTGCAACACAGGGATTGGGATAGGTGGAGTGACACTGGACCCATTGGTCGACTCATCCATATGCTTATTTTTTTTAGCTTTTTTCTTTGCCTTGGGCACCAGACACTCAAACCGCTCCGGCCTGAAACCATCCCCCTTGGACTGACTGCGAGTATGCACACCAGATTCAGCACGCACAATGGGAGTCTGCTTCTTCTGTCGAGGACGCTTTCCCTTCATCTGGACGGGATCGGTTTGTTGTGCCCTAAACACAACCTCAGAGATGTCCATGACAGGGGCTGCAAATGAAATATTCTTGCTAACTGACACCTTAATTCTTTCATTAGAAGTCACTGACGTTGTTGGTTGGAAAGCAGAGTTGCCCACAAAAGCATCTGACCAAGATCTCTTAAGGACACCAGCACCAGATTGTTCTTCAGAACCTGTCGGGATTTGGGCAATGGGAGACTGCAGCACCACAGTACCTGGTGCGGGTAACATCATTCGAATGGGAGCAACAAAAGGTACAGAATCAAGAACAGGATCTTGGTGAACATCGCTTTCAGTTTCAGGCAGAGCAACCACAACAACATTATCAGTTTCAGGCATAGCAACCACGCCAACACTTTCAGTTTCAGGCAGAGCAAGCACACCCTGCACTGGCAACAACTCCATATTCTGAACTTCAACAACAGGCACCACGGTTCCAGCTAATGACTCATGAGCGTCCAGAGGCACATTATCCTGCGGAGGAACGTCAACCATGTGCTCCCCATCATCCTGAATCCCATCAAAAAGGTTCTCCTGCTGTAACCCTTCCTCTTCTGCCACCACATGCGTGGAACAAGAATCATTAGGCAGATTGCCCACCGAGACAGAGTCTTGGGGCGGCTGTGGCTGTGGGGAAGGTGGAGCATGGAAAGGCGGCGGCGGGGGCATGTCCCATCCAATCTCAGGGTATTCTGGCAGAACAACGTTAACATTATCATTCTGTAAGTGACCAGGCAGGGGGTGTGGATTACCATTAAGGGGCATTGGATCTTCATCCTTGGGGTGCACATCAGCAAACTCACTAGATAAAATATAACATGGCGCAGTCCATGAGTGCCTAACTCCATTGAATCGACCAACATTAGGCTGCCTGAATACAACATCACGAGGAACAAGAGATGGAGCAGGGAATGTTGCATAGACTAGAGTACGGCACTTTTGAATATCACGATGCTGCCAGTAATGGAACTCTCCAAAAGTATTAACTGCCTCCCTAATGCAGGTCGTGTTCCTAAACTCCAAAGGGATTCCAACAAACATAAGCCAGCCATTCCTAGCACCATGGTGAGCTTTATAGCCTGGGCCAACATCATGCTTAACAAAACGGAGAGTGGAATTATGAATGAACGGCCACGGAGGGTGATCAACTAGCGCTTGTCGAGTAACAGGGTTTCTAAGCTGATAGATGCCAACACCATGAA
The DNA here is from genome assembly GCA_012064385.1 of Puccinellia tenuiflora. Taxonomy (NCBI): domain Eukaryota; kingdom Viridiplantae; phylum Streptophyta; class Magnoliopsida; order Poales; family Poaceae; genus Puccinellia; species Puccinellia tenuiflora. The sequence continues at coordinate 1,166,405 of QRDG01000232.1, read as the reverse complement.
ACCAAGGGAGATAACTGACCACATCTATGTCTTGCCCATCAAGAAAATCACGAATCTGATCCATTGCATATGGCAGAGCATGTTCTGGCGGCGGAGGTTCAATGATCGCAACCGTGTAGCACTCAAAGCCGTCAACAGATGGAGCAGAAGGAGTCACATAGGTGCGCGGGAGCCGGCGAGGACCACCATCGATGACATCAAAACCTGGCGGCACCCAAGGCGCTGGATCGAACTCAATGGTCGCCATGGTGGGTTCAAGTTCTGGTGGAGGCGGTGGAGATCTAGGTCGCAGGGGAGGCGGCGTAGCCAAGGAGTTTAGAACCAAAGGAACCGAGGTTGTAGCACCAGAGTCAGGGTTTATAGGGGGGCCAGGAACACAAACCGTGGAGCTTGCCGGTTTCTTAGGGACCCATTTTTTGGTAACTGGATTGTTGGAGCAATCCTTGGCAATATGACCTGAGCGAAAACATGATCGGCAGCGGATACTATTAGTGCAGCTACCCATCTTGTGCCCCATATGGAGACAATGCTGACATTCCCAGAAGGCAATAGCAATTTCATCAATAACCCGTGCCAAATCAGCCCGGCCATCATCATTATCAACATGAAGGGGGGGCACATTCAGAGAGTCAGAAAGAGTTTCCGAAGCATGCACAGGCCCAACAACAGGAGAAACAGCCGGAGAATCAAGCCCAGCCACAATAAGCGCTCTTTGAACAGGCGAGTCATTTGAAACCAGAGAAGCCGCGCAAACTGCGGATCTGGGGGCGGAAATTACTGGCGTAGAAACCGGATCTGAACCAGAAATTCGAAGCATGCCAGGGTCGAAAGAGCCGAACTGAATTCTGGGCATAGCCGGGGCCGCGTAGATCACCGGCGGTGAGCCACCGCCAGAAGCCGAAGAGCCACTACGGGGCCGTGGCAATGAACGATGACGTTGAACAACCGAACGCGCCTTGCGATTTGCTAAGATCCATTCACCCGCACATTCACGTTCCCAGAGAGAAAACTCACGCATCCAAGCAGGGCCCCCATAACCCCAGAGATGATAATAGCACTTTAAATGTGGGCAAGCATAAAACTTTCTAGCATAGATCATAAAACCAACCTTCTTAGATGAAACCGTGAAGGAGAAAACCCTGTCTCGTAGAATTGAGACATTTAGATGACCACAGAAGCCTCCAGTTGCCGCTTCCAGCGCCAGGGAAACTGAATCCTCATCCAACCGAAAGGAAGATCATCCAAAGGAGACCACCATCGTGAAGTGACCAGAGGATGAAGTAGGGTGGACCCTTTGGCGATGAGTGCGCCATAGGTCCTCCGAAAAAGCCAAACCTGGGGAGAAGTCCAATCCGAGAGAGATCACCGTGTGCACTGCCATGAATCGCAGATGAGGGTAGAGCCAACAGGACGGTGTAGAGGATGGTTGGATCAGAAGAGAAAAACGGCGGCCGGAGATGGGAGATCACCGGCGGCGGCTACTCATCCGGTTCTTCTCCCAACGGTTCTCTTATTAGGTGGATTTGATCATTGCACTTTTATAAACTTATTTTATCCACCATAATCAAAATATTCTCATTTTGGTGCCTCTGTTTTCAAGCTCATGAGGAAGTAAGGAGGGGGTTCGTTATTGCTTATGTCGAGCAAGATTTTTCTTTTATTTTTCTATTTTCCCCCTCTATTTCACCTGGTGTTGATGGTTTACGTCCTCACTTGAATCAACCCGAGAGCGGCTTAAGCAAAATATAAATATAACTCACCATTCTCCTCCGCACAATGAAAATCTGAGAAATCAGCTCAAACATTGGTTAGTGGTGAAACAAATGAGAAAGAGGAATGTACTCGTTCCTCTAAAACCAGCCTCTCTCACAACTCTAAAGACCTTGCTTGACATAGGGGACTAATGACCTTCTGAGCTATGGAATCGTTGACGGAATTATGCATCTCTCAAAATTGCTTTTATCTCTGTTTTTCAAAATAGAAAAGCTGTAGCACATGACTAATCTCTGCTTCCCTCTGCGAAGGGCCTTTCTTTTACTTTTAAATGTTGAGTCAGTTTTCCTTTTCCTTCTATCTCCACCAAAGCAAACATATAGCATTGACCCTGGGTATCATTGATCATATTGCATCGTCAGATTAAACATGAATCTTTACAAGATAAGCCGTTGGAAGTTGAAGCTTTTTGCTAATACTTACATCTTCCTTTGTGTTGATTCTCAAACACTTTTGTCGTGTAACCATTACCTTTGAGAATTAGTCAACTATGTGGGTCACGTTGCTTTCTTGTCTTTAACGTACTATTTATGAAAGGTTTTGCTTGAATAATTCAACTTGCTTATTCATTGCTTTCTTGCTATCAACTATAGACAATTGTTTTGTATCACTTCATTCACATCCTATGCTTTACATTACTATCTTGATCAAGACTGTGTTGGTTGCATGTCTCATCAAAAATTATTTTGTTATCACTTACCTACTCGAGGACGAGTAGGAGTTAAGCTTGGGGATGCTGATACGTTTCAAACATATCTATAATTTTTTATTGATCCATGCTAGTTTTGTGATGTTGTCACATGTTTCTACTATCTTATTAAATCATTTTTATGCATTTTGTCGGACTAACCTATTGACAAGATGCCTAGTGCCAGTTTCCTGTTTTTGCTGTCTTTTCGTTTTAGCAACTTACCATAGGAAATATTCTCGGAATGCGCTGAAAATTTATTTTATTTGCCAAGACGGAGTTTCAGTCCAGAGGGCAGCCCTGGGAGCCACCAACGGGGCAAGGACGACCCCTAGCCGCGGCCTGCCCTAGGGCGGCGGGTGGGACCCGCCCCTACTCCTGGTGGGTCCCCTCGGCCCCCTCCGACGCCTATAAAATCAGATTAATCCCAAAAACGTCGAGACGGCCATTATTTTCCAGAGAAGTCACCCCGAGGCGCTGCCACCATAAACCCTAGTTTGGGGGTGATTCTGAAGCTGCTCCCGGCACCTTGCCGGAGGGGAGATCGATCCCGGAGGGCTCTTCATCGCCATGCCTTCCTCCGGGATGATTTGTGAGTACTTCCACCTTAGACTACGGGTCCATGGCAGTATCTAGATGGTAGTCTCTATCCCTTGTGCTTCATGTATTATGATTTTGTGAGCTGCCTAACATGATCAAGATCGATTATTGTAATGCTATGTGATGTGTTTGCTAGGATCTGATGGATTATGAAGTTATGATCAGATTGTGCATGATTCTTATATGTTGATTTATGTTCTTGTATGCTCTCTGATGTGCGTAGTTAATTTGGACAAGTGATTGTGTGTATCTCCAAGAGGGAGTATTTATGCTAGATAGTGGGTTCATGCCCCCTTTTGTTCCTGGGCATGAGTGATAGAAACATCTAAGGGTGAGGGTGTGCTGTTGCTACTAAGGGTAAAAAAGCGGTGTTAATGTCTCTTTTGATATTAGTATTGTTTACTTCATATGCTTTACTTAATGCAAATGTCTGTTGCTTGCAACTTAATACCGTTGGGTGACAGGCTGGATAGCGATCCCACAGTGGACTTTTTAGACAAAGATGCAGTTGGACTCAACAGTCTTTGTTCATTGCCGTGATGCCTACATAAATATTATCATGTTCTCTATGTCATAGCTAGATTAAGTTTGTGTTATAATCTTGTCAATTGCCTAGCTGTAATTTGTTTACCAATCATATGAGTGTTTTATTTACTTGAGAGACTCCACTAGTGAACCCATGACCCCCGGTCCATCTTTTTACATTGATTGCAACCTTTATTCATTACTTTTCATCATCATTACTCCTCTGGTCCACTTTCATATTTTCATCTATTTCACTATACAATTAACCGCTTTGTTTTCTGCGAGACCGGAAAGATTGACAACCTTTCCGCCGTTGGGGGCAAAGTAATTGGTTGAGTGTGTGCAGGTCCACGTCTGTTGAAGATTAAGCGCCAGAGATCTTCAACATTCACTTTGTTGTTGATTTCAGAGTCCTACTGGATCGACAAACCTCGGTTCATTAACGAGGGAAAACTGCTACTTACTACATCCACGCCTTCGCTTGGGGCACAACCCAACGCTACCATCACTGATCATCAAGCAGCTTTCTGGCGCCGTTGCCGGGGAGCGAAGTAACATTCAGTCCCGTCAACTACGCCATCAATGCATTAAAGCTATCTCCAGAAACCAAATTGTGGCATCAGGTGAGTGCTGCCATGGGGAAAATTGTGGTAACTTCCCACATAGATGTTGCAATAGCACAATTTTATTGCCACGGTTGTTATGTCGTGGCAATAATCTGTTACCATGCGTCCAATTGCAATGACTTCCAATGAGTGTCGTGGAAATAGGTACCAATTGCCACAAAACATCTTGTATTGCGATGAATGATTTTGGTGCAATAGACCGGAATTCTTGTAGGTTGTTATTCCAATTTTATCAATTGTCCAACTGTAATTTGTTCACCCAACATGTTTGCTTGTTATCTTTTGGAGAGACAACACTAGTGAAACTATGGCCCCTGGTCCATTCTTTTATATTGTTTACAACCTCGTTTACTTGCTTTCAGTCACCACTCGCTCGCTGGTCCGTTTACTTTAATTGCGCTTTTCCACACCATATCTTTGATATATTTGTTATCAACAAGACAAGAAGCTTGACAACCTTCCTGGAACATTGTTACAAAGTGAGTTTGTGTGTTGTGTATAGGTTCACTCCACCTAGCACTTTGCTGGAGATCGCCAAAGTCCTTCTAGTTCGATAAACCTTGGTTCTTAACTGGGGGAAATTTGCCACTGTGCTACATCATCACCTTCCTCTTGGGGTGAAAAATCCGACGTTCGACACAAGCAAATTTAAGGCACCACCATAGCCATCAACCGCCCCTTCAAATGTCCATCCAATTGAGCGATAGTCCGACAGAAGTGGAGCTGATGGAGATTGATTAGTCGTCCCACTCTTACTTGGATATGGTTACTCTCTCTTTTAGGAGCGATAAGAAGAGGAAAGGGGAGACCACTTCCAAATTTCTATGTCAAGGAAGCTCAAGAATCAGAAAGGAAACCTAGCCAATAGAAGTCGCCATGACATGATACTTCCTCGAGGTAGACTATCGAGGTCGTAAGAACCAAATGACGTAGTACGTCTTTACATATTCCAATGATGAACCAGGCGCGAAACTGCCTGTGCAACTTACTCCATATTATGGACGTAAACGAATAGGATAATTTTCATGCTGAATCCGTTGTTGAATCCATTTTAAATAATCCATATCCAGTTTGAATGAATCTGGCGGATAAGGATATCTGATTCTGAACTGAACACCCAGATAAGATATAGGATACGGTATGTAAAATAGCACCCCGATACATATTATCCAATATTTATAAAGATTATTCGATGTTTTTTAACAGAAAATCTGATATTTCCACCTTTTGGGGTTTCTGAGTTGTTCGATATTTCTACCGAAATGCCTAAACCCTAAATCCTAAACCCTAAGCCCCCCGATTCCCGTCACTCCAGTCTCAGTGGCCGGCGTATCAGCGCCCATCGGTACATGGAGCACCAGCATCAGCTGGTCTTGCGGGTTGCGCACGTGGCTGGCTTAACGTCGGTCGGCTGTTACGTGCCGCTTCTGGGAGGGCTTCATCGCGCATCATGTTCACCCTACTGTCGGACTGGCCTCTCTGTCCTCCTCGTCCTCCTTTTTCTTCGGATAAGGACGATTGATATCTCGAGCTCGGGCGCCTACTCTCCTATGCCGACTTCAAACATGATGACGCCGAGCATTGTAAGCGCAAGTCCGGTCTGGAGGGGACCTCCACCTCTCCGTGGGAGAGTACCAGGTTGAACGCGTTGATGCGGTGGTGTTCGAGTTCGACCTCCGGGGCGTGATAGCCCTCTTGTTGCTCCCTGGCGAGGGCCATGGGGTCAGTCGTGATGGCGCCACAAGAGGAGGTCGCTACCTCCATCGTTGGCGATGGTACGCAAGCCCGCCTTGCCTAAGGTAGGACTTCAAACCGTAGATTAGGTTCTAATTTAGCTTAGCTTGGCACTAATTAGGTTCTACATTTTGTTAAGCATTGTCAACCAGTTTTAGTTCTAGTTATTTAGAATAAATGTGATCTGTTTAGGTTATAAACTTTGCTAAGCATTGTCTTCCAATTCTTGTTAAAGTTATTTAGAATAAATCTGCTATGGTTAGATTTCTAAATTTTACAAAGCATTGTCTTCTAGTTCTTCTTAAAGTTACTTGGAGCAAATGTGCTCTGTTTAGGTTACAAATTTAGCTAAGCATTATCTTCCAGTTCTTATTATAATTATTTAGAGTAATTTTACTCTGCTTAGGTTACAAATTTTGCTAAGCATTGTTTTCGAGTTCTTGTTAAAATTATTTAAAGGAAATATGCTATGTTTAGGTTATAATATTTGCTAAGCATTGTCTTTATGTTCTGGTTATAATTATTTAAAGTAACTTCACTCAAATTATCTTAGTTCTGAAGTTTCTCATATCATTTAGGACGAGGAGGAGGTTTGGTGACTATGTGGCGACCGTGAATTGATGTATACTATGCCACTAGCACAGAAATGGCTACCCGTGGCACACCAAAAAGGCCTAGCCGTGGCGCAGGGGCCTGCGCCACGGATTGCCACGCCACGGGTAAAAACCACCCGTGGCGCAGGCAACAAGGTGTGCCACGGGTATATTTCTCTAGTCGTGGCGCACTGGACCTGGTGTGCCACCAGTAGTTAGCCGTGGCGCAGGCACGCTCGTGCGCCATGGCTAATGAAGCATACCCGTGGTGCACGGCCCAGGCATGTGCCACGGCTAAGGTGCGCCACAGCTACATTTACTGATGCGCCACGGTTAACATTTTTTGTATTTTTTTATATACTGCGTATTTGTATAGATGCTTATATAGGTATTTATACACATATATTCTATAATACATTTTGCAAAACAATAAACAAAATACATATATCATGTGCATTATAACTGAAAATAGATATAAGTAGACAAAATTATATACATCACATGCATCTCCATCGGAATCGAGTAGCAAGTTCGATCATCACATTACAAACTAAAGAATGTTTAATTACAACACGAATTTCATCGATTGTTTGAACATAAGCTAGACAGCTAGACAACATAATGAAAATAAGCTAGGCGTCAACGGTCTTCGGGGCCGGGAAGGGGCGGATGCCGTCTTTCATCGTGAACAACCGGATGTCGCCTTGTGCTTCTAAGCGCCGTTCCACCTCTGCATTATCGAGTGGAGCGCCGTCGTAGTAGAACATTCCTCCAACTGTGCAGACATTGTGTATGATGATCCGCGCGAACGTCTCCTGGATGCGATAGAATTCTTGTCGGAGATCACGATCTTGGATCGTCGCCAAGTGTTCGGCCCAGCGTTGGAGTTGATCTGGCATCTTGAGTTGCTCTTCATCCCGTACGAAGGCACGGATCTGATGGATGGCGTAGTAGGCATCCCTATCATTGTTCTTTGGTTGCGCGATGCACGCGAAATTCGTTATGTGGTGGACTGTGGCCGCACCTCCCTGCCCTTTTTCTTCCTTTTGAAGACGCCTCCCCTCATACTGAAGCCAACTAGAGCATTATCCAGAGCCATCTTGAGGTTGGTGTAGTCTTTCGGCTTGTCCACCCTACCCGAGTCCAAGTATGTGGCTAGGGAATATTGCGGGCAAAGAACAAGCAAGACGTAGTACTTGTCTCTGGGCAAAACAATTTAGATAGAATGTTAGAAAAAGAACGATAGAAATCTAATGAAGCATCTTCATTATGGCGTAGCGAATGACTACTTACTCGGGATAGTAAGGCAAGCGAATGTAATCCTTCCACTTATTCTCCAGCATGATTTCTTCGAGGTGTTTCGTCATAAATTGCCAGCCATCATGGCTTCTGAAGTTGGTCTCGATCATGTAGTAGGGGTCCGCTATCGCGACGCCCCCGATCTTCTCTTTTAAGACCTGGTGGGCCGTACTGAGATAGAATAGGCGGACTAAATGACGATGGAGCCGCTTCAGGTTAAACATCTTGGAGATGTCATCAAATCACAGGAACATCAAATCCGCCAAGTCTTGTTTGCAAAAGCCATCAACTGACTCTGGCACCTTGGCTGTGAAAAGAGGGTGTGGGTGTGTCGGATCTTTCATTTTAAGAAGATCCAACTCTCGTGTCAGAACACGCTCATGCAGCATCTTCATATCCCCACTCAGGAGTTGGATCACATCCGGCGGTGCCATCGGTCGACCCGCAATATGCGTTTCCTGTGTAACATTTTTGCTGGGTCCTGGCCTGTCCTTAAAACGGATCGGCCGCGGAGCCGGCGGCTGGCTGCTGGAGGCATGGGCACCCTGCTGCGGCTTTGGAGCCAACGGCTGGCTGGAGGATGCATAGTCGCTCTTCCTAGTTCTTTTCCGCGCCTTCTTAGGCTTCTGAGGGATGCCTCCTCTGGCCGCTAGCGCTTCACGGCAGGTCCCAATTAGTGTGTTGGGGCTCAGGATAGCTGCTTGTGTTGCTACTTTCTGCGTGAAGTCGTCGGCTAGAGGCGTCTCTTGAGAATCGAATAGACGCTTCGTGCAGGCGGCTTTATCTGCTTGACCAGCGGGCTCGTGAGTGTCCGGAGCACGGTAGGTCGATGGTTCATCAAGAGGAGCCATGAATTCTCCATCTTTTCAGCGGTCATCATCGATGTAGCAGTCATCGAAGATGTCGTCTTCCCGTGCCGCAGGCTCTTTCAGTTGTGGTCGTGCTGGTGCGCTGACCTTGACAGGGTTTTGCCCCAACCCGACTTGCGGTGTTGTCTGTGGAGTGGCCGGGCTTAGACGGATCTGGGTTTTCAGCCATACCATGGCCCAGGGGATGCAGTCACGAAGGAGCAGATGGTCATCGGCTCCCACGGGTTGATAAGGAGGATCCACCTCGTCGCAGCCCAAGAACACCCTAGTCAGTGAAACCTTAAAGAAGCCATCGGGTATGGGCCTGTTGTGGTGCATGCGATTTTTGGGCGCAATGATGGTAGCCTTAGCAACATCCTTCAACTCTCCATTCACATGGTGTAGGAGAGTGCATTTAGTGTCGCCCTGCGAAGAACATGCATGTAGGTCATTAGAGATGCAAGGCAAAGGCAAATTGGATAAAGTAATATGTGTTGAGTCTACGACGCTTAGTTACCGTGAGGGCGTCGAGCTCGGATATTATCGAGACACCACCGACGGCTTGTGACACGGAGTCGGAGTGGGCGCCGCTTGGCGCTGTGCTGGCCGACGAATTCTCCGGAAGAGGTGACGACGTGGTGTGGACCGGCGGAGTATCCCGAACAGGTGGAGGTGACGGCGCGGTGTTGGCGGACGAAGTCACCGACGCGGTATTGTCTGTGTTGCCTCCAAAGTTGGGCACTGGACATGGCCCTTGTCGACCTCCGTTGATCCAATCCGTTACCAAGGTCACGACGATAGGAAGGAAACCGGCGAGCGCCTTGGCCACTAGATCATTGACCATGTCCGGCACCTTTGCAAGTTCCGCCTCCTTCTTGCGCTTCTTCCGCTCCTTTCGCGTCTCCTTGTCCTCGGCATAATAGGCACACCATAGGGCCTTGCCATGGCCGACCACATGGCCACCTGATAGTGGCTTGTCCAGATCCCGCCCCTTGACCTTGTTCAACGCCGCGTTGAATGGAGTGTCCCACACGGGCTTCGTCGATCCCTGGGAGGAGCTCTCATCCGCGGCTCTAGAACTTTCTACCTCCTCCAGAGCCTTTTGGAACTTCACGACTTCGGGATCCGTCGTAAGTTCCTTCGTAACCGGGTCCTCCGTGAACCGAGCCCAGACAAAGTTTCTAGTCTGCTTGTCTTTAAATTTGTCGTAGGGGTTAGAGATGCCCTTAGCTGCCCACTCTGCATCCTACTTCTCCCATTTGGGCTCTGCCGCGAAATAACCACCACTTCCGAGATAGTGGTGACCTACATTCTTCGAGTTCATCCACTTCCCCCATTCACTCATTTTCATGGATGAAGGTAGTCCGAGCCTACCCCGGAAAATCCGAAAGTCTTGTTCGTTGACCCGCTCCTTGTTCCAGATCTCCTTGGGACTTTTATTGTCTGCGATCAATTTTTTGACCCTACCTCTCCAGCTGGACAAGGCATTGAGTTTTTTCATATCATGATGACCTTCTTTATTGGCCTTGTAGGCCGACGGGAACTCATACCATTCGTGCAGCCTCTTGATGAGGCGGAGGCGCAAACTCCATTTTTAGTAGTGTCCCTTATGTTATCCTCGTAGACCGGGACGACCTCTCGAAGGATGCATGTGATGCATATAAAATGCATACATGAACTTTGCATTATATTACTTATATTTCAATCATATTTGCATCATATAAGGGTTATATCATTGTTTATAATGATTTTGGGAAGATTTTACAGTTTTCCTATTTTTCTGGAATTAACTCTGCACTGGCAGAAAATCCTATTTTCTATATTTTGATGTTTCAGGGACCCAAACGGCGTCCAAATGACCTGACAATTTACGAGCATCAGTTTTTGGAAGGAATAAAGCATAGGAGCGAAGGAAGCGAAAAAGTGGAAGCCCGAAGGCCAAAAGAGGGGGGCCCACACGGCCAAATTCCTTGGCCACGTGGGACCCACCAACTTGGCCCTCGTGGCTCCATTGCAGTCGATCTTTCTTCCAGAAGCTTCATCTTGACCTAAAAATGACTATAAAAATAGTCTCCCGACGCCTTTCGGAGGAGAGCGCCGCCGAAACACAGAAACCACGAAACAGAGACCTGGAGCTGCAGATTGGAGGGGTAAAACTCCGACGGGGTGCTGCCGGGGTGGTCTCCATCACCCCCAACGACATCTCCACCGTCTCCATGATGAAGAGGGAGTAGTCTCCCTCAGGGCTGAGGGCTCATGCCGGTAGCTATGTGGTTTATCTCTCCCTCCCATGGTGTGATCTTTATGTGATCATGAGCTTTGTAATCTAGTTGAATCCATAGATGTTACTCTTCATTATCTTATGAATTGTGCTACTCAAGTTGTTTTATTAATGTAAACTCCGGAGTCACCTTTGTCCCATGGTGCGAAGTTGACAGTGCGCACACCGTGTATGGCTCTTAGGCTAAAGATTACAGGAATACTTATCATGAGTTATTATTTGTGTTGGATGTCTCTATGAAATTGTGGTGTTTGTCTAGTACTATTTAGGGCGCTCAAGTTGATAGTGTGGGGTTCCCTAGATGTGGAATGCGACTTTAAGGTGTGCTTTTATAGCCCTACGCAATGGATTGGTGTTCGTTATCCAACCGGAGGATAGTTCGGGGTAGCATAGTGAAGAGGAAATATTTATGTATTCAATTATATTATTATTGTTGAGAGTGTCCACTAGTGAAAGTATGATCCCTAGGCCTTGTTTCCAAGCATTGATACACCGTTTTTAGTCACTTTTGTCACTTGTTTGCTTGCTGCCATTTTTATTACAGAATTACAAAATCACCTTTTACCATCCATATCACTTGCATTTTACTATCTCTTCGCCGAACCAGTGCACCTATACAATTAGCCATTGTATTAGGTGTGTTGGGGACACAAGAGACTTCTTGTATCTTAATTGCAGGGTTGCTTGAGAGAGGATACATTCAACCTCTACCTCCCGTGGATTCGATAAACCTTGGGTTACTCACTTAAGGGAAATTTGCTGCTTTCCTACAAACCTCTACACTTGAAGGCCCAACAAGTCTACAAGAATAGAAGCGTGTAGTAGACATCAGCATGGCACTTGGAGGCCGTACCCTGCGGCGGTCACTCTAGGCTCTAGAGGCGCCCCACCATCGGACACTTGGGTGATTGCTTGCCTCACGGCCCGAACCTTGTTCTTACTCCTGTCCTTCCTAGCCTTTTTGGGTTGGCTACCATCTGTGCGTTCTCTTCCATCAGTGGTCTCGTTGCCATCCCCGGCGCCACTAGTAGTGGTCTCATTGCCATCCCCGGCACCACTATTAGTGGCACCCTCATCGCCACCATGGACGTCCTCAACGCCACTATTAGTGGCGCCCTCGTCGCCACCATGGATGTCCTCGGCAACATCGGCGTCCTCGGCAACATCCCCGGCCGGCTCACCGATGAATTTCCAGAAGTGTGCGTTCTTCTCTCTGGCTTGTTCTTCCATGCTTAACTGCCGAGAAGAACCTCCGGCCTCAGCGTTGTTAGCCATGTGTTCTGCGTGTGACAGCAAAATGAAACGTGTCAGTTAAAAGAAACAAAAAATATGCCGATGTTTTATCGAAATGTCGAATCATTTCCGTTCCGGCAAATTTCGGCACTCCTAGTGCCAAAAATTAGCAAAGGTCATGCCGAATTTTTCACGGAAAAATTCGGCATGACCTTTGCTAATTTTTGTCCATAGGAGTGCCGGATATTTGCTGGAACGGGAATGAATCAACATTTGGGAAAAACATCGGCACTCATCTAAAATCCCTGCAAAATCACAACAAAAAACCGGCACACAACTCCGGCAGGATACAAACATTCATCACAGATAATTAAGCCGGCACACAACTCCGGCAGGATACAAACATTCATCACAGATAATTAAGCCGGCACACAACTCCGTCAAGAAACATTCTATCACATCCTACCTTGCTTCAACTTCACTAGCAGCAAGCAACAGCAGCACCCCTACCAGCAGCAAGCAACACCACCACCACTACCTGCAAGCAACAGCAAAAACTCAATTAGAGGAGCAACCTGGCAGCAGAGTTTTCAATTAGAGGGGGCACGACGCGTGCAGCGAGAGAGAGAGAGAGACGAAGAAAGTATGGTGGGGAACAGTTCGGCCGCGGCGATTTCGATTTAGGGATAGTTAGCTGTGGCGCAGGGTAGATGCCCTGCGGCACGGGTAAGTAGAATAGTCGTGGTGCAGGGTAATCGCCCTGCGGCACGGGTAAGTTACCCATGGCGCAGGTCAGCTCCCTGCGCCACGGCTAACTCATTTTTTTATTTTCTTTTTTGCATTTGATTTTTCATTTGCTTTTTCATTGCATTTTGCATTTAATTTTTCATTTGCTTTTTCATTGCATTTTGCATTTAATTTTTCATTGCATTTTTCATTTCATTTTGCATTTGCTTTTTCATTGCATTTTTCATTTCATTTTGCATTTAATTTTTCAATGCATTTTGCATTTAATTTTTCATTGCATTTTTTTAAATTTTTCATTGCATTTTGCATTTAATTTTTCATTTCAATTTAATTTTAAGACACATTTCAAATATTAAAAATACTTAATATTATAATATTAATTCCTAGGGTTACAAAATCGGGCGTCCTATTTCCCACACCAGCTAGCTAGCGTTTCACAATCTTCTTTCCCTTCTTGGTGGCGGTCGAATAATTTAGCCCCGGAACATCTCGACTTCTTCTTGCGAACGGAAGACCACCTGACTTGGGTAGTGTTGTCCTGCTTCTTCTTGTGGTGTATGTTTCTTTGTCATCGTTGTCATCTTCCATCTTCGGGTCGCCGTACTGGTCGAAATCTTCCTCGTTGGTGACTCCATCCATTCCGATGATGCTCCTTTTTCCTCTTCTCATGACAACACGACTAGGCATTGTCGGGTCGGTTATGAAAAAGCATTGGTCAACTTGGCTAGCCAGTACCCATGGTTCAGTTGTCGCGATGATGCTCGCGGTAGCAGCAGACTAGGAGGCTTTGGGTATAGACATGGTGGTGAAATATGCGTCTTCTTTTTTCGGACTAACGCTCTTAGCCCATCTGACACGGAACATCGACACCTTGTCTCCAGAGTAGTCTAGCTCCCACATCTCCTCGATCCTTCCGTAATACCTTTTCTTTGACGTCACCGGTGAAGGATTCCATCGTTACCCCTGAGTTCTGATATTCGCTATTCTTGTCTTTTTCCTCCATGTAGAACATGTAACCATTGATATCATATGCCGGATATGTCATCAGGTTGGGCGCGGGGCCCTATGACAAGAGGAATATGAGTTTTCTTTCCGCAGAAGTAATTGACAAAGGATTATCTAGAAGGTGGCATTTGAACCAACGCGTGAAAGTGGCGTTGTGCTCTTTGATTATTTCGACGTCCATTCGATGCTGGCCACGGTCACTGTACTTCTTCTCAATAAAGCTTTTGTGCTTTTCCAACCAAGGATTGACCATGTGTTGTAGCGCTACAAAGTTTGCACTGTCAAAGTCGGCGCGTCGGCCAGAGTCATCCACATGTAGTTCCCTCCTGTCTGTTTTGTGACCTGCTCCATCGAGCCTGCCAATGTGCTTGTTTTCGGGCAGACCAACATGGTTCTTGACGTCTAGAAAATTCATGCAGAAAGAGATGCACTCTTCGGTGAGATAGCCCTGGACGATGCTTCCATCTGGACTGGCCCTGTTACGAACATATCATTTGATGACACCATTCATCCTTTCGAACGACATCATGCCGTGCAGGAACATCTGCCCGAGCTGGATAATATCATCCACGACTTGGATCAACAAATGCACCATAACGTCGAAGAATGCGGGAGGGAAGTAAATCTCAAGATCATTTAGTATCACAATGATCTCTTCCTGTAGCATTACGGCTTTGTTCATGCTTATCGACTTTCGAGAGATGACGTCGAAAAAGTTGCATAGGCCAAATAGCGTTTGAAGATGTGTGGGTCCATTATCCCTCAGAGTGCAACCGGAATTATCTGCGTCATCAGCACGTGACAGTCATGAGACTTCATCCCGCTGAACTTTTGTTTCGCTGCATCCAGATATCTGCTTATCTTCCCCGCGTAACCGGAAGGAAATTTCACTCTGAGAAGGCACTTCATAAACTGATCGATCTCGTTCAGGCTTAGAGTGAAGCATGAAGGAGGGCAATAATAGTCATTCTGTTTCACCTTTTTGCCCTTCCGACGACCTTCCATCTCCTCCTCCTTGGACAGATTATTATCATCGTCAGGGCGTCCTCCGTGGAGATCTTTCCTGATGCCCAATGATCTCAGGTCGCTTCTTTCTTTCGGCCCATCTTTGGTCCTCTCCGGCATGTTGAGAAGAGTGCCAAGCAGACTCTCGCACACGTTCTTCGTGATATGCATGACATCAAGGCTATGAGTCATTTCGACGATCTTCCAATACGGCAAGTCCCAGAAAACAGACCTTGTTTTCCATACCTTCAGCAGTGGTGGCGGAGCCTTTTGCTTCTTCCCTGGCGGAGGGCACTCATCCTAGTTTGTCAACAGTGTGTCGATTTCTTCGCCGCTCCTCTTACGTGGGGCTCTTCGGAGCTCAATGGTACGATCGAACACCTCTTTGTGTTTTCTCCATGGGTCATCCTTGCGAAGCCACCTTTGATGTCCCATGAACACTATTTTTGAAGACCCGGGATCTTTCTCTAGCTTCATATATATCCGTAACCGAGATAGTCTTGCACCGCCGTGATCAACGCGGCTCTCATATGGAAGTAGTCTTCTGTGACAACGTCCCATGTGTTGACCCCTTCAGTCCATATCTTGTGTAGCTCATCTATCAAGAGGATAACAGATTGATGTCGTTTCCTGGTTGTTTCGGCCCTTGGATTAGCATGCTCATGTGAATGTACTTCCTCTTCATGCAGAACCATGGGGGTAGGTTGTATATCGATACAAACACGGGCCAGGTGCTATGTGTGCTGCTCTGGTTGCCAAACGGATTGAGCCCATCGGTGCTCACACCCAACCTGACGTTTCTTGGATCGTCCCCAAAAGTTGGGTATTCAAAGTCTAACGCTTCCCACTGCTTAGCATCTAAAGGGTGTCTCAGCATCTTATCCGCCTCTTCGTTTTCGTCATCATTTTCCGGCTTATTCCTTTCCACGTGCCAGCGTATTAGCTTTGCTTCCTTAGGGTCTGTGAAAAGCCGTTGCAGAGGAGGAATGATCGGAAGGTACCATACCACTTTTTGAGGAGCTTTCTTCTTCCCTTTCTTGTATCGAGCAGCACCGCACACCGGACATGCAGTTTTCTTCGCGTCATTTTCTCGATAAATGAAGCAATCATTGATGCAGACGTGGTATTTGATGTGCGGTAAATCAAAAGGGCACATGATTTTTTTGGCCTCTTTGATACTGCTAGCACACGTGTTCCCCTCGGGAAGACGATCGTGCCAAAATTTCAAGTTCTCGTCGAAGCTTGCGTCTGTCCATTTGTGTTTTGCCTTCATCTGCAGAGCCATGAGCGTTACTTTCAATCGGGTATCCTCAGGCCCACATCCCGCATACAACAGAGTATTCAAGTCTATCTCCAGCTGCGCCAGCTTAGCCTTCTCTCTAGCAGCGTTACTCGACTTTCTAAGAAGCAATTCTTGAACATGAGGGTCCCGCACGACTGAAGTTAGCAGCATCGGCGTACCCGCGTCTTCTCCACCATTTACGTTGGCTTATTCTTCATCATCATGCCCGGCATGTTCTTCGTCATCATGATCGGGAGGCGCCTCTTCATCTTCCTGATCATTTCCCGCCACGCCCCCATGGACATCCTCATCATCATCCTCGTAAGTGAATTCATCCATAAAACCTTTCCTGAGCAGATGCTCCTGCAATGTGCCGGAAAAGGGATCGAGCACGATGCCGAGTTTGCATGTTCGACACGGACAATTTATCCCGGTGTCGTTGTTTTTAACCATAACGGTCGTCGCATATTTCAAATATCTAGCAATGATACTTTCGCTCATCATGATGACCATTGTCGCATACGCTATATATATAGAACAAAAGAATTATATTAGAAACAAAATATTTCACGTAAAAATTCGGCATGACCTTTGCTAATTTTTGGCCCCTAGGAGTGCCGAAAAATTCACCGAAACGGAAATGAATCTACATTTCGGCGAAAACATCGGCAAGTCATCATTTCGATCATGGCATACACATATGCAAACACACGCCGGCGCATCACAACCTTCTTCATCATGTAGATTCATCACATACATTCACATACATATGTGCGCCCGCCGGCCCGCACGCGCAACAACAACCACCACACACATCACAACCTTCTCATCCATCATATACAACCACACACATCACAACCTTCTCATCCATCACATAAACTCACCGTCAAGAGGGCGAGAGACGTCGAAAGAGAGAGCGCCCGGAGGAGGAAGATCGAGCACGAGATGTGGGAGATGTTTCCTCACATATATATGAAGCAAATAAGTAGATTTAGGTGGAAAAAATATGTGAAGAGAGAGAACAAAATGAGGTTGGGAGGAGGAAGAGGCGACCAGATCTGAAAATGATTGGGTAAGAAGAGGAGAAGAGGAGAAAAGGAGGTGGGGTGGTGGTACAGCCAAGCTTAGCCGTGGCGCACTGAACTAGGCTGTGCCACTAGTATAGGTTAGCCGTGGCTCACGGGCAAGCTGTGCGCCATGGCTAAGTCGGGATAAAGGTGCTAGCAGAGAAAGGTAAACCTGGGCCCACACTTAGCCATGGCGCACGGGCAAGCGGTGCGCCACGGCTAAGTGGCCACCTGATACCCAAAGTATAGGGGATCGTTGAAATCTTCAATGTGTAAGTATAGTATCGATCCCACGATGAGTAGAAGGTATAAGTATTTATCCTCTCAAATAAGAGTGTCACTTCTCTTATTATCTATGCACTAGACAAACTAAAATGTTTAAATGATGCAAGTGTTTTGGGGTTTTTTGGTGTAGAGTTTGCAATAAAGTAAAAAAGCTAAAATAAAATATGACAAGTAAAAGCTCTTAAAGAGAGAAAGTCCAATCCTCTATGCAGCAAGAGGACAAGCTCAAGTGTGTGTTTCTTATAAGTGGAAAACATTCCCAAGGGCTACCTAGACTTCATGGCATAAATATTTCTAGAACAACAAGGTAAACATTTTGTCAAGTTTTAATCTTCTTTGGACGGAGCCATAATTAGGTAAAGCTAAATAAATAAACTAAACCCCCTTATGATGGTTCTTATGGCCAAATAAATGACTGCACAAGAGTTATTAAGACATAGAGTCCCACTATAGCCTTAAACTCTAAGGTCCCCGATACTAATGCCCTCATAATGCAACTTCATGATTCGGTCTCAGGTTTACTTGTCCTCCCAAGTCTCCCGCAATTCATTACACCACGGTGCTCTCCTATGAGCCCATATAGGTGAAGTGATGTGCAGTCGACGTTCGCACAACACCATCATAGAATTACATCAAAGATAAAAACTAGACAAAATACCAACACATTCATATAAAAATCATTGCCAATTCATCCTAAACCCCTAGGAACATGAGAGAACTACTCACAACGCAAAGACATGATATGATTCAATGGTATAAGTGATACAACACAATCTGAAAATATGATCTCACCCCCAAACAATAACAAGTACCAATCATACACAGGTAGAATAGCACTTAAACAATAGCTAGGGTTCGAACAATCTCAAACTATGAGGGGGATGAAGTGAATCACGAAGATGGTGATGGAGATGGTGCTGGTCTTGACGGTGGTGTTGATGGAGACTCCAGAGGGGGGATGGAGGAGCCTTCCGGAGGTGATTCCGGCGGCGTTTCCCCCCCTCCGATCTTCTCCGGCGGCAGCCTTCTGTCTCCTATTTCTTGGTTTTGTGTTTCTTCACCGCCTCCCTCTGGAAAACGTCGGGGGACTATTTTATATTCGTTTTTAGGTCAAGACAGAGGTGTGGGGACGAAGATCGACGGCATCGGAGCCTCGAGGCCCAAAAGAGGGGTCCCCACGCGGCCAAGGAATCTGGCCGCGTGGGACCACCTAATTTGGTCCTCAGGCCTCCTCTCGTGCGCTTCCTTGACTCCCAAGCTTCGTTCCTTCCAAAAAAAATGATGCTCATAAATTTTCAGGTCATTTGGACGTCGTTTGGGTCCTTGAAACATCAAAATATAGAAAATAGGGTTTTCTGCCAGTGCAGGGTTAATTCCAGAAAAATAGGAAAACTGTGAAATCTTCCCAAAATCATTATAAAACAATGATATAACCCTTATATGATGCAAATATGATTGAAATATGATATTATAATGCAAAGTTCATGTATGCATTTTACATGCATCACCACCGAAAGTGGTAGTAGGGCCCACACTTAGCCATGGCGCACTGTACCTTCGCTGCGTCACGGATATTTAGCTATCCGTGGCGCATATAATTTTGGCGCGCCATGAATAATTGTGCGCAGGCCGGCCGGCCAGGGTCTAGCTTAGCCATGGCGCAGCGGACAAGAACGTGCGCCACAGCTAAGTGCTTACCCGTGGCGCAGCACCAACCCGTGCGCCACGTATACTTAGCCATGCCGCACGCATTGCCTGATGCGCCACAGCTACTTGGCTTACCTATAAGCCTTTTCCTGCTAGTGCGCTCTTCTATTCCTGTAGATACTGTTGGGCCTCCAAGTGTACAGGTTTGTAGGACAGCAGCAATTTTCTCTTAAGTGAGTAACCCAAGGTTTATTGAACTCAGGGAGGTAGAGGTCAAAGATATCCCTCTCAAGCAACCCTGCAATTAATATATAAGAAGTCTCTTGTGTCCCCAACACACCCAATATACTTGTCAGACGTATAGGTGCACTAGTTAGGCGAAGAGATGGTAAAATGCAAGTGATATGGATGGTGACAACGCTGGTAGGAAAACCCTTATTCGTGGCGCAGCAAATTTTGTTACCCGTGGCGCACATGTAAAAAACCCCATGCGCCATGCCTAACACGCCACTACTAACAAGTAGCCGTGGCGCATGGTTTTGGTGCGCCACCAATGATACACTATACTCGTGGCGCACTGCTGATATGCGCTGCTACTACGTATTTCTGGATTTAACAAAAAAAAACCTCGACCCGCCCGCTGCCAGGGGAGGGGGGGCTCGTTCTCCACCACCGTGGTGGGCTCCATCGGCCTACGGGGGGCTTTGTACTAGCCGGCCGAGCCTCACGGGGGGCTTCATCGTCGCTGGCCAAGCCCGGGGGGCTCTTCGTCCTCGCCGGGCTCCTCCTCGCGCAATCCGACCACGTGGGTCCTGCTCGCCGTCGGGGGGGGGGGGGCTCAGTCGACCGCTGTGTTGTGGGGCATCGACCTTGGCCGCCGCCGCGTGGGGGACTTCGACCAGCTTGACCGCCGCGTCGGGGGGGCTCCGCCTGGCCGCTACCTCGGGGCTTTGAATCACTTGGAAGCGCGCCGCGACCGGAGGGAAATATCCAACTCGAGATCGACACCGGGATCCTGCTCGACGCCGCGCGGCTCGCCGCTCTCCGCCGTCGGTCATCCTCGCCCGCTCGGGGGTGCTCTGTTTTCCGCCCTCTCGCACCCACCTCATCACGAGGCATGCACAGATCGGGGCAGCTGGCATCCTGGACGGGATGAAGCAAAGAACGAAGCCCCCCGTGTTCGATGGTAGTAGGACACACGGATCGTGTGTTTGTTCGGCGTGTTTCGCACCATCAGATATTGGTAGTTAGGCCCCCACGACCGTTAGATGGGAGTCACACGGATCGGTCCAAGCGAGCGACCGATCTCGCGAGAAATGAAAACGAAGCCCCCCACGCGGCTGCGAAATGAAAACGAAGCCCCCCCCCCCCCCCCCGCACCTGTGAAACGAAAATGTGTAGCGCTTTAGTGGTGGCGCACTTTATTTCGATGCGTCGCTAGTACGTGCATCGCACTGTGGCCATACATAATATATAAATACGAGTAGCGCATCTACTTCTGGTGCACCGCGACTATTACTGGTACCCATGACGCAGCAATATTTCGTGCGCCACGGGTAATGCGGGGGCACCTCAGCCAGCCCAACCAACACTTAGCAGTGGCGCGCCACTATTTTGGTGCGCCACGAGCAATGGGACACCCGTGACGCACTGTTTTTTGTGCGCCACGACTATATAGCCGTGGCGCACCAAAATAATATGCGCCACAGCTACTTAGTGCCCTCTATAAGGCTTTTCCTGCTAGTGCAAGTGGTATTTGTAATATGTAATAAAAATTGCAGCAAGCAAACATGCAACAAAAGTGACTAGAAACGGTGTTCTGATGATTGGAAACAAGGCATAGGGATCCTACTTTTACTAGTGGACTCTCTCAACAGTTGTAATTGAACACATAAAACACTTCCTCTAACATAATGTAATAAAGACATCGCTCAGAGAAAACCATGTAGGGCTACAAAAGCACACCTTAAAGTTCGGCCACCACAATTCATGCGTAGGTCTATCACACCCTAAAGTCCGAACACCACACACGCCACCCACACTGTCACCTTGGCTTTGTGTTGTCAACATTGACTCCGGAAATTATACTGGATAAATTGAGCAACATATCCATACATAATGAAGGGGAAAAAGATCCATGAATTCAACTATATTACTGTGCACATGATCACATAATTATCACACCATGGGAGAGAGAGATATAACCACATAGCCTCAACTAGAGCCCTCAGCCCCAATGAAGGACTACTCCCGACGCATCATGGGAGGCAGCAACGGTGATGAAGATGGCTCCGGGAGCAATTCCCAATCCCGGCAGGGTGTCGGAACAGGAACTTATGTCCCCAGAATTAGGGTTTTTGGTGGCGAAGGAGCTCAGGAACTTTTCTGGGGAAATCCTTCGGGGGCCCGTCAGTTTTACGTCAGGACGGTATTTATGGGCGAAGAGGCGACGTAAGGCGGTGGACGAGTCGTCCAGGTGGGGCCCAGGCGCGGTTGAACATGGACCGTGCCTGGGGGTCGTGTGGGGGCTGTGGGCCCCACCTACAGCTCCCCTTCTGGCTCCCGGGGTATTCTGGCAAAAAAGAATTTTTGTAACATTTGCGGAATTTTCGGATCACTTTGGATTTTGGACCTTTTCAGCAATGCACAGACATAATAAACAGAAACTGGCACTGGGCACTGGGTTAATAGGTTAGTCCAATAAGATATGCCAAAATGATATAAAAACATTGTAAAAAGATGTGGCATTGTTATATAATCAAGCATGGAACACTAAAAATTATAGATACGTTGGAGACGTATCAGCATCCCCAAGCCTAATTTCTGCTCGTCCTCGAGTAGGTAAATGATAACAAAATAATTTTTGAAGTGACATGCTACCAACACAATCTTGATCAAGTAATAATGTAAATCACATGAACTGAATGAAGTGATCCAAGACAATGGTCTATTGAATAAAGTAAACAATGATTAACCAAGTGTAACATCTAAGCAATTTTTTTTGGCAAATAGTACTTTGGAGACTTAAAAGTATAAAACTTGACATGATTGATATCTCCGAAAGCAACATTCTTTTGTTAAAGGTGTTTGACCAACACAAAGGAAAATTTAAGTTTTCAGCAAAAGCTTCAACTTGCAACATATTTATCTCATGATAATGTCAATACAAAGTTTTCATGGTTAAACATAAAGATAACATGTAGTAAGACTTGTACCAAAATTGATACCATGTGTTTGCTAGAGTGATAAAGATTGGAAAGGAAAACTGACTCAACATAAAAGTAAAAGAAAGGCCTTTCACAGAGGGAAGCAGACATTAGTCATGTTCTAGAGCTTTTTAATTTTTTTATGAAACACAAGTAAAATAGTTTTGAGATATGCATGCTTTCGTCAACGACTCCATAGCAAAGAAATCTGCTAGTCCCCCATACCAAGCAAGGCGTCTAGTGAGAGCGGCTCCCATAGAGGAACGAGAACATTCCACATTCTCCTTTGTTTATCACTAGCCACTGTTTGACTGATTTCTCGGGTTCAATGTGTGAAGGGGGGATTAATGATGTTGAAATTATATTTTGTGGGCTGGGAAGCCTTGGCCAGCTCTCGGCAAATTTAAGTGAGCACGTAATCCGCGCTCACCAGGTGAAAGGGGGAAATAACCTTGCTTGACACAGGATATAACAAACTTCCTTACTACTTCCTCATGAGCTAAAAATAGAGACACAAATTGGAATATTTTGAAGGTTTAAAGGTAGCACATGACAAATTTACTTGGATTGGCAAGGAAATACCACATGTAGGTAGGTATGGTGGACACAAATGCAAAAGATATTTGGCTCGGGGATTTGGATGCACGAGAAGTATTCACTCTCAGTACAGAGTTTTTAGGCTTAGCAAGATATCAAGCAAACACATAACACCAACCTAGCCATGAATGACTACATGATATACATTAAGAATAACCATTAGACTTCACACTACTAGAGAAAAGGCTATAGGAGGAAATGAGTCTCGAGGCGCATATCAAACATATGCGCCTCGCATAATATAGGTGAGGCGCACGGTTAAGAATGCGCCTCCAGTAAGTTCATAGGCGAGGCGCATATTCAATATGCGCCTCCAGTAAGTGAATAGGCGAGGCGCATATTCAATATGCGCCTCCAGTAAGTGCATAGGCGAGGCGCATATTCAATATGCGCCTCCAGTAAGTGCATAGGCGAGGCGTGTATTCAATATGCGCCTCAAGTAGTTTAACTACTAGAGGCGCACATGATCAATATGCGCCTCCAATAAGTTAGGTGGGCACGTGGCTTATCCCCTCCGCGCCAAACCGACCTAGTTGACACGCTGCCACAACCTCTCCTCTCTCGCGATCCCCTCTGGCGATTCTGGTCGCCGCCGGCGTCGCCTTACCGCCCCGGCCAGCTCCGGCCGCCTTGGCCCTCGCCGCCGGTGGCTACGGCTCCGCCGTTCGACGATCTATCCTCCTATCCAAGTGGATTCGACCGCCGTGGCCCCAGATGCTCGCCATCTTCGTCGATGCCCGCGCTAGGGTTTCGGCCTCCGCCGTGGTTTGGTGTCGCGGTGCTACTCCAGTGCTCGCCCGCCATCGACACGACGCTGTGCTCCCTCCTTGTGCCTCGCTGGAGTTGGTTTGGTAGGCGCAGGTCGCAGTGTCCTTTGGGGTGCTCCCTGTGCCACCATCGTGGACTCCATCAGCGCCGGCCTCTCTTCTCGCCGGTCTGCTTCCTCTTCAATAACTAGCGAGGACGACAGGTGAGTCCTATCTCTTCCTCTTCCTCTCTGGCCTCTATCTCGCTACTGCCCTCATAACCCTAATTAGGGTTCTACCCCATTTCTCAGGCTCGTAACTCACAGTAGTATGTTTGTCTGATGAATTTGGGCATGTATCATTAGCTGGAACTTGCTCTAGTTAAGATTATCTTCTGGAATGATCTGTTGTGTGTGTGAGTAGGGCTAGTAGATACCTGTGATTGGATCTGATCTTTTTAAGAGGATGATCATTTATGTTGCTGGCTAGATAGGCTATGAAAATGATTCCTGATTGAGGCATGAGTCTAAGATGAGAATCTATTCATTTGTTGCCTTAAATGCTCCAGTGATGATCTTGTACTCCATTTGAGTACAGATCTGAGGATACATCACTCATAATCAATTGTCATGCAATAAAACTGACAAGAACAGATATATGCATGGTTTTGGTTATCAACCTGATGTTGTTGAGGTTGACAGTGACTTGTTGATGTTGATTTGGTGGTGGATCTAGTCTTGGACTTGGTGGATCTAGTTTTATTGTCATGCAATAAAACTTTGTAGCATGTAATTTGTTCTTGCTGTGGATGGACCTTTAGATATGTGTTTTGTTAGTAGCTAGCTTGGTAGCAGAAATACATGCATGTGATGAATTGTCCCATAGTTTTTCTTTTATTGGTCAGCACTAGGCCTCCAGTACAGTCCTCTGTTAATTTGGATAGTTAAGCTAATTAGACAGCACTATGCCTATTTAGAGTTTACTTAGAACCTACACATTATATGTGCTGCAAGCTGGGGAAGGCAGCAGTGTTATTGCGCTCTAGTCTTAGTTGTTTATTCTTCTCTTTCCGATCAAAACTTACCCATTTTGTTCCATTTTGCAGGGATAAAGTGAAGAAAAGATTACTAGAAGACTAGTTTTAGGCTTTTATTTTATTTTCTTGCAGTTTTTCTTTTATTAGATACTTGTAAAGACATTGTAATATTCTTACTGTAATAAAAATTGTCATTCCATTTCATTTATTGTATTGTATTTGATTTATTTTTCTTTTTAGGGTGTTTTCTGTAAATTTGGATTATATTTTTTTTGTTTTTCTAATGCACTATCCGAGGCGCATATGCTAGGTGCGCCTTGCATACACATATCCGAGGCGCATATGCTAGGTGCGCCTCGCATAAGCCCCATATATCCGAGGCGCATATCATATGCGCCTCGAGTAAAAAATACCAGAGGCGCGACGGTAGAGGCGCATATGATATGCGCCTCGAATGCAAAAAATATGCGCCTCGCATAACCTTTTCTGTAGTAGTGTCACACCGTCTCCCTTGTTATCCAAACCATCCTTTTGCAAAAAGAACATCTAGACTTTGAGAGCTACCAAGCAGGACAAGCGCCATAATTCTAAGCTTTACGGTAGTTCTTCACTAATCTGTTCTTAAGTAAATGATCCACAAGTTTAAGCATAAATCTACATCATATCTGAAAACAATTGACATTATCAAATATTCAAGACAACGATCTACAAGATTATGCAAACACTTCTTTTCACCACTTCCTACATGATAATTTCGTTTCAACCAAACACCAATCAACTTATTTGAAACAACTATAAGTGAAAATACAAGAGATTAATTCCTAATTACAAAATCTAAAAGCTGTGAACAAGAGATACATGAAAAACAAGAGCTAGAAGCAAGAATAATAAAAGTTGAACACTCAGCACATATAAGTGAAGAACGGGAGTGTTTTATGAAAAAATGGAGCGTGTCTCTCTCCCAAACAAGCATGCAAGGATCCAATTTATTGCAAAGACCAGAGAACAAAACATAAACACACTGAAAATAAAAACAAACTGACACTCCAAGAATAACACATAATGTGTAAAGGAATAAAAATATAGTACCACGAGTAAAACTGATGATTGTTGATGAAGGAGGGGATGCCTTGGGCATCCCCAAGCTTAGATGCTTGTGACTTCTTGAATATTGCAGAGAAGGGTCAATGGGGAGCCTCCCCAAGATTGAGCTTTTATCCCTTCTTGATCTTCATTCATCACCTCGCTCTTGAATACATGAAAACTTCCTTCACGCAAAACTTATCGCAACTTCATTACAGGGGTTAGTCCACGAAAACAAAATCTTCCTTCAGTTCCAAAGCACATATCATGAACTTATTTTTTTGAAACATTAGCAACTGTCACAAAGGTCTAAGTAAAACTCTAGCTTTGAAAAGAAATTCACTTTGCCTGTGAAAGAAGCAATGCAAAACTAAGAACAAAATCTGTCAAAAACAGAACAAACTTAAATATTAATTTTTTTCGGGGTACTTCTGGACCTCAAATCAGAAAACGTAAAACTGGAGAAAGGTAAGCAAAACCCTATGTGATTTTTGTAGCCACATATGACGCTATGTGATTTTTTTAGAATTTCGAACAGTGAAGAACAAACATCTGTTTCTGGACAGAAAGCTCACAAATTACTCTCCCTCTCTTTAGAGGCTATTCTTGGCAAAGAAAACCAAAACAAAAAGATACAAGGGAGTTGTTACAGAGGTAACATCTCCCAAAACAAGACCAAAACAAAAAGAAACAGTAGGTAAAAATAAAATGGGTTGCCTCCCCTAAGCGCTTTTCTTTAACGCCTTGTAGCTAGGCACAATGATTTTTTAATGATGCTCTCATGAGAATAACAGTTGAAATAAAAGAGAACATCATGAAGCAAATATCAAACTCATTTAAGTCTAACCCTCTTCCTATGCATAGGAATCTTGTAAGAAAATAGATCAATAAAACATAAAGTGACTAGCATAAGAAGGCAAAGCAAGTGCAACATTGCAAACTTCGACATGAAGAGAGGGGACCTAATATTATTGAGATATTCAGAATCATGTTTCCCTCTTTCATAAAAACCTTCAGTAGCAAATCCACAATATAACTATCACATAAAGCATTCTTCTCATGATCTACAAGCATAAAATTATTATTACTACTCTCCACATAAGCAAAATCTTTCTTATAAGTAATAGTGAGAGTAGGACTATCATAGCCATCATTGGAATCATCATAAATAGGAGGCATATCATAATCATAATAAACTTTTTCCTCAATAGTAGGTGGACTGAAAAGATCACATTCATCATTATAATCATCATATATAGGAGGCATAGTATCATCAAAGTAAATTTCCTCCTTCAAGCTTGGGGGGCTAAAAAGATCATATTCATCAAAACCGGCATCCCCAAGCTTGCAGTTTTCCATAGTATTAGCAACAATGGAATTTAAAGAAATCATACTAATAACATTGATACTAGCATGATTATTATGCAAATAAAGTTCCATAGGCTTTTTAATTTTCTCTTCAAAAGCATCATGACCAATTTCAAGATAATTTTTATAAAGCTCTCTAATTTTTTCTGTTGTTTTCCATTAAACCGAACTAGTGAAAACAAGAAACAAAAAGATTTAATTGCAAGATCTAAAGAAGATACCTTCATGCGCTCACCTCCCTGGCAACGGCGCCAGAAAAGAGCTTGATGTCTAGTACGCGCTTCTATTCGTGTAGACAGTGTTGGGCCTCCAAGTGCAGAGGTTTGTAGGACAATAGCAATTTTCCCTTAAGTGAATAACCCAAGGTTTATCGAACTCAGGGAGGTAGAGGTCAAAGATAGCCTCTCAATCAACCCTGCAATTAATATACAAGAAGTCTCTTGTGTCCCCAAAACACGCAATATACTTGTCAGATGTATATGTGCACTAGTTCGGCGAAGAGATGGTAAAATGCAAGTGATATGGATGGTGACAAGTAGTATTTGTAATCTGTAATAAAAATGGCAGCAAACAAACATGCAACAAAAGTGACTAGAAACGGTGTTCCGATGATTGGAAACAAGGCATACGGATCCTACTTTCTCTAGTGGACTCTCTCAACAGTTGTAACATAATTGAACACATAAACACTTTCTCTAGCATCATGTAACAAAGATATCGCTCGGAGAAAACCGTGTAGGGCTACAAAAGCACACCTTAAAGTTTGGCCACCACAATTCGTGCGTAGGTCTATCACACCCTAAAGTCCGAACACCACACACGCCACCCACACTGTCACCTTTGCTTTGTGTTGTCAACATTGACTCCGGAAATTATACTAGATAAGTTGAGAACCATGTCCATACATAATGAAGGGGAAAACCATCCATGAATTCAACTATATTACAATGCTCATGATCACATAAATATCAAACCATGGGAGAGAGAGACATAACCACATAGCCTCAAGTAGAGCCCTCAGCCCCGATGAAGGACTACTCCCGGCGCATCATGGGAGGCAAAAACGGCGATGAAGATGGCTCCGGGGGCAATTCCCAATCCTGGCAGGGTGTAGGAATAGGAACTTCTGTCCCCTGAATTAGGGTTTTTGGTAGCGGCGGAGCTCGGGAACTTTTCTAGAGAAATCCTTCGGGGGCCGTCAGTTTTAGGTCAGGACCGTATTTATCGGCGAAGAGGCGACATAAGGAGGTGGACGAGTCATCCAGGTGGGGCCCAGGCGCAGTTGACCCTAGACAGCGTCTGGGGGTCGTCTGGGGGCTGTGGGCCCCACCTGCAACTCCCCTTCTAGCTTCTGGGGTCTTCTGGATAAAAAAGAATTTTTGTAATTTTTGCGGAATTTTCTGAGCACTTTGGATTTTCGACCTTTTTTGCAATGCACAGACATAATAAACATAAACTGGCACTGGGCACTGGGTTAATAGGTTACTCCAATAAAACATGCCAAAATGATATAAAACATTGTAAAAACATGTGGCATTGTTATATAATCAAGCATGGAACACCAAAAATTATAGATACGTTGGAGACGTATCATGAACACATATGAGCGGGGCTCCTTTTAGAATGCACAGAAGCCGACATCCTCAAAAGCAGGACTTTTGTACAACATGGCAAACAGAAAGACCATGACGAAACGGTAGGTCGCACTGGGTTGCATCGACAGCATAGCGGGCCTCATCGTCCTTCTTTTTTTTTGTTTCTCTAGCCCTTAATAGAAACAATTAAAACCAATCTCCATATATGATGTAGTGAGTCAACGGACATGTATTCTAACCATTTCCCATTTAATATGGGCAATGGCGTGTAACATCATTGCGTTGAGCGCTCACATCAGTGATCAGCCTCGAGCGACAAGCCTTTCTTCATTGTCGATAGTTTTTTGACCCATATTCTTAGAGCATCTCCACCGATGACCACTAAAAGAGCCCCTAAAGGCCCTTTGGGGTGCTGAACACAAAAATTGGCCACACCAGGGGCCTCTAAAGCTCTCTTGTCCGATCCAAATCCTGTCCGGCACCTCCGAGCGGGCCTCCAACATTGGGGGCCCGCTCGACAGTGTCGGACACTGTCCGCACCGTGCCTCCGACAGGTATGGACCTTCTGTCATCAACATGAATCGATGGGACACGTCGATGCGCAGGCGGCACATCATTTCAGTGGCTAGTCAAAGAAGTGCATCGTTTTAGTGGCTAGGTGGGTGGCGCATTGAAGCGTCTCCTCGTAGAAGCACCTGCAGAGCCCACACAACGACATGCATGTTGTCCCTGCGTTAATGGCAAAGCCATTCGTGCTCCTTCAGCCGACTTTAAAATGCCACCACCGGTCCTCTCGTCTCCACACTCCACCACTAGCCCTTTCCCCTTCCACTCACACAGAAACATGCACGGCCACGGACCCGGTGTCCGGCCGAGGGAGGAGGACCACGAGCGACGTTGTCGCCTTGACACAGCTTCATTGGCGCACTGCGAACGCCGCAATGAGGCACGTCGCATCCAGGAGCTCCGGCAGGCGGCGTCTCGGTCCATAGCGCCGCCACCTCCACCGATCCACCTCCACCACCTGACGCGTCTAACAACCGTTGTTTAATGACGGTTGAGGAGGCACAAAACAACATGCACAACTACCTCCCGGTGCCAGCAGACCCCCGCCTGCCGGCTGGGCCGGCTGCCCAACATGGACAACGTCCCGGTAGCGCCACCCCTCACTAGGTAGGCGAGGCTAGACTACATCCAGATGTTGTGGCAGGCAGAGGTGGATGGCGTAGTGACGGAGGAGGAGCGGAGCTGCCAGTCGCCGTTCAACACGTTGGCGGTCTACTGGGACGTCTTGGTGGATGCCAAGTACGCCGGCCGCCTCCACAGCTTCTCCACCACCAGCGTCGAGCCGCCTTACGACGTGTCTGACGAGGAGGAGCCACCTCTTCCACCTCCAAGCTGCGCCGGTCATTTATATCGATTCTGACCAGAATGACGGCTTTCAAGATTCTAGGCATGGAAAGCTTTCTCCACGGCCTACGTCGATCATTGACATCGACGTAGCCCGAGAACGGCCCCTTGACCAGAGATATATGGATGAGAAGTAGCTCAAGCAGTGCATCTGTGGGGGGGGGGGGGGGGGGGGGGGGGGTGGCCGGTGAGCTTGTCGCCAGCCTCCTCCGCCATCGATATATGCACGGAGTAGTTCGAGCAATGCTTTAGGAAAGCCTTGGATTTCTGGCTTTACTCCATGCCAAGCCTTGCATAAAGGCTGGAATATTGGAGTAAAATTAAAGATGTTTAGATTTAGGGCGTAGATTCTATTTTATGAAATTAATTCATATCCAAATTTGTATTTTAATTAAATAAAGTTATATCAAATATTGAAATTTGATTTGTGCCCAGCCGTTTAGGGAGCGCGGTGTGGGAGACAAGAAAAAAAGCGCCGGACAAGTGTCCGGCTTCCTCTAAAGAGGACATCGATTAGGAGTGTCGAACACAATTTAGACACCCGGTGTGGAGATGCTATTAGGGTCGTTCTGTACTAGTGTGTACTAGTGATTAGCGCTAGTTTTTCTCGCTGATCCTCAATTCTGCCCTTCTACCCTGACAGGCGCCCGCGTCATGAGACTAGTCATGGTCTATTTCCTGATAAACTCGCAGAGCTTTCGGACAGTATTGATTTCTTTCTTCAGAATCTATGCACAACATAGACGGGCACACATACCCATACCAGCGAAAGAGATTGTGGTCGACTCCAGAAACGAACGGCCACACCAATCGGGCACATGCCCGATAGCAATTGAAGGAAAATTGGGCGTCGAACCAAATAAATTTATGTATTGGATATCAGGTTTCTTCCTCCGGGTCATGCAAAGTTCTTTTTCTTTTCTGAGGGAGTCATGCAATGTTCCTTTTTTTTTTAAAGAAGGCAGCAGTTGGAAAAATATCCTTTTAATAGTGTCATTGATTCTACTAACCGAAGAGGACATATGTTGGTTGTACATGTGACTCATATGATGAAGACAGCTGGAATACTAGAAGAGCAAGGCGAGGAATAACCTAATAGAACCAGATGAGTTGAAATAATAATCACAAAGACTTCGTGAACCAACGGACGCCTTTGTAGAAAGAACATGCAATTAGTCAAAAATAAGAATTAAAGATATTATTTCAATGTGTGAAAGCATGTTTGGTACTGAGGCGACAAATTGAGGCCAGAGACCCGGTTACAAGAATTTAAAATTATCGCTTCATTGTGTGAAAGCATGTTTAGCATGAGGAAATAAAGAGAGGCCAAATCAATTACCCCTTACCCACTACCAAGATCAAACCCTAGATTGGACATGTGTGTTTCATTAAAAATATTTTTTATTGAGAGGTAATATTGCCACTGATGGCGAGCTGTGTCTTTGGTGAAATCTCTAGGCTAGACTTTTATCGATTGAATCTTGCAATGACGGCGTTCACACAACGTTTCCTTATTTACTGCATTGCCTAGAGTTTGCTCCGACTTTATTTTAGCTGAAGACTAATGATCTGGCATGGATCTAGGCATCCAAAAGTTTCTATCATTGTTGGAACACATGTCCTTTACCCTCGAGTTTCTATCATTGTTGATTGATCCTAAAGTTCGCTATATCCTCTGTTTTGTTGATCACTTTTTTTGATTTTTAACAATTTGGTTGTTTATATTTTTAATGTATTGAGTAGCTCTTTATATCGTGTTGGGGGTATATATAGGCTAGATGTAATCAATATCGTCTTAATATTATTATATTCCCTTTACGTAAAAAATCAAATGCATTTGCGTAAGTGTGTACATATGGTGATGAGACGGCTAATCACATCGTGATTTGCTGTGTCTTCGCAAGGGAGTTGTGCCATAATCTACTCCGACGCTGCGATATTCACCTACAAGCCGTGGAGGACTAGCTCATAAACTGGTGGCCGGAGGTGCGGCGTCGCGCACTTGCGCATGCTGGGAGAGGTTTGATTCCTTGGTCCTCCTCATCGTCTGATCGCGATGGAAAGAGAGAAACGCTAGGATGTTCGAACGCTCGGCACAAACAGTCAGCGCGCGAAGTTTGTCGTAGGATCGCTGAGAAGATTGAGGTATGAAAGCTCTCAGCGCGCGCGGTAGGGCTGGGGCAAATCTGGAGGTAGCTCTCTAGGACAGTGGGCGCTGTTTTTCAATTCTTTCACTACACCACGGTAGAAACTTACCAACCCACTTGTGTAGGGAAAGACGCAGTAAACCCAACATATGATGTGTCGGCGTAGCTACTTAGCTTTGCCATCAAAGTGTCTGTACGCAAAGATAAAAAAATGCACTCAGATTGAGTGTCGGCAGTCACTTGGCAACACATTAAGTGTCGGCGCTGACATACCGACGAACAATGTGTCGGCGTATGTGTGCGACCGACATGTTAACTGTCGGCAGTACCTCTCCACGTGGCAACCATACAGAGATCCCGAAAATTTTGGCGGGACGAGCGAAAACTGTGGCGGGCTGAGCGAGAAAAAGACGCACCGTGCCCATTCTTTTCCCTCTCCCCGACTACTCTTTTTCCCCAATCCCAACCCGTGCCTCTCTCCTGAACCCTTGAACCCTAGCTCCGCTGTCGATCCCTCCCCGCCCCTCCGCCGTCGCTCCCTCCCCCGTCCCTCTGCTGCTGCTCGCTCCCCCCTCCACCGTCTCCCTCTCCACCCAGCTCCTGCCTCTGCCGCCGGTACCCCTAGCCCCGAGCACCCGACCCTGTGCTCCCCCTGCCTTCCTTGGTGTCGCCGCCACCGGGGCCTTCGCCGACCACCGGCGCCGGAGCCTTCGCCGCATCTGAGGGAAGGGTCCGTCGAAGCTCGGCCACACCAGTTCCAACGGCAACGAGGTCTGCGTCTAGCTCCTCGGCTAACTTTGGGGTAAGCCATTTTTCTCCTCTCGGATCTTGTAGCTGGTCAGCATGTGTGAAAGCCTTTTTTCTCCTCTCCGATCTTGTAGCTGGTTAGCATGTGTGAAAGCCTATTTTGTTGTGCCAGCATGTGTGAAATGTGGCTCAGTCCGGCCATTCCGTCTGATAGTTTGTCAAAGTAGAGTAGCCTTTGTAGTTTCTGTTCTTTTTTTTGAGAGCTAATACTTGTATTCATACGTAGCAAACAGTACAGGAGCAGAAACAAGCAAAGAAAACAACAAGGAAAATACAGAGGACGCCACCACTACATGTCACCATCTTCAACCTCCAGACGTCCACCGAACACGATCTCCACCGCCGGAGACGACGAAGAACACAGCCGCCGGTAGCCATCACCCAAGGAACGGAAGCACTCCTAGCCCGGAGGCGTTGCTGAGCCGCAGGAACCACCAGCTCCGCCGAGCTGGATCTGAAGACGATGATCGACCTTCGGCCGGGGACCTGCCCCGAGCACCACCCGCTCCCGATCTGGGGCAAACGCCACATCATCTCGCCAGAGATGGCCAGATCTTCCACCTGCAGACCACATACCCACGCAGTAGCCGCCCTGCATCTCCTCCACCGGTCTTCTGTACACCCGTCACCAGCCTGCCGCCGCCGACACCGGAGAAAGCAGCGGCAGATCGGGGACGTACCTGCAACCAGGGAGCACCGTCGATGATGACGCCGTGGAGGGGAAGCCGCAGAGCACCAAAACGACGACGCCGACCGCCCCGCCGCAGCCGCGCCGCCCCGAAGCCATTTATCTACACGCCGGAACGCAGATCCGGGGATTCCCCATCCTCCCGCCGCCGGAGCGGCCGGCGGAGGGTGAGGAATCCCACGGATACGCCGGCGGCCGCCGGGAGAAGCCGAGTCGCCTCCGATTCGCCTCTGGGCACTGTAGAGAGAGGGGAGATTCCAGAAATAGGACGATTGTTTTTTTTAGTTTCTGTTCTTGTTTCGTATTTGGCTGTTGACAAAAACCTCAAAACATGCTTCGTGTTTTGGTTTGTAGCTGGTCAGAAAATGGGTGTGTTTTGGTGGGTTTCTGTAATAATTAACTTGGTTTAATGAAATCAGGGGTTGTCCCCTTTGCTCTAAAATAAAAAAGCATGTGATATTTGGTGGTCAGAAACATGGGTGTGTTTTGGTGGGTTTCTGTGATGTTATCTTTAAGCAAAACTAACGCTAAGAAGACGTTGTTTATATTCAGATACTTCAAATTTTATATTAAGGGTGCTCAATGGATAAAACGTGGTTGTCTCTACCTAGGTACATATGCTTTATTTTTTCCTTTCAATTAGTAGGTTGTGTAGTTATGCAATGATCTGTTCTGATATGAAATCGATTAAATACTTGTAGGCACACAAATGGGTATATACAGGGGGTAGGCAAGTTTATTGAGTTTGCTTTTGCTAATTCAGCGCATGGAAACAAAATCCTATGTCCTTGCAACAAATGTGTTAACTCATTTTGGAGGGAAGAAAGTAAAGTACGGGAGCATTTGATAGGTGATGGTTTTGTGGAAGGGTATGATACATGGTTATTTCATGGAGAGCCTAGTTCTTCTTCTATAAATCATGAGGGTGTGCAAGTAGAGAGTTCACTTGCACATGATGAATTTTCTGATTTGCTTCGTGACATAGCATGTGGATTAGATGATGGGGGGTTTTAGAAATGAACAACGAGGACCGTGAGATGGAAGTTAATGATGAAACAAAAGTTTATTTGAAGCTAGTCGATGATAACAGTGTAGAAATATACCCTGGGTGCAAACAATTTTCAAAACTGTGTTTTGTTGTTAGGCTACTGCATCTGAAACTTCTTGGCGGTGGAGTGACAAAAGTTTTGACATCCTACTTGAGTTACAAAGAGATCTTTTACCTGAAGGGCATCTGGTACTTAAAAATTTCAATGAAGCTAAGAAAATAGTTAAATCCATTGGGCTTGGGTATGTTAATATCCATGCATGTGAAAATGATTGCATACTGTTCCGAAAAGAATATGATAAGGAAAATCAGTGTCCAATGTGTAAAACTTCAAGGTGGAAATCTGAAAACAAGAGTCCAGATGGGAAAAGGGTACATAGAGTCCCTAGAAAGGTTCTTCGTTATTTTCCAATTAAAAGAAGGTTTCAAAGGCTTTTTATGTCCCCTAAAAGTGCTGCTGATATGAGGTGGCACGATGAAGAACGTACCAAAGATGGTTTCCTTAGGCATCCAGCAGATGCTGAATTCTGGAAGGATTTCGATGCCAAACATCCATTAATTGGTAAAGATATTCACAATATTAGAATGGATGTTGCTACTGATGGCATCGATCGATTTAGGTCATTGAGAAGTACCTACAGTGTGTGGCCTGTACTTATGATTCCATACAATCTTCCTCCTTGGGTATGCATGAAGCAACCTAACTTTATTCTGAGTTTGCTCATTCCTGGTCCTAAGTCACCTTGTAGCGATATGGATGTCTATCTTGAGCCATTGATAGATGATCTAATAGACATGTACCTTGATGGTGTGAGAACATATGATTCTTCCAAGTCTGAGTTTTTTGACCTGCGTGCTGCCATCCTTTGCACCATACATGATTTTCCTGGTTTAGGATACACTCATGGATGTGCTACCCAGGGTGAAGTAGCTTGTCCTGAATGCCACTCATTTACTTGTTCTCTCCAATTGAAAAAAAAGGTGGCAAGCGCTACTTTATGGGTCACCGTAGGTTCTTACCATCCAAACATAGGTATAGAACATATCTCAAGTTATTTGACGGTTTGACTGAGCATAGGACAGCGCCTATACCGCTTACTGGAAAGGAAATCATGGATTTATCAGCCGATCTTCAGACACCATTTGGAAAGGATCCAATCGGCAAGAAGACAGCAAAGAGAAAGCGCAAAGATGGTGAACCAGCGCCTCTTTATAAAAGGCAATCTATGTGGTTTAGGTTGCCCTACTGGAAAGATCTGCTGCTGCGTCATAATTTTGATGCTATGCATGTAGAGAAAAACGTGTGTGACAACATAGTGAACACTCTTCTAGGCATTGACGGGAAATCGAAGGATAATGTAAATTCCCGCTTGGACATCCAACGACTTGGTATTATGAAGGATCTTCATCCCGATGAGATAGAAGAAGGTAAACTTTATATACCTGACGAGGTTGGGACTCGGCAAATCCCTGGGTTGAGCACCCCGGGTTGATTGAGGGGGAGAGAGATGAGCGCTGGTGATCACGACGGCTAACAGGCGAGGTTTTACCCAGGTTCAGGCTCCCGGAGGATAACACCGTACTTCCTGCTTGTCTGGTATTGATGTTGAGCGTGGCTACAATGGCGAGATGGCGATCTCGCTAGGGTTTGAGCTGGCGGCTATGAGCTGGAGTTGAGTTACCCTAGACGAGGGACCCTACCAGCCTTTATATGAGAAGCTGGGTCTCGGGTGAACGGTGTTGATGGCACTTACAGGACGATCAAGGCTGATGACCTAACGTCGACTATCTTGGGCCGCACGTCATCCTTCTTGGGCCTTCCTTGGACCCTCGCCATAGGATTGATGGACTCGGCGTGACCCAGGTATTACCACCGTGGGGTAGTCAAAGAGTAACCCCACGACAGTAGCCCCCGAGTGCTTAGTCGAATCGTAGAGTCGGATAAAGGACTCCTTCCTTCTGGGCACGCCACCGGGTTCCTGAAAGGAACAAACAAAATGGTCGACTCCGGCCGTTCAGGGCTTATGGAGGATTCCTTAGTCGAAACATCGACTGCAGGGTGAAAACTGCGAGTGTTGCTCTGGTCGGTGATTTTTCGACTGCGATTGTTCTGAGTCATTCGGGAGCGCGAACAGCGCTCCCGATGGGAGTAGCCCCCGAGATTAAGCTGAATTGCTTGCAATTGAGGTTAAACTCAATTTTTCCTTCAGTCGAAAAGCCCGCTCCCGATGGGAGTGAAGAAGGGACTCGAATTGACGGAGTCGCAACTTGCTTTGCATGACTTACTTTGTACTCGGCCGGTTTGGCTTACTGCTTAAGTTTGCTCAGCTCGTGGAGCTTACTGTATTTCTTTTGAACTCAAATGAACTTGTCGAGTCGACTCAGCTCTTAGAGCTTACTGTATCTTTGTTGCACTCGAATGAACTATCCGGGTGCTCCATCAGCCCATTGGCTTGCTACGCCTCCGCAGATGGCGTCAGCGCTGACGTTTTCGGCGTGCTCTGCATCCGATGGGACGTGACATGGTGGTCCCAGTGCCAGCATTGACTGATCTGACCGTTGGGCGCGAACTTTTCGCGGCGTGATGAAGGCGCCTTGATTCCCGCGCGTAGTGGGCGGCGACGGTTGGCATCTCTGCGCGACGCGTGGACGGCCAGATGAGGTTGTGGAGAGCGGTTTCATGGGGAACGGCCAGGATGAACTGACCCCGCGGTATATATTTTTCACCGCGGTGGGGAACAGTTCATCCCATCTCCATTTCGTCGTCGTCTCAACTGCTCTCTCCTCCATTGCTGCTCCTATGCCAGATTCTTCTCCACCCACCATGAGCAAGGTCACGATGAAGAGGGGAAAGTCTGCCGCCGGCGCCATCGCCGCCACCGAGGCTAGCGTGATGAAGAAGCCCGAGGGCGACTGGACGAAGTCGTCGGTGAAGAAGGCCGATCTTGAGGGCCTCCGCGCGCAGGGGCTGCTGCCGCCGGTAGACCAGGCGGCGGTGCGCGCTCCAGGGAAGGAGGTATTCCCTGCCCCTCGCGAGGGGGAATGCGTATGCTTCGTGGATTTTCTTCCGCGGGG
This sequence comes from Puccinellia tenuiflora, assembly GCA_012064385.1. Classification (NCBI taxonomy): domain Eukaryota; kingdom Viridiplantae; phylum Streptophyta; class Magnoliopsida; order Poales; family Poaceae; genus Puccinellia; species Puccinellia tenuiflora. The sequence goes on along the minus strand of QRDG01000232.1, from coordinate 1,128,361 downwards.
TTTCGGGTTCCCCCTCCACGATTTTGTTCGTGGTCTTCTGTATGCTTATGGGGTTCAGATCCACGATCTGAATCCCAATAGCGTCTTGAGCATCGCGAGCTTTATCGTGCTCTGCGAGTGCTTCTTGGGGATCGCACCCCATTGGCCGCTGTGGAAGTCGCTGTTCCTCGTCAGGAAGTACGTGGGAAAGAGCGGGCAAGTGTACCCGGTGGGCGGCTTCGGCATCCAGGTGCGCGGCGACACCGCCTTCTTCCAGATGAAGAAATCCGACTCCGTCCAAGGCTGGCGGAGGAAGTGGTTCTACGTCAGGTGCGACCAGGAGGGGCTTCTTCCCTTCGCGGCTGATCGCGAGTTGCGGAAGACGAAGGCATGGGCGCACCCGCTATCGAAGGAGGACAGGGAGGCGACTCAACCCTTGCTGGCGCTTCTTCGTAGCCTGCTGAAGAGCCTTGGGCGTGAGACAGGTGGGGTGCAACTCATTGCCACCTTCTTCAGGCTTCGGGTGCAGCCGCTCCGCGCTCGCGTCCACCCGATGTGGACACTTGAGCATGGTAATGAACTCGGCGATGACGAAGTTGAGTCGAAGGTGAGGAGCATCACCAGTCTCCGAGCCGCCGATCCGTGCAACGTCAAGTGCCCGGTCCAGCCGTATGGGCCGAACAACCCTGTGCCTGAGGTAAGCTTCCTTTTTGTTTTGCTTCTGTCTTGTATGTTCTGCCGAAATCTTCTTTTGTCTGACCCGAATTTTTTCGACAGGGTCGTTCCAGCTTTGTCAGCCTTCCTCCGTTGATGGAGAACGGACCTCATGAAGAGGCAGAGTTCCCTGAGGATGAAGAGGTTGATGACGATGAAGTTCCCTCCGCCACTTCTCCGAGTGAAGAGGTAGTGAAGGACGATGAAGATGAAGAGCCGCTGCAGAAGCGACAAAGGCGAAAGAGTGGCGAGTCTGCTTCGGCTTCGTCACCCGCAAAGCAGGTGGAGGTGGAGGACGTGGACGAGGCGAGCGAGTCGTCCTCGGGTGCCAGGCACACGAGCGACCCGACGGAGCCTTTGGTCGTGCCTCCCCTTAGCTCTGCGCCGCCGACTGGGTTCGCGAGGATGCCCTCCGTCTCCCTGGGCAGCGATGATGATCTGGACGTCACCAGGTTAGTCTTGCAACCATCACCTTGTTTTGTCGAGTACCCTTTTTGCCTTTGCGAGTATTTGAATTGAATTATCTTGTCGCAGCGACCGTACTGGCGCTGTCGGTTCTTCGCCTCCAGAGATGGAGCACACTTCTGCTCCCGTGTTCGAGCAGACCGCGAAGACGACCGAAGAAGAGCCGCAGGCGGGTGATGCGTCGACCTTGAAGACTTCGACCTCCTCCGTGCCAGAGAAGACTGCTGATGCGACCTCGGTGGATGCTGGATTGCTTGAGCATGTAAGTGTCCATTAACTCAGTCTGCAAGATCTGTATCGGGTGCGTGAACAGCGCTCCCGATGGGAGTAGCCCCCGAAGATGTGCGTGACTAGAATAGTCGGGCGCAGATTGATGTCTTTTTCTTTCCACAGCCGTTTTGTCGCCAGCTGATGGAGGGAGCCGCAGCCTTCGTGCGAATGGAGAAGGAGGGGGTCGACTCCGCACTGCTCTGGAGCAAGCAAACAGTGAGTACCAACCCTTGCGTTCAAGAGGTGCTTCGACTATCTTCATTTTTAACTTTGCTCCGGTGATCAACAGGCGAAAGGGAGAGCCTGGCGAAGCGGGTCGCGGAGCTGGAGAAGTCACTGGGCGAAGCTCAAGAGCGTGAGCGAGCCCGGGATGAACTGGAGAAGGCCCAGGTTGAGCATTTGCTCTCACTCGCCGATGCTACTGGAAGTAAGTATCTCGGCTGTTTGCCTACTTTTTCTTGTGTCGACTTCTGGTGTCTTATCAGTGTGGTCTTTTTGGAGCAGAGACTTACGGAGGTGCTCCTCCCGAAGGAACTTCCAGTGCCGATGTCAGCTTAACGGAAGCTGTTGGCTTCATCGATCGCGTCTGTGTGTATGCCTCGACGGCGCTGCAGAAGTCGACAGGCGCCTTGGCGACTGTGCACCGGAGCATCTTCCCCAATCAGCCATCGCCGGTCGCTGTTGACGTGCTTGCGGCTCCGTTTGAAGGCGACGCGACCACCATGGCGGACTACACGCGTGCTCAGACGGTACGCGGCTCAGAGCTCACTTTCCAGCTCCTACTTGGTCACCAAGTCGCAGGTGACTTTGAGAAGGTTGTCGACGACTTCCCTCGGAGGCCTGATGGCAAAACCGCGTCCCTTAGCTGTGTGAAGGCGCGGGCGAGTCAGCTGGCTGCGAAGTTGGTTGCCACCTTCGAGAAGAGAATCGCCAAGGCTGCAGAGTTGGCCGCTAGGAAGGGCCGTTCTCAGTCGGAGTCTGCGATGTAGACTTCTTTATTTTAAGCTTCTTCTACTTTTGGGCTTGGTCTGTAATGAACCATATAGTTTGCGGGTCTTCTGGCCGCGAACATGCTGATGTGAAATGTGAATTTGTGCCTTCGAGTCTTCTATCATATTTATGCTAGAATGAATGTGCTCTTTTCCTTGCTTAACGCTTTCGAATTTGGCAGTCTGAGATGGGCGAGGCTCCTGAGGTCGCTGGAACTACTGGTGCGGGCAAGGATGATGACACCTCTTCGGCTGCACCCACTCGCCATCGTCGTCGAGCTTCTCCAGCCCCTGTACGAAGCATGAATGATCAACGAGTGTTCACCTACATGAGGAACAAGATTGTTGAGCTCGAGTCGAAGCTGAAGGTTGCCGCGTTGGAGTTGGAGCGCTTGAAGTCTCGGCCCACTGCGCCGTTCTCCCAGCGTGAGGAATTCCTTCTTGGCCAGATAGACTTGATCAGTCGACAGCTGCAAGGTTGGTCTTCTGGCGCTTTGCTCCGGCTTCTTTATGCTTTCACTGTTCTAAGTGCCGGGTCTTGATGCAGATGTGAATGCTGACTGGAAGGCCGAGCAGAGTCGAGTGGACGAGCGGGTGGATAGAGAAGCCGTCGGTAACTCACTCGAATCTCGTCAATTTTGGTCAGACAAATCCAAAGGCAGTGTACTGGATAGAATGCTGGATCGCACCTGGCGGGCTGCTTTGCTCCTGTAAGGTTGTACAAAGACCCTCTTGCAGATCAACAGGGTGTACTTTCCGCACAACGAGCAGCCTAATGGACTGGCTGCGCTGCTGGAGAGATTCCGCGAAGGCAAGGCGTTGAAGGAAATCGTGCACGCCCAGCTTGTTGCCGGGGCGAACGTGGCGCTGGCGTACGTTCGAATGCACCGGCCTCATCTTCCCTTGGACAAAGTACTTGACGGCTTGCCTGGAGCATATGACTACGCCGATACCCTTGCGGCCGCGCGTCAGATGATTCAACTGGTCCAGAGCTTCAGTGAGCAACTTGTAGGGCCACTCGATGCGCCGAATGATGAGCCTGTAGAGTAAGACTACCAGATTGCTGTTGTATAGCGTTAGCTTGTAAAAGACATTTTTCCAAGTGGAAATATGAGTGTATGTGTGCCGAGGTCGTCGAAACCTCCGAGCGAATAAATTGTATATTATAGATTTCTGTAAACCCGTATGGCGCAGCCCCCGAGCGGGTCGAGTGCGGCCGGGGTGCGTCGAGTCAAGCCTATGCGGCGCAGCCCCCGAGTGATTCGAGTGCGGTCGAGGCGTTTTCGAGTCAGGCCTGTGCGGCGCAGCCCCCGAGTGCTTTCGAGTGCGGCCGAGGCGTTTTCTAGCTAGACCTGTGCGGCGCAGCCCCCGAGTGCGTCGGGTGCGGCCGAGGCTTTTTTGTGTTAGACCTGTGCGGCGCAGCCCCGAGTGCGTCGGGTGCGGCCGAGGCTTTTCGTGTTAGACCTGTGCGGCGCAGCCCCCGAGTGCGTCGGGTGGTGACCTAGGTTGACTTAGACCTGTACGGCGCAGCCCCCGAGTGGTTCGGGTGGCGGCCAAGGATTTTCGGGTTGAGCCTGTATGGCGCAGCCCCCGAGTGGTTCGGGTGGCGGCCTAGGTTTTGACTTAGACCTGTACAGCGCAGCCCCCGAGTGGTTCGGGTGGCGGCCGAGGATTTTAGGGTTGGACCTGTGCGGCGCAGCCTCCGAGTGGTTCGAGTGGCGGCCTAGGTTGACTTAGACCTGTGCGGCGCAGCCCCCGAGTGGTTCGGGTGGCGGCCGAGGATTTTCGAGTTGGACCTGTATGGCGCAGCCCCCGAGTGGTTCGGGTGGCGGCCTAGGTTTTGACTTAGACCTGTACAGCGCAGCCCCCGAGTAGTTCGGGTTGCGGCCGAGGATTTTCGAGTTGGACCTGTATGGCGCAGCCGCCGAGTGGTTCGGGTGGCGGCCTAGGTTTTATCTTAGACCTGTACAGCGCAGCCCCCGAGTTTTTCGGGTGGCGGCCGAGGATTTTCGAGTTGACCTGTATGGCGCAGCCCCCGAGTACATCAGGTGGCGGCCTAGGTTTATGTTGCTTGCTGACAAAAGTAGAGGGGACAGCTTGTTCCTCGAATCACTTTATTGATTTTTGCGAGCAGGCCGCCTCGTTAAAACCCTTCCAGTCCCCTCGGGTACCCTGGCGAGGGAAAGAGTGCGTCTGAAACCTGCCGCTTCTTGACATTGTACTGTTACAAATTGGGGTCGATCAGGCGTAGAATCGGCGCAGTTGCGCAACGTTCCATGTGTTGTTGCAGACTGCCCCTATCTTCGAGTCCTTCAGGTGGTAAGCTCCGCCGCCGATTGCCTCTGTCATGATGTATGGACCCTCCCACGGGGAGGCAAGTTTGTGCACCTTCTTCTGCTTGAGACGGAGGACAAGATCACCAGGGACGAACGCTCTGGGCTGGAGTCGCCGCCCGTGATAGTTGTGCAGGTCTTGCTGGTACACAGCTGTGCGGGTAAGGGCGATGTCGCGTGCTTCGTCCAGGGTGTCCATGTCATCTTCGAGTGCTTCTTCTGCATCAGACTCATCGTAGGCCACCACTCGGGGGGCGTCGAACTTGATGTCGCATGGCAGGACTGCTTCAGCACCGTACACCATGAAGAACGGCGTGTACTGGGTAGATCTGTTTAGGTGCAACACTCGCAGTTTTCACCCTTGATGGACATGATCTGTTGCTTGTGGAGGAGAGCACGGGGGTCACCCTCAGGCGGCTGCGGCAGTCGCAGGTATGTTTCGACTGCCAAGAGGGCAGCTCCAGGTGTTTTGGGGACGGGTATCCCATCCGCGTCTTCAGTCATGTATGACGACTCAAGGTTGCGGGTGATTTCGGCGCGTTCGGCCTCTGTCATCCGGGGCACGCGGGCCCTGTGGCGCCTTGCTCCTTGTGAGACCTCTGTCGAGGCAGCAGTGAATGAATACGCGGCCCTCCTGGCACTCGCCGCGTCGGCTTCCTCCTTGCGTCGGAGCAGCTCGGCCTTCTCTGCGCGGAGTCGTTCGCCTTCCTTCCGCAGCAGATACTGGACCGCCATAAGGTCCTCTCGGGGTGCGTCTGGTGGGGGGTATGTACCCTCCTCAACGTGCTTCAGGGCTCTGATTGCCATGTCGCGGGTGATGGTGAGTCGTGTCTGGTCCGGCATGACCACCTCCAGTGGGTATGCGGGTTCGTCGCCGTTGGCCCGCGATGGGCCGGCCATGTAGACTTGCGCGGGGTAGATCCGGGTAGTGGGACTGATGCTTCCACTGCTGCTTCCTTCATCCGAGCCGTGCTCAGAGTCGAAAATGGCTCCAACGTGGTGGGTACCACAGTTGCCGTTGAGGTTCTTTCCGTAGAGTTTCGCGGCCTTCACGGCGGGCGCGAGGAATGGAGTCGCTGTCGTCGACGCGGGTGTGATTGGCTTGCGGATGACCTCGCGACGCGGGGGCGTGGCCGACGCAGTCGGGGTCGATGTAGATCTTGGCCTTGCCCGCGACGTGACCAAGGTGGTCGAAGTATACTTGATCCGCGCAGGGGTCACCACCGATGCGATCTCCTTGGCAGCCGGAGATGCGGGTGTCTTGGTCGCGTCAGGCGCGATCTTTGCCATGGAGGCAATTAGTGCAGTCGAGACGCGCGCGATCTTCACGGCAGTCGAGGATGCGATTGTCGCAGTCGCAGAAGATGTGATCACGGCGGGTGATGACGTGGTCGTTGTAGTCGTAGCAGATGCGATCTTCGCGGCAGTCGAAGACGCGATCGCTGCACTCGCAGCAGATGCGATCTCCATGGCAGGTGAAGGCGCGGCCGACGTTGTCGATGCAGACGCAGGTGTCGTCTCCGCGCGTAGCGCGGCCACCGTAGATCGGAGTGTTCCGTAGCTGTTTATGAGGTAGCGCATGGTACCAAAGGTGATCCACGTACCTTCACTCAGTTCAGCATACGCCGAGCGATGAGCCGGCGGGTGGCTGACGTATTCGAGGGAGCCGGACCGGATTGGTTCCCTGGTGCAGGCGTCGGTCTTCAAGGTTGATGGAGCCCGAGCGACCATGGTTCCAACGCTCGTTCCTTCCCACAGACGGCGCCAATTGACGAGGTTGGGACTCGGCAAATCCCTGGGTTGAGCACCCCGGGTTGATTGTGGGGGAGAGAGATGAGCGCTGGTGATCACGACGGCTAACAGGCGAGGTTTTACCCAGGTTCAGGCTCCCGGAGGATAACACCCTACTTCCTGCTTGTCTGGTATTGATGTTGAGCGTGGCTACAATGGCGAGATGGCGATCTCGCTAGGGTTTGAGCTGGCGGCTATGAGCTGGAGTTGAGTTACCCTAGACGAGGGACCCTCCCAGCCTTTATATGATAAGCTGGGTCTCGGGTGAACGGTGCTGATGGCACTTACAGGACGATCAAGGCTGATGACCTAACGTCGACTATCTTGGGCCGCACGTCGTCCTTCTTGGGCCTTCCTTGGACCCTCGCCATAGGATTGATGGACTCGGCGTGACCCAGGTATTACCACCGTGGGGTAGTCAAAGAGTAACCCCACGACAATACCTGCTGCAGAATATTGGTTGGAACCCAAGCAAAAGAAACAGGTTTGCCAAGTAGTGAAAGGAGCCAGGTTTCCATATGGCTATGCAGCTGATATACGCTGCAATGTCAATATTCCTGAGAAGAAGATTGCTGGACTTAAGAGTCATGACAATCACATTCTATTGCAAGACCTTCTTCCTCTAGCAATTCGGAAAGTATTGCCAACACGAGTATGTGCAGCATTGACTCGCGTAAGCTATTTCTTCGACAAGATTTGCTCACCAACTATTCGCGTAAGTGACATGGATGCTCTAGAGGTTGAAATAGCTGAGACCCTTAGCATCCTTGAAACTATATCCGTACCTAGTTTTTTTGATGTGATGGTCCACTTGATGGTGCATCTTCCCGCCCAAGTGAGAATTGGTGGGCCAGTACATTACCGGAGCATGTGGTCAACAGAAAGGTGCTTGGGGCAAGTTCAAAGGCTTTGTTCGCACTAGAAGCCATCCAGAAGGATCAATTGCAGAGGGGTATTTGTTTGACAAGGGTGCGAAACTAGGTTCACTCGAAGAGAGAAAAATTTTGAGGAGGTTGGTGCGGAAATGTCCAATACCACTCCCTACTTCTGCAGCAAAGGCCAAGCTTTGAGTGCCTCGAGCATTGTAACATTAGGCTACACATCTTGGCTGCAAGCACATAGATATGTATTGTTTCAACATAGTGAAATACAACATTTTGTAACGTAAGCCATCCACACTCTTATAGTATCATCTTTTTCCCTTCTTATCCTCTCTCTCTTGCCGCATTATTTAATTTAGTGCACAATTGCAGCAAGCACCTTGAACACTTGTCCACAATTGGTCTTCGTAGTCAAAAGGCGATTGACACTATGCATCATGAGAAGTTCCATGAGTGGTTTCAACAACACGTAAGCACCAAATTTCATGACCAGCTTATGCTCAAGAGTGATGATATTAGATGTTAATCATTGTAACTAACAACTGTTTTATACGTAATCAGGTGCAGGAGTTAGTTGAAAGAGGTGTACAAGTATCTGAAGAAATTCAAATTTTAGCACAGGGGCCTTTGAGGGTTGCTATAACATAAAATAGCTATGCTATTAGAGGTTTCAGTTTCCATACATCCTCTAGTGATGCGGGTAGACCTGTTCAAAGCAGTGGGGTAGCTATAGCTGCCAAAAGTTCAAGAGGAAAACAAATTTATTATGGCATTATTAGGGAAATAATTGAGTTGGACTATTGCCATAGAGGAAATATGGTGCTCTTAGTAGAATCGTGTGATGATAGAGTTGATCCTAATCAATGGAGGGGGCTTGTTGATCATTGGATGACTCCAGAAGCTAAGGTAAATTCATACTGAATGTTTTTACATCTCGTTGATATGTAGCTAGTTAACCATGAATGTTTGATCATCTAAATGACATAATGTGAATGGTATTCATTGGTAGGCTCGATCAATAAGAGACAGAGCTAATCGTTCCAAGCATAAGCAACCTCATACTGCTGGAAGTAAGAGTTTTGCGCGTGTTGATGAAGAAATGGTATGCAATCTCCGTTTTTATGTTATGTTGACCTGCAATCTTGCATCATTTGTTCATTTCTTTTCCATTTGTTAATCATTTTCATAAACTAATTCATACAAACTGAGGAGCATGGGAGGCGCCCACGAAGGGATGAATTGTTCATCAAGACACATACATATAAAACTGGAGTTCTACATGAACAATCTGCAGACATAATTGTAAGTACAAGGCCAATAGTTACAATCTTTCATTCTTCTGTTATAAAACTTCTTGTGATAGTTACAAGCTTTCATTCTTCTGTTATAACTTCTTGTGATAGTTACTTCTTTTCCTCCAATTTGCTGCAACAACTTCGGGAGAAGGCCGAAAAGTTCCCAGAATTATTGGAGAAAAGTATGAAGGAAGGTGATCTGTTCTCACATGTTTGTGGACCAGAAAAACATGGATATGTTCGAACAAAAGGTTTGGGGGAAACTCCATTTGGCCTCGAACTTCCGGGAGTTCGGACGTACAAGTCTAAAAAGCTTCAAATAGAAACAGAAGCTCGTCGTCTTGCAGACCAGAAGGTGGATGCCATGCAAGAAGAAATGGATAGGATGAAAATTGAAATGGCTGAGATGCGACAAATGATTTTGGGTTCATGGGATTCTCAAAATAAGACTCCACATCAGGTATTACTATTTATGGATTCTATGCTGACTTCCATTGCATGCATACTGTGAGAAATGGATAGGATGAAAATAAACAATTTTGCGTACTATGAGATAATTTCTAGTTGTATTTAGCTTCTAAAATGCTTGCTTCCTAATGTAGAACACAAGCTCTCCACAAGATAACAATGAAGAGGATGGTAATTTATATGACCAGGTCGAGTCAAATGAGAGCATGCATGATATGCATAATGGACATGCTGTCACCGACATAAGAAAGAAAACTACCAATGCACGACAACAAGATCAAGAGCAGCAAATGGTACATTCATTTGCCACATAGTTAGTTTTGTTATTTTTGTCTCTGTTTATCCTCTGAAATGGTGGCTCTTTATGTAGAACATAAGGGCTCAGGAAGGTTGCCAATATTGGCCGCGAAATTGTTGATGACGAGGTAGAGTCATTTGCTCCTGTTAGAAGTGTGGATGTTCCTCCTGCTCTTTTAACGTGTGTTTGGAATTGTATTTTGTGCCTTAGGGTGGAAGAGAGGTGGTACTATATAGCATAACCAAACCATTTAATGTCCCTGTTGCAAAAGGGTTTTTCCAAACATCAGATTCATATGCTATGGTGGGTGGTGTGCCTCTTGGTGCTCAGTATTCTGAAGTTGTCATCAGTTCAGTGTATAAATTAGATACTGTGTTACCTCGACCATATGGGGATATTGTCAACATGCGCTCTACTCTTGGAAGATCCATTGCATGGCCTACTGCTATGGTGAGCATATGCATTTGCAACTTAATGTTATAAGATCCATTTTATTGTTATAAGATCCATTGCATTGACTAATGCTATTGTTGTAGATGAGGGATTTTTCGAAAACAAGCAATGTGGTACCAAGTGCAGGTACTGAACACTTCAACACTTGGGTGTACATCTCTTACTGACTAATGCACTTTCATCATATATATGGTACTTTAGAGAATTAGTTGACCAAGTGTGAAAATAATAAAAGTACCAGGTTATTAGGATCTAGTCTTTTGTCTCTCTGGCTAACAGAATCAAAGATATCCAGCATATGCATTTGCAAAACTATAAAAGATGTCTACCAGCGATGCAGCCCATGTGATCTATACCCTGTAGTGTTAGCTTCTTTTCTTGAGTTTGGGCCGTAGTGCTACCTAAAAAAGGTAAAAAATTTGCCACTGGATGAACCTATCAACCTATTTGATTTGAAAACTTGGTAAGAAGATATAATTTTAGATGTGAAAGATAAAACCTAAAAAAGGATCAAAGATCATTTGTCTAAGTAGTTATTGATCATATTCAGTTGTATTTGTCCATTTGCAATGTTCTTTTCTTTGCAGCATAAAAAATCTGCTATTTTTGCGTGAACAACAAAGTATCTCATCATGACACTACAATCATCCTCCAAATTGTTTCTCTATGTAATCTGCCACTGTCCACTACGTGTCTCTAACTCTCTATGGATATATAGCATCAGTCATGTCTTGCAGCATGTTGTTCTCACTCTCTTGTCATGCAGTTTGTAAACCATTATGGACATGTTGCTGTCTCAGCATTATGGCTGTTCAGAATATGTAGAAGATGACTTGCATCACAATGATGTCTATTTGTATGATCTTTGCAGGTGCTTAGAAAATTGAAATCGCAAACGTACCGGTTGATCAAGCACGACGAACATGACTTTCCTTCAGGTCGACACATTGACAACTTCAACCGTAGCTTGGCTTTTGTTTAATGCTCTGTAATAGAACTTCTGATGTGATGTAGAAGCTTATTATGTACTAGAGATGAGTTTGGCTGAAAATACTTGGTGTGCAACTATTTGTACGACTATGGTACTTGTGAATTGAATGCATTGTGTTGTCCTGATATTATTTCGTGTGATGAGATATTTGTATGTGATGTGGTACTGCTAAAGATATATGTGTTTATATGCAAATGTTTATACATGATATATGCTTGAATATGTGTTGACATAGAGTACAAAGTAATAACAACTTGTCTGTTGGCAAAGGTCCACCTACATGCTATCTGTTGGCATTGCTACTGCATATTCCCTACATGTCAACTGTCGGTATAGGATGCAGCAACAACAACTGTTAGTCTATCGGCGTAGATATAAGGAGCCCCAACACACTGCCTATCGGCATTCCGGGGGAGCAACCATGACACACTATCTGTCGGCATAGGTATGGTGTGCCCTGACATGTAGTCTGTCGGCGTAGGTGTGGTGTACCCCAACACACCATCTGTCGGCGTAGGTATGGTGTGTCAGCAAAATTTTCCCCGACTGCTTTTGCCCTGACTCTTCATCTTCTGTCGGCGTATCTCTTTCCAACTGATTATCTGTCGGCAAAGGTACCCTACAACGACAGATGGATCTGTCGGCAAGTGTCTACCATGGTGTAGTGTTTTCTGGTTGTACATGGCAGCCTTGCCACCAGCCTCTCTCCCGTTTTGTAACCGCATCAGTCATGGTGCTGGGGATTCTCTTTCTTCTAATGCAAATGACACATAAGACTTTTGCCCGTTCGCAAAAGAAACAATGGTGATGTATATTGTGTATCCACCTACACAATGAATTAAGAAAAGAAAAGACTAGAGGTATAAAGTCCCCGGGATCGGCATGCTACACGTCACTTCTTTAGTAAATGCATACTTGTTTTAGCCACTGCTAAGATCACCAAGTTTAATTATATAGTACAATCTTGGAGATAGAAATGTAAACTAGAAATTAGTAGTACAATTTATCACCGTATCGAAGACTAATACAATTTATGTACCTTATATAATAACCCTTCCACAACAGCCTAAAATCCACCCTTTCTTAAAACGTTGAGTACATATTCCTGTTCCAGTTAGAGGACCCGAGAGAGTAGAATTGTCCTGGCATAAATGCAAAAATTCCCCAAAGAAAGGAAAGTTACCAACAATAGGTCCTCTGAGAGCCTCTCTTCACGCGAAACCATCACCAGGTGCCCACCGTAGCTGCCTCCGAAACGAACGCCAGACGTAGGACGTGGGATTGTCGCTGACTCGTGAATCGATGATGCATCATCTCCATTTGACACGGTTGAAGGAGATTCGTGGCAAATGCCTCCTCGAACCAATTTTTTTTTGCACTAGTCCACCAAGTCTTCCATCCGCCACTACACACCCATGTACCTTTTTCCGGAACTACAAATGAGCTAGCTCTTTTTTGAGAACACATTTTTCTGAAATGAATGCCGTATTTTAAGTTTTTTTTAGCAACTAGGTCACATATAATGCCACAATACGAAAGTTTTACATTTTGTTGTTGATTTTTTTGACTCCTATGTTGTTTTTAAAATGTGGTCAAAATTATCGACATCACCATTCGTAGCTAGGGGTAAAATCTTGCAATACTATCGGTGAATCTCTATTGAAATGACTACTTGTGTAACTAAGAATAGTTTTTGAAAAAAATAATGAGCAAACTATGAAGCACATGTAGTTCAAATTTGATCCGATTTAGCAGTTTAAACTATGAAAAATAATAATGGCCATCCATGAGGTCTTGCCTCGGATCTGTGACATTATTAAAATCTCACGACCTCAAGATTTTTTGTTGTGAATGTAGGGATATACAAATAAGCCTAGTAAACAAATGGCATGTGTCCTTTAGCGAGTGTTACACTCAGGCAAAGATAGATATCACTACAAGAAATATGTCAACTAGTGACCTTCTATCGGTGACCCTGAGAAAATTGGTCATAGATCTGTGACCATTTCGAACCAATTGGTCATTGGCTATTTGAGATGGTCCAAACCTAAGAACATAACGACCATTTTGCTTAAAAAGGTCACAATCTCCTTACATGAATTGGTCATAATTCAAATTACACGGGTTAGCTTCCCTATTTTTGTTCCATCACGACCAATTTAAAATGGTCATACACTCCAATTGATGATGTGTCAAAATGATGTGGCAGCCACCTCAACAGTTTCGCTTATGTGCCACATTCATGTGTCAAATCTTGCTTAAGTGGCATTTCCACGTGTCAATGATAAGTGGATTGTTCTGCTAACAAGTGAGACCCGCCATACTGACATGTGGGACACCCGCACTGACCCGCGGACCCACCACGTTGACCTGTGGGACCCATCTAGAGACGAAGCCATGGGACCCACCACACTTACAAGCGGGGTCCATCCACTGGCATGTGGGACCCCCCGCGCTGACCCAGGGACCCACCACGTTGACATGTGGGACCCATCGGCCAACTGACATGTGGGACACCCGCGCTGACCCGTGGACCCACCACGTTGACCTGTGGGACCCATCTAGCTGACATGTGGTGCCATCCAGCTGACATGTGGGACCCACCCAACTGACCTGTGGGACCCGCCACACCCGCGCTGACCTGTGGGACCCATCTAGCTGACATGTGGGGCCATCCAGCTGACATGTGGGACCCACCCAACTGACCGGTGGGACCCTCCATACTGACAAACAGGGCCCATCCACTGACATGTGGGACCGCCTGCGCTGACCCGTGGAACCCATCCAACTAACATGTGGGACCCGCGCCGGGGGTGGGAGTTCAAGGAGCAAATAATGAAAAATGCGCCGGAGTGGGAGTCGAACCCGCGACCTCCTCATTCAATCAGGTGTACGTAACCATCAAGCCACTTGGACTTCGATGTTCATACATCGCATCGGTCCATCTTAAACCATATTCCACGCGTTGCTGGGCTTGGGCCCTTTTAAGTTTTTTTTAGCCTTTTTTGCTTACCCAGAGAGCTGTTCCGAGTGGGCCGACGCAGTGAGAAAAATGGGCTGGCTCGGCTAGTTCGCTCTTTTGTTCTGTTATTTTTATTTTTTCTGTTTTATTTATAAATTTTTATTTTGAACTCCAATTTCAACCAAATAAATTTTGAAATCATTACAAATATGTCCAATGTAATTATATACTACAGGTACACTTATTTTTTGTCAAAATAAAATACAAACTACCCCATAACATTCGTCATTTGGTCTGAAATTTATGAATCTTCGAACATGGTAGCTTATTTCCGATTTCAAGATTTTTCCGTATTCCAAGTTTTTTCCCCTTGAAACTAGGTCACAGCTAATGACATGTTGCAAAGGTTGAATAAGTAGTTTTCGTATTTTGGATGTAGAATAGTGTTGAATAAGGGGTTTAGGGTTTTTGTATAAAAAATGAGTTTTCCATTTTTTTAGTATCGAAAGTGTCTTTATTTGTGAAGCAGCTACCAAAACGGCTCACCAAAAGCGGAACATCCAAAAGTATAGAAAATAGCAGACCACTTTATAAGTACATATCACCGTGGGTTTGAATATAAAAATATTTGTAGGTATTTGTAACATTTTATGAAAGTTCTTGCCGATTTCGCTGAAAGTGGATCCGTTTTGAACTACGAGTGTTGTATAGTTTGGCCGTGATTTTTTACAAAAATCAGTTTTAGATCCAAAAATATGTACTTTCTTTAGAGATCTTTGGTGCTTTCCGGTGGAACGGAGGTACGGTTAGGTTTAGGTTTAGGATTGGGGATTACGGTCATAGTTTAGGGTTAGGGTTAGGCACAACTAATTCAAAAAAATCAAAAAAAGGGAAACCTTCACATCACGTCCTTTTATGTTACCTGCCACCTAGGAAAAATAATAAACATTGTGTGCGAAAGTTTTTCTCAAAAACTCTTCTCAGAAAGGAGCTACGAGGTACGAAAATATATGACTTTCGGCTTAAATGAGCTAGGGTATGGCCTTTAACATAGCATAGTCTGTCGCAATGAGTCCATATTTCGCACACTCGTGTATCTTGGATTTAGAACAGTGTTGAATAAGGGGTTTAGGGTTTTTTGTATAAAAAACGAACTTTTCATTTTTTTTTTTAGTATCGAAAGTGGCTTTTTTTGTGAAGCAGCTACAAAAACGGCTCACTAAAAGCGGAACATCCAAAAAAATAGAAAATAACAGACACTTGAATATAAAAATAGTTATAGGTATTTGTAACATTTTATGGAAGTTCATGCTGATTTCGTTGAAAGTGGGTCCAATTTGAACTACGAGTGTCGTATAGTTTGGCCATGATTTTTTACAAAAATCAGTATTAGATCCAAAATATGTACTTTCTTTAAAGATCTTTGGCGCTTTCTGCTGGAACGGAGTTATGGTTAGGTTTAGGTTTAGGATTGGGGTTTGCGGTCACGATTTAGGTTTAGGTTTAGGATTGGGGTTTACTGCTTGAATCTTCGTTGGTAGTAGCTCATTTCCGAGAAGACTTTTTTAGGATATTTGCGGAATTCCAAGTCTATTATTTTTCCTCCAAACCAGATCACATATAATGATACATTGTGAAGGATTTTCACTTTTTTGATTGTTTTTTAATTCTTTATACCGATTTCAAATTGTGATTAAAATTGATTGACGAGGCCATCCTTATTGAGGGATTGAATCTTGCAAAATTCTTAACCTATAGATACTTGTGAAACTAAAAAAAAATTCAGAAAATCATGTGCAAACTTTGAAGCAACTCTATTTCAAATTTGACCCGCTTCCTTTCTAATTTTTGGTGGTCAGAAAATGAAAAATGATTTTTTTGTTCACCCAAAAATCGACCTTAAAACCAGTTCTATGCGATACCTAAGTGACAATATGAGGAGAGTTGGAAAATAGTTTTTTGGTTTACCCTGTTTTACATGACACTACAAATATTAGTGTTTTACCACTTTTGATGCTACAAAATTTACCTAAAGCAAAACTCTAAAAAAGATAGCCTAAATTTTGTGATAACATTACAACAGTTCTCGATGGAACCCACAAAAGAACATATATACAACAACGACTCACAGAGTCAAGAGCAAAAGATACAATACAAAAATCCAAAATAACAACGGAAGCGGGTAGCGTCCGGCTACGGACGAGAAACAAATGTGGACTAAGAGTCCTGAAGATAAACGAAGGAACCACATCCCTGCCCAGGCCAAGCCGGAGGGATTCCCAAGCTAACATCGTCAGACTTCAGACCTGTCGGCTGCATTGGAATAGCAGCCCCGAAGGGGTCAGTACTATAAACAGTACTGGCAAGTAATACTCACAAGATATCAAAGCTGAATTCCGGGGGAAGAGGGTTAGCGATTGAGGCGGCGGCAAGCAGCACTAACAACTTATAGAGACACGCTACAACTTTCGGCTAAAAGAGACAAGGTAAGAGAGTGCAAAAGGAACCAACTATACTACTCACAACATCAAAAACCCGCCCAAGTATTACTCCCCCGATCAACCACCCGCGAGGAAGCAATCAGGGCAACTCACACATGTGGTTAGTGCGCTCAGTCTTGGATCAGCGGAAAAGAACTCGGGTCCTAGGCGACACTAGCAGAACAAATCACCACGATTGGCCTTCCGCCGGTGCCTTATCTTTATTAATTATTCCCATCGCAACAGAAAGTAAAGATTAACATTTTAGTTAAGCCTAGCTATCATGTTAAGAACAAGACTACATAAAGAGATAACATGACTCAAGCAAAGCACCTAAGCATGCACTACGACTCGCAAGGCTAACAAGGTAAACAAACAACATGTTACTAGGATGTGGGGGTGTGGCTATATCATGGCTGCCAGGTAAACATGCAAATAGGCTCGGGACACAAGCATCGTAACATAAGGCTAGCAAGGAACAAAAGATAGGACGAGTAAGAGACAGAATACAAGCAAAGATAGCAAGGGAGTATCACTTGCCTGCAAGCCGGTAGAGGTAGCAGACCTGTCGTTGCTCACATCAACTCAACGTCCTATTCCCGAAGAAGCAACGAACACTGGAAAGCGGAAAAGATGCATTTTACTACTATGGCAAAAGAAGCGGCATGTTGATGACATGAATGCATGACAAATTAATGTTGTCCAATTTTATTCCTAACACATGGCAAAGCATTTTAAGTGGGATCGGTGCACAATATAGATGCACTGGACAAATCCCATAATTTAAAGTTGGATTAATTCGACTAAATGGAGAAAAGGTGCGATGTTAATTAAGAATGCATGATTTTATAAGATACGCATATATGGTATAGGGGTTAGGGTTGGGGTCACACATCGGATTCGGGGAAACTTCGGATTCGGGAGCACCGTCTTCGGATCGGAGAGGAAGTAGTCGTCGTAGTCGTAGTCGAAGTAGTCGAAGTAGTCGTTCCGTCCAGAGTCGAAGTAGTCGAGGTAGTCGACGTTGTGGAAGTAGTCATACTCGGGTCATCGTCGTTGCGGACCTTGGCGTTCCGGGCTTCGGGGTCGACGGGGTCCGTGGCGTCGGGGATCGGGGCATCGGGGAACGGTGTTCACGGTTCACACGAAGGCGGCCGGCACACAAAACACAAAGATGGAGATCTTGTCGCATTTCCGGTGTCGGGGTAGATCTTGTCATATCCATCTTCGGTCATCGGGTCGGAGAACTCAGGTATCGAAGTCATGCACGATCGTCGTGGAAGCAGTCCTTGTCGTATCGCCTTTCACGGTCATCGGGGTTCACGGCATCGGAGAACTTGGCGCATCGGGGATCGTCTTCACGGCGGAAACATCGGGGAACTTGTCGTCGGGAACGGGAAACGTGGAGACGGAACACGTCCGGAACGGAGAACTCGGGTCGGGGAACACGGCGGGAAACGTATCGGGGAAAAACCACGACACGGCAACGGGAACACGGGAAGCAACACGCCACGGAGAGATCGGAGACGTCCACGGGGCGACACGGCAACGGAACAGAAGCCGGGTCCTTGCGGGCATTTTGTCGAACAGGTGGCGGGCGCCGGGAAAGCGAGGACGAGGACACACGGCAGGTCGTGGACAGCAGCACCAGGACGCTGTCACAGGGAGGACAAGGAAGCAGGGTGCCGGAGAGGTGCGGGGCACGGCCGGAGCTGGAGCAGGAGGAAGAGAGGAGGTGGGAACGAGCAGGTCGGGGAAGGGAGCAGGGGGTGGCCACACGGGGCAGGGCGGCCATGGGCCGGGAGGAGCAGGTGGCGGGGAGGAGCCGGGCAGGGAAGAGGACCCGGAGGGAGGAGACGGGCTCGAGGAGACGGGGACAAGGGGAACGACGGCGGCGGGCGGAGCTTGGCGCGGGCGACGACGGAGACGGGCTCGGCCGGGAGAGGAGGGGAGCAAGGCGTCGGTGTCAGGGTGAGGAGAGGAAAAGGATGCGGGAGGACGGGGTGGAGGAGCCAATGGAGAGAGGAGGAGCGGCGAGGTGGCGAGGGAGGACGGCGCCGGGGGTGAGGGGATCGAGCCGGTGAGGTGGTGCGGGTGAGCTCGGGAGTACGGCGCGATGGGGAAAGGCGCAGGGAGGCGTCGGGGGGAGAAGGCCATGGGGAAGAAAGAAAAAGAAGGGAAGGAGAGGAAAAAGGAGATGGTCCAGGGACCTAAAAAAAGGGTAAAATGAACAACTTGCGATGTGGGAGGACCCAAAGGCAAAAAGGAAAAAGAGGAGGAGGGCGGCTGCAAGAGGCAGGGGGTGGGAAAGGAAAAAGCCAGGGGGAACCCTAGGGTTTGGAGGTTAGATGCGCTTGGGCCGGTTTGGGCTACTCTCTCGCGTCTCAAAATTTATTTTTCTTTTGCAAATTAATTTGGCAAAAAATTTGGAAATCGGAGACGAACGTCTCGGTAAAACTTTTCCGACAATTTTTAGCAAAATAAAATAGGGTTTAATAAAAATAGTTTTTTGCGAACAAAAATATGCGATGATGCTGATGGCATGATGATGCAAAAACAAAAACAAGCAAAAATATAATTTGGGGAAAGCCCCGGGACATTACACTAATCGAGTACTTAACATATCTCTCATAAAAGTGACATTTGGAGGGAGTGATCGATATCTTCTCAATTTGATCTAACATACTTATGTTAAAAAATGATGGTCCCGGGTATTGAACACACAATGGAACATTCTCAGCAATCCAGTAAAACACTTTGTGGACGGAGGCCTGCAAAATGGGCCGTGTACTTCTAGGTAGATTCCTATTCCAACAACTCTCAAAACTAGTATTTCTACACATGAATTCACCCACCGAAAGCTCATAATTCACGCGAGGAAAGCAAGCTATAGATAGGAAAGCAACCCCAGTACTTATGGCTTAAGCTTATTAGAGCCAAATACCCAGGAGCCCAAAATATCTTTACCTCCAATGCGCTTGGAGGCTCTCAATTCTGGCATGAGCTCCATAAAATTAAGAAGTACTTCAAACTTGGCGCCAAATTCCAATTTAGCAATGGAACAACCATAATTCTGTTCTGGAGGGATTGGTGGATAGGAGATGGTCCCCTATGTAACCGATACCCTAGACGCTTTGCAATCTCCGTCAACCCTGACTGTTTGATCTCCCATGCTCATGACGGAAATGAGTGGCAACTTAACTTTAGGAGGACCTTTGGAGAGGAAGAAATAGCCTAGTGGGAGGCTCTCAACCTAGAGATTGCTGAGTGCTACCCCAACGACAGTAGGGACCAGGTCACCTGGGCTCTGGAACCTTCTAGAAAATTCTTTGTCCGATCTTTGTACCAAAAAAAAAATCTTCGAATCTCTGAGCTCACAGTGCCTAAATTCTTTTGATCTGCAAGAATACCGCTCAAAATCAAAATCTTCCCGTGGCAGTTGGCACGAGGCCGTCTCCTATCTGGAGACCAGCTCTTGATTAGACATGGTCCCTCTGACGGGACCTGCAAACTCTGTGGTTTATTAGAGGATACAAATCATATTTTCTTCTCTAGTCATTTGGATTCCTTTGTTTGGAGTGGAATTCGCCAAAGCTTTGGGGTTCAGTGGAACCCCCCTAAACCTTTGATCATTTAATTTTGGCACATCATCTTTTCTTTGCCTATGAAAGATAGAAAGTTTGTGTGGCTTCTCTTTGCAGTTCAAAGCTGGGCTCTTTGCAATATTCGTAACAAATTTTCTATTGAAGGGATTTTCCCTCACAACCAGCAGATTGTTTTTTCAAATCTGGCCTCCTGTTACAGCAATGGAGACCTCTATCGAAACAAAGTGTCCTGGCCAAGCTGGACCTGTTGATCGCGGAGATGAAGCTCCTCTACCGACACACCTACACTCCAGCAGCGCAACATCGTTTACCGGTGCCTTAGCTTTTTAGTCTAGTTATGCCCTACCCGCTCTTATGTTTGTCCGACCTGTGGACCAGAAACTTGTCTTGTATTGTAAGCTGGTCAACCCAGCAGTTTGTATGCAACCTAACTCTATGGTTTTATTAATTTAAAGCTGGACAATAAAATGTCTTTTATCTTAAAAAAAGCTAGAGATAGGAACGATCATCCTACTCATACCAAACACAAAAGTTCACTAAACTATATATCATAGAAACTTGACCGCAGGAACATCTCGCATCGCATGATATCACAAGGACAGAACCTGGAATGATTGTGTCCAAATTGGTTTGCAGCCCTAGGTCAGGTTAGTTGCCTTGCACAGACCGAGTCAAAAGATACTTGGATCTAGTTGGCCACACGATCGCACGCACATTCAATCGATCAACTTGATCCCAAGCACTTAATTTGCCTTTCCCTATGCCAATCGGTCGATCTCTCAGGCACGTGCGTGATAGTAACAATGTCGATCAGCAACCGTGCGAGTGGGTACGTGTTCCGCTCCTCATCTTTCTCCCTCCATCACCTTCCCCTCCGCGTTCTCCATCTGGTGTGATCTCTGAAAGAAGCCCCTGCGCAGGCCGTACCCTATTGTGCTAGTAGTACGATAGTCACCAGCTATCATGAATTTTGCGCACGATCGAGTTGTTGATTGGCCCAAATGCGATCGGCAGTTGTGCGGTCTGATACTATCTTCTATATTATGCAAAGTCGATTGGTGAGAGATTGTAGGTCGAGGAAAAGGGAGGCATAGACTGTCACTCACAGGCCCAGGGTAACCATTTTCCCGTTTGTGCCATCCACTTGGTGAGCAAATTGGACGTGGTACAATATTATCCTCTCGATCGATCACGCATGTCCGGCAGATCGATTGATCTTTCTGGGTTCGACAGATGAGTGCGATCATAGTACCATGTCGTGTAACTTGTGGTTTGGTTCAGAATTCAGATAGAGACCCCCATGATCTCAGACACTGTATATATACCTGATGGCCACCGGAGAGGTACTGCTATAAGTGAGAACTGTCATAATGTAGCTAGGGCTGGCCAATTTTATTTGGTCCGTGAGCATCAGCGACTTTCTAGGCCGGAAGGCATGGCATAGGATATGGATAATTAACGAGCTTACACGCGTTGGCCTTTTTTGAGAAGAAACTACTACATCATAATAACTAGTTCATGCCGCAAAAACACTATCTGGTTAGCTGCTAGCTTTGTTGTTTTAGACTTTTAGTGCGTGCTTCGTAGATCAACATAGAAAAATTAGCAATCCCATCTTGCTTCAATCAATGCATGATTCACGGGTCAACATGAAACAACTATAGACGTCTGTGCTAAGAGTCTTAGTCGATCTACATATATGTTAGAGCTATGCGCACATGCGCAATTATTCGATGGTTCGCGAACAGCTATCAAGTGCGCAGGAAGTAGAACAATTAGCAACAGTACATATACAGCTAGGACCATACGCAATGTGCAGGCTTCGTCTTAGTTTATGGTTTGATCGTAACACCTTTGCATACGAGAACGATATGCTAACTCCGATATATACATAGTTGAGTACAAACATTAAAAGGCCGGTTATTATAAGCCGGTCGGTCACATACGGCAATCGTCCAGAACAAGACATGTAGGTTGTAGCAGTACGATCTCTACTTTAAAAGAGACTATGTATTCAGATATCAATTGACCTTAATCAAGTTGTGCCAAAACGATGTGTCGGCCACGTTCTCAATTCCAGCGTCGCGTCGATCCATCCATCGATCTCTCGGGCGTACATGTGCCTCACGTTGCATATATACATATAGACAGATATAGTTGCTGCTGATTGAGAGAGTATGGTACTGTCTACTGTCACTACAGGAAGACAGTCCTATGCTGGAGTGTCCAAAATACACGGTGAAAGCCCAAAAAAACTCGGTGAGTTTTAGCGAGTATTACAGTCGGCAAAGAGGAATCAACATACACCACGTCAGCATCTCGGTGTTTGCCAAGTGTCGAAAATCTACGTATCGGCAAACTTATGCTGAGTGTCAAATACCAGTATTCGGCACAATAAAGTGAAATGATGTCTGTCCAACATAAACGGAAAAAGAAACATGGCAGTTATGTTTTCAAGTGCTTGAGGCACATAATTAATGAAAATGACAAGTCTTTTGCCTTGTTTCAAAAAAAAAAATACAACAGACGCTGAAACATGTATCGGTTTTGACGGGTGTTTTTTCGTTGTACTCGGCGTACGCGCTGCCGACTATTACTCCCTCCGTTCCATAATATAAGATGTTTTAGGCCTTTTGCACATTCGTATTTGTACCACATGTATCTAGACATATTTTAGTGTATGTGTTCATCCACTTTCCATTCTTTTAATCCGAATCTAGACAACATGTGAAACATCTAAAACATCTTATATTGTGGAACGGAGGGAGTACTTGAGAATCTCGACAAATATTTGCCGACTATCTCCTCTCGGCAAACTCCTCGTCAAGACACAACCATGTTTCTGAAAAGGCTGATCGTACCTTTGCTGAGTGTAACATTCGTATTACAAGAAATATGCTAACTAGTGACCCTCCATATTGGTCACTAAAAGGTCACGATTTTTTATTTGTGACATTTTTGTGACAAAAAACAGTTGGTCAAAAGATGAGGGTCACTAATGAAACTACGTGACCTTTTTTAGGAATTGGTCATAGACGTCTATGACAAAAAAAAAGGTCACAGATTTTGTGACCAAATAATTTGGTCACTGGCTATCTAACCAGACCACGTCAGATCCAACGTGGCAGAGCTGACGTGGCAGATCTGTGACCAAATGAAATGGTCGTACATTAGAATCAGCCCAGTCCAGCTCAATGTTTTTCATGGGCCAGCCCAATAATTCAGCCTTCTTATTATTATTTTCTAGTCAATTCTGGATGGTTTCATGGGCCAAGCCCAACATTTGACCCACCTTATTTCTGGGCCGCAGACTATACCGAGTGATTTTCTATTTCTCGTTATTACTAATTATGAGGTGGGTCCCACTTGACAGTATCATCTCATGTATCTGTCCCACTTGTCAGGTTCACGTATCAGTCCCAATGTAAGAAAGTCAAGATTTGTTGTAATATTTCTGTAAGTGGTCTCACTAGTCAGGTTTCCATTTCAATAGTTTTAAAATTACATACAAATGTATATTTCAAGCAGAACAGAGAGGAATTCGTCCAGATAACACTAAAATAGTCTATTACAATATTTACAATCTATTACAACACAAATATGCCTGCTATTACAATACATAACTAGATATTCTTTGCTTTGACCAGCTACTTCAAATTTCTTCATCCTAGAGCTCCTGTGGAGAGAGGTAACACCATACTTTTAGAGCGGAACATAAAAACATGCATTAGTTCCGAAAACACAAATGTTCATTTGGTTGGACATGAAAATCATGCTGAACAACCATATAGAAATATATGGCCTGATGCTTTATGTGTGCCTAGATTTACTAAGGACATATTGCATACTATGCACTCATTTGACACTTGCAATAGCTTCCATGTAAACCAACACCTTCAAGGTTACCAAGAGAGAACAGGACATATCATATAGCTACAAGAGCGAGGACAGGACAAGACGTAGATACCTTAGGGCAAAGAACAGCAACATCAGGTCAAAGCCCACGCTTCCTCCCATCCTGGTCTGCCGGGATCAGGTGAAGAGCTTGATAATGGCTTCAGTGACAACATTCAGTGAGGCGCGCCAGAGTGATAGACATAACGGCAACCTGATTTAACACATGCATAGAGTCAGGAGGTTGAGGAAGTAGAGGTCACATACATCGAAGCCAAACAAATTACTCACTGTCTAGTTGGAAATTTAAGCAAGCAAGTAATGCTACATAAAGTCATGTCATAAAATAGATTTATAGAAGTAACAACAACAAATATGGTATATCTAAAAAATACCAGCAAGTAAAATGACCATCTCAATCACAGTTCAAGAATATCTAATCACACATTGCATAAAGAATTTCGTTAAAGGGATTCAGCTCAACACAGCTATGAGAATTTCTGCATCCTTCAACTCAATGTGCCACGGCAACAGAACTAAGATGATGATCACCATGTAGGAGGGACCCGATGAGCTCACCTGAGGGATGTGGTGCGGTGGCAGGAGCTAAAGAGGTAGTTGAACTGTCAGAGTCAGGGCCAACCAAGCCTACTACCAGTCTTGAGGCAACAACAAGCCCAGCAGCATTACCACCAGCAGAGCACTCGCCAACGTCCAAGCTTTATCGAGCTTCCTGAAAATTGCAAAGTGAATATCTTACGGAAAGCTACACTTGGAATATACACAGGCAGGGCAGGGTTTAAGTAACCATATCATCTTTAATAGAGTAAACTGGAGTACAATCAGCAGGTAACCTGGAAACATACACCTAGTATCTACTTACCAATCAACACATGTCACTACGTAGAAGCAAAATACTTGGAACTGATCATTTGCAGACACAGAAAGGAAACAACTCTAAATTCAGTAACAAGAAGAAGAAGGCCTTGAAACAGAAAATAAGTTTAATCGCACAACTCCGCCACAAATAGCATAGACAGGTTTGCCCCTAAAAATAGCATAGACAGGACAGAATAAATGGACACAATCGAAACATAAGAGAAAGCACAACTCAATCATGTAACTAATATCATAATGGAAGTAGCAAGTCACATACAAGAAAGAATTTCCTAGAGAGAGTATAGAGGAGCCAAGAAAGGCACATCAGCTATCAGGAACAAGCATGGTAATCTTCAGTTATATTGCTATGAAAGAATTAAATTGCCATATACGTATCTATATATCATGCAAGAACAAGCACAGAATACTGAAACAGAAATGCACCGGTACAGCGGAAGAGCAGCCAATAGTCCTAATTCAGGTTGAGGTTGTGCTAATACTCCAATCCGAGATCTGAGGGGAGGAGGAGAGAGCGGGCATGCAGAAGGACCTGTAGGGCAGTGGAGTCGTGGACGAGCATGTAGTTTGTAGAGGAAGTAGCCGCCACCGCCACCACCGGGCGCGGATGCCACCCTAGTCGACTTAGCCACGACGTTCCCGAGCGTCTTCTTGCGGCCACTGCATCACCCGCGTCCTGAACAACCAGTCAGACAACAAAAAAATCAGATCTGAGCCGTCTCTACTGTGTACAGACGCGAGAAGAAGATGGAGGAGTGGATCCGCGGGAGGTGTTGTCGGGGAAGAAGGCGGCGGAGCGGATCCTGCTGCTGGGGGGTCGTGAATAGGCGCAGGTGACTTCCCTTTGCCGGGGAGGAGGCGTTCGGTGTGGTTCGCCAGGGGGGTCGATCCGGATGGGAGGAGGGAGGCTAGAGGCTGGTGCGGCCGGCTAGGAGGCGACGGAGACAAGGCCGGCACTCGCGAGCGAGCGCTCGCTCCGGCTGGATTTGGCGCTGGCACGGGGGCGGGGCGGGAGCATGGGGCTGGCGGCTAGGGTTCGGGAGGGACTGGGGAGGAGATTGATTTGGCCGGGGGGTTATATTTGGGTCTAACAAAGAATTACAAATTTGCCCTTGGCTGGGTGCTGCGTGCTCGAATTTCTACGGGTATTCCAGTCCTTTCACCTCAAAATATGGGTAGGCGGGAGATTTGCTGCTTGACTCGATTTTTTTGGGTTCAAGAGGGAAAAAATTGTGGGAGGAATTCCACCCGCATAACGTGTATGTTGCGACGTGCACGTTATGCCTGGTGGGCGTCCTTTAGGATCGTTATTATGCGGATTTGGCTGGAACGCTCAAATCTACATAGTACCGATCTTGGGGCGTTACAAAGTGGTATCAGAGCCATGGTTCTTCGATACCCCGCAGGTCCAGTCTGCCTGTAGGATACCCTAGCTAATGGTTGTTGTTATCGAGTGTCCAAACTATTTTACTAAAAGTTATTTGGAAAATATCTCAATAGGATTCTTGTTTATTCCTTACCTCTAGTTTCTTTCCCCTTTTACCTTATATGATTTAAATATTCTATCTTATCTATCTTCCGTTTATAGCATCTTCGTGGGTGGACGATCTCTTGCCCTTTTATCCTAATAGGTCCGATCTTGGAAGCATCTCGATGGAAGGACATCGTCATCGACGTGAGCAGGAACCTCTTGTTAGTGGTGTCGAGAAGGTCAACATGGCGCGAGAAGATTCGATAGTTTACCTTGCTCTTCTTCTCCCCGACGATAGTGTGGCTCTCGGGGCGAGATCCCTTGTTAGTGGTGTCGGTTGTAATGTCCCGGGGTTTTCCCCAAATTAGATTTTTGCTTGTTTTTGTTTTTGCATCATCATGGCATCAGCATCATCGCATCGCATGTTTTTGTCCGCGAAAAACTATTTTTATTAAACCCTATTTTATTTTGCTAACAATTGTCGGAAAAGTTTTACCGAGACGTTCGTCTCCGATTTCTAAAAAATTTGCCAAATTAATTTGAAAAAGAAAAATAAATTTTGAGACGCGAGAGAGTAGCCCAAACCGGCCCAAGCCCACCTAACCTCCAAACCCTAGGGTTCCCCCTGGCTTTTTCCTTTCCCACCCCCTGCCTCTTGCAGCCGCCCTCCTCCTCTTTTTCCTTTTTGCCTTCGGGTCCTCCCACATCGCAAGTTGGTCCTTTTACCTTTTTTGAGTTCCCTGGACCATCTCCTTTTTCCTCTCCTTCCCTTCTTTTTCTTTCTTCCCCGTGGCCTTTTCCCCCCGACGCCTCCCTGCGCCTCTCCCCATCGCGCCGTACTCCCGAGCTCACCCGCACCACCTCACCGGCTCGATCCCCTCACCCCCGGCGCCGTCCTCCATCACCACCTCGCCGCTCCTCCTCTCTCCCCTGGCTCGTCCACCCCATCCTCCCGCATCCTTTTCCTTTCCTCACCCCGACACCGACGCTTTGCTCCCCTCCTCTCCCGGCCGAGCCCGTCTTCGTCGTCGCCCGTGCCAAGCTCCGCCCACCGCCGTCGTTCCCCTTGTCCCCGTCTCCTCCCTCCGGGTCCTCTTCCCTGCCCGGCTCCTCCCTGCCACCTCCTCCTCCCGGCCCGTGGCCGCCCTGCCCCGTGTGGCCACCCCCTGCTCCCTTCCCCGACCAGCTCGTGCCCACCTCCTCTCTTCCTCCTGCTCCAGCTCCGGCCGTGCCCCGTACCTCTCTGGCACCCTGATTCCTTGTCCTCCCTGTGACAACGTCCTGGTGCTGCTGTCCACGACCTGCCGTGTGTCCTCGTCCTCGTTTTCCCGGCGCCCGCCACCTGTTCGAAAAAATGCCCGCAAGGACCCGGCTTCTGTTCCGTTGCCGTGTCGCCCCGTGGACGTCTCCGATCTCTCCGTGGCGTGCTGCTGCCCGTGTTCTCGTTGCCGTGTCGTGGTTTTTCCCCGATGTGTTTCCCGCCATGTTCCCCGACCCGAGTTCTCCGTTCCGGACGTGTTCCGTCTCCGCGTTTCCCGTTCCCGACGACAAGTTCCCCGATGTTTCTCGCCGTGAAGCCGATCCCCGATGCGCCAAGTTCTCCGATGCCGTGAACCCCGATGACCGTGAATGGCGATACGACAAGGACTGCTTCCACGACGACCGTGCATGACTTTGATACCCGAGTTCTCCGACCCGATGACCGAAGACGGATATGACAAGATCTACCCCGACACCGGAAATGCGACAAGTTCTCCATCTTTGTGTTTTGTGTGTCGGCCGCCTTCGTGCGCACCGTGAACACCATTCCCCGATGCCCCGATCCCCGACGCCACGGACCCTGTCGACCCCGAAGCCCGGAATGCCAAGGTCCGCAACGACGACGACCCGAGTACGACTACTTCCACGACGTCGACTACCTCGACTACTACGACTCCGGACGGAACGACTACTTCGACTACGACGACTACTTCGACTACTTCCTCTCCGATCCGAAGACGGTGCTCCTGAATCCGAAGTTTCCCCGAATCCGATGTGTGACCCCAACCCTAACCCCTATACCATATATGCGTATCTTATAAAATTATGCATGCTTAATTAACATCGCACCTTTTCTCCATTTAGTCGAATTAATCCAACTTTAAATTATGGGATTTGTCCAGTGCATCTATATTGTGCACCGATCCCACTTAAAATGCTTTGCCATGTGTTAGGAATAAAATTGGACAACATTAATTTGTCATGCATTCATGTCATCAACATGCCGCTTCTTTTGCCGTAGTAGTAAAATGCATCTTTTCCGCTTTCCAGTGTTCGTTGCTTCTTCGGGAATAGGACGTTGAGTTGATGTGAGCAACGACAGGTCTGCTACCTCTACCGGATTGCAGACAAGTGATACTCCCTTGCTATCTTTGCTTGTATTCTGTCTCTTACTCGTCCTATCTTTTGTTCCTTGCTAGCCTTATGTTACGATGCTTGTGTCCCGAGCCTATTTGCATGTTTACCTGGCAGCCATGATATAGCCACACCCCCACATCCTAGTAACATGTTGTTTGTTTACCTTGTTAGCCTTGCGAGTCGTAGTGCATGCTTAGGTGCTTTGCTTGAGTCATGTTATCTCTTTATGTAGTCTTGTTCTTAACATGATAGCTAGGCTTAACTAAAATGTTAATCTTTACTTTCTGTTGCGATGGGAATAATTAATAAAGATAAGGCACCGGCGGAAGGCCAATCGTGGTGATTTGTTCTGCTAGTGTCGCCTAGGACCCGAGTTCTTTTCCGCTGATCCAAGACTGAGCGCACTAACCATATGTGGGAGTTCTATGGGCCTCCCCGCAATCTATTACCGGATCCTCAAACCTGTCCAGGTGCCACAAGTAGTTCAGGTGTTTCCATTTGCACGCGTACAATGATGATGCTGATGAGAAGGTAAGATGATGATGGATACGTGGTTACTTTACGGTAGGGTTGCGGTATGGGCGTTTTCCGCATGTGGAAGGAGGGCAATCGTATGAGTGTTCCTCCCGAAGCCGTGCGCGCAACGGTTAGGCCCACCTCGAAGCTTCGGCCGGACTCTCAAGGTGGATCATACCTAGCTTGGTGGCTCCCTGGACTTGTTTGTAGAGAAGGGAAGTATTGCGTCGAACGCTCCACCGGTACACCTCTAAGCGAGTGTTTCGATGCGTGTGGGTTCATTGGTGCATCCCTGCAGGGTGAAATCTTTTCGAAAAGCCATGTCCGCGGTTATGGACGACTTGGTGAAATGCGCTGGCTAAAAAGATCATAAACAACTTGCACCTAATGATTATAACTTGACTAGTAAGATAGATTACTTGAATAATAACTCATAAAACTTGTCCACCGTGTGAGTTGCCCTGATTGCTTCCTCGCGGGTGGTTGATCGAGGGAGTAATACTTGGGCGGGTTTTTGATGTGGTGAGTAGTATAGTTGGTTCCTTTTGCGCTCTCTTACCTTGTCTCTTTTAGCCGAAAGTTGTAGCGTGTCTCTATAAGTTGTTAGTGCTGCTTGCCGCCGCCTCAATCGCTAACCCTCTTCCCCCGGAATTCAGCTTTCATATCTTGTGAGTATTACTTGCCAGTACTGTTTATAGTACTGACCCCTTCGGGGCTGCTATTCCAATGCAGCCGACAGGTTTGAATTCTGACGACGTTAGCTTGGGAATCCCTCCGGCTTGGCCTGGACAGGGATGTGGTGCCTTCGTTTATCTTCAGGACTCTTAGTCCATATTTGTTTCTTATCCGTAGCCGGACGCTACCCGCTTCCGTTGTTATTTTGGATCTTTGTATTGTATCTTTTGCTCTTGACTCTGTGAGTCGTTGTTGTATATATGTTCTTTTGTGGGTTCCATCGAGAACTGTTGTAATGTTATCACAATTCCACCCGCATAACGTGTGTGTTGCGACGTGCACGTTATGCCTGGTTGGCGTCCTTTAGGATCGTTATTATGCGGATTTGGCTGGAACGCTCAAATCTACATAGTACCGATCTTGGGGCGTTACAGTTAGTAGCTTAGAACGCCTTATTAGAGAGACTAGGAAATGTTGTTTCAGTACTGGCAATAATTTGTCCCCTTGGAATTCGCATATAAATGAAATATTCTTGGCCAAATCATTGTCCCGGGTGCTAGTTCACGTGGATGCACCAAATAATAAAAATAAGATTTGAAAAATTGAGGTCCATTAAAGATTAATACATTTTATGGTACATATACATATAAGACAAAGGAGGGGTAATTTCAACAAAAGACAATCTCACACAGTGTAATTGACATGGAAATAAAAAGTTTTGTTTTTGTCATCATGATAAAAGTATTGCATATATATATATATATATATATATATATATATATATATATATATATATATATATATATATATATATATATCTTATTTGAATACATGTTTGCTCTACCAATATCGTCATTTAATCAAATTTATATATCAACCACAAAGTGTTACTAATATATAAGTTATGTAAATGGCTACGGGGTATTCCCCCGATGAAATTTTAAAGCTAAATCCTTGTTGGAGCGACAGTCTGATGATGGGCCTTGTTAGTGTGCGGGAACACTGTTTAAGATAAAAAAAAAAAGACTATAAGTTATCTACTCATGTATCGTATTGGTTGTCTATTTGATCTCATATTTAGCAAGCAGAGCTTGGGAGTTTTCTACGGTGTCGTGTACCCAAATGGAGTCGGCGCCCATGTAGGTTTTACACATCATGGATGTCGACGTAATCTAGGTTGTATTCTTTTGTCATTAGAGTTTGTTTGTTAGTTGGGTTGTGTACATCTTTATTATGCAGCGAGTTGACCGTTGTAAACATAATTGTATCGGCTGATGCGACATTTAAGTTAATTTAATGAAAACCTTAATTTATCGCATGGTTCTAGTAGCCAATAGCAATTTTTGCTGTGAATAATCAAGTCGTTCTAGAAGGAGCAGAAGAAGCTGTACACACAAAAGCATACTGTTGGATAGTCATCACAGCCTACCACGTATTGGCTCAGAGAGTGCGTGCATACTAGACGCACGGCACGGCCGGAAATGGAAGATGGCCACATACCGATCTCAGGATTTTTCTAGCTAGCCCAGACCCAGAGCCAGGTAAGTGTAGTGGGATAGATGTCTCTTTTCATCATCATACCTAAACAAAAACAGTCTCTCTGTACACGGAGCAAGCACCGTCCACGCCCGCGCACACACACCGCAGGACGTCGTACGCACTACGCACAGCGGCTTCGGTCATCCCACTTACGCACACCGATCGGCCGGCGCTGGTTGCGTTGGCCTCCAGAGCGCCTCGTGTTTTCAGTGCGCACCCCGGTTTGATCCATGGGTCTCCCCATTTTGGTGCAAGAAATCAGCATCGACGCAAGATCAGATACGGGGACTGGTCACCACGCCCAACACGTACGCGCGCGGTGCAGAAGAGTTGGACGCCACGACGTCCACACGCGCGTCACCCATGTGATGCCACAGTGCGTCGGATTGCTACCGTCGTGGGTATACCTTAGCCAAACGGGCTACTTTTCACGGGCCGGCCCGTGGCATGGCCCGATTCGGGCACGGCCCGTCCTATTCGTGCTGCGGCACGGCACGGGCCTGGTCGGGCTCGTGCCTGACTTCGTTTTGCGGCCTGTGGGCTGGTCCGGCACGGCACGATTAGCCCGTTTTCTATTTTTTTTTAACTTGTTAGCTATTTTTATCTTTTTTTAATTGTGGGCCGTATTAGTGCCGTGGGCCATGACTAACCTAGCCCGTCAGGCCGCATTAGTGCCAGTGGACCATGCCGAAGTTGGAGTCGCGGCACGACACGAATGCTAATCATGCCTAATGGGCCGTGTTGGTCACGGGCCGTGCCGGCCTACAACTTTTTTTTTTTGCTAAAAAATCCACCAATCTATTGATAATAATCCCTAATAGTATGAAGAGATCAAAACGTAATAAAAACTACAAATAGGTTTTTGGACCACTTAGCGACAACTACAGAGACTGGCCCGAGCCGAAGACGCGTCGTCGTCCTCGTCCCTCCAACACCGGAGCCGGGGAAATCTTGTCGTAGTAGAGCTTGTTGTAGTAAATAAACGGGAAGTCGTCGTGCTAAGGCCACAAAGGACCATCGCGGAAGAGCAGCACCGTGCCAAAGATGAGACTCGTAGATCGGTTGATCTAGACCTGAAACCCCATTGACGAACATGAAAACCCGACTGCATCTCCACAGATCCACCAGGCAAACAACTCCACGCGCCCTTCGTCGACGCTAGACGCACCACAGAATGTGAATAGGGCGAAGAGTACCTTATTATGAATGTCACTGTCACATCACCATCCTAAAAAAGGCTAAACAATGAAAAAACAGGAAACCTTCGGCCGACGAGGGACCATGGTCCGCCACACCGGTGGAGTGGACCGACGCGTTGGCGAGGGGGGCAGAACCCTAGATGGGTTTTAGATGGCCTCTGCGATCGGTTTCTCTCTTTTCTGGCTGTGTTACATACAGCTACTGGTATACTATATCGGACGATAATACCGTACGTACGAGACAGGATACGTGCGACTAGCTACAATCGATCTAGCGTCGGTGCCGCGCAACACTGTGCTGCCTTGATGCGTGCAGTCCTTGGCGAGAAATGTCGTCGACGCTGTCACGGTGTTGAGATGTTTTGTTTCCACTCCATCACGGCAGTACATCCCACCTGCACAAGGGGGCCGGGTGAATCTTTCTTATGAGACAGGCATGGTCTACGTACGTACGTATATGTCGGCCGGCTACTGCTTAGTATAGTACTAGTACTTGCGTTGCGTCGTTCCTATCCTTGCACGAGAGAGTATCTGAGTGTGTAACCCGACTACCGTTAAAAAATGAGTGTGTAACCCGACAAGCAGTACAATAGTCTCTTCGTGTCAAAGACGAGACTCGTAGATCGGCCGATCCAGACCTGAAACCCCATTGATGAACATGAAAAACCGACTGGATCTCCTAAGATCCACCTGGCAAATAACTCCACGCGCCCTTCGTCGGCGCTAGACGCACCACCGGAATGTGAATAGGGCGAAGAGTACCTTATTCTGACTTCTGAATGTCACTGTCACATCACCATCCTAAAGAAGACATTAAAAAAGGCTAAACAAAGAAAAAACAGGAAACCTTCGGCCGACGAGGGACCGTGGTCTGCCACACCTCCTATGTCCTAAGTCCACCAGAGGCGGAGTGGACCGACGATGTCGTCGGCGAGAGGGCAGAACCCTAGATGGGTTTTAGATGGCCTCTGCGATCGCCTCTCTTTTTCTGGTTGTGTTACATACACCTACTAGTATACTACTCCATATCGGACGATAATAATACCGTACGTACGAGACAGGATACGTGCGGCTAGCTACAATCGATCCAGCGTCGGTGCCGCGCAACACTGTGTTGCCTTGATGCGTGCAGTCCTTGGCGAGAAATGTCGTCGACGCTGTCACGATGTTGAGATGTTTCGTTTCCACTCCATATCTCACGGCAGTACATCCCACCTGCACAAGGGGGCCGGGTGAATCTTTCTTATGAGGCAGGCATGGTCTACGTACGTACGTATATGTCGGCCGGCTACTGCTTAGTACAGTACTAGTGTACTTGCGTTGCGTCGTTCCTATCCCTGCGCGAGAGAGTATCTGAGTGTGTAACCCGACAAGCAGTACAATAGTCTCGCCTTCTTCGTGGCAAACGGCGGGAGACGCTAGTGAGAAAAAAATTGCGCATTTCTGAAATCTAATTATGTTTTCTCAACAAGGCCCACAAATAGTAGAAGCATGGGCTTGTTATGACCGCTTATTGGACCCTCCGAAGAACACGATATTTGCATACTTAGAAGACTGGCATGTGGGTCGCTTTCTTGCACGGCCCAATAACGGACCGGTTTTTATTTTATTTTTCTTGGTGTCAAATTTGTCAAAAACCCATCTTTCCTAATTATAATGACTGGAGTATTCAGATTAAAAAAAATATTGGAGTGTTGTCAGTCGTTTCTCAGTCTCTACCGTTTCTTCCACGTTGGACCAATTCTCTTACAAGCCATATGTAATAATTGCAGTGACATAAATGTGGGGTCATCATTATTTGTCGAAATAAACAGATGCACCATAGCTCACGTGTGGGACCATAATGTTTGCAAAAATCTATACCTTTTATAAAGCAAAACCTCACTAAGTTCATTTATGCTTTTTCTATCTCAACATGCAAGCTGTCTACATCATCCACTCTCTTAACCTATCAATTGTTCATGTCACCTTCACTAATATTTATTAATCTTTGTATGTAAAATCCACATCATCAATCTTCATAATTATTTAATCGTACATGCTAATAAATTTTGATAAACATACATTTTGTGTCGAATAAATTTAGTACGTCGACTATGACAAACTAAATTTTGCATATTCGTACAATTTTTTTAATGTATCATATTTTTTATTTAAAATATAAGTTTCCAAATAGATTCCCGCTGCAAAGCGCAGGGTATCTTCTAGTTATAAATAAACTAGTCCCTCCGTTTTTGTATAAAAGGGCACTATCCTATTTTTCACATATCAAGAAAACAAAGTCAGAATTAACTGCGATCAAAACCTCTCGTATTTTCGGGCTACT
Organism: Puccinellia tenuiflora; assembly: GCA_012064385.1. Taxonomy (NCBI): domain Eukaryota; kingdom Viridiplantae; phylum Streptophyta; class Magnoliopsida; order Poales; family Poaceae; genus Puccinellia; species Puccinellia tenuiflora. The sequence continues at coordinate 1,093,473 of QRDG01000232.1, read as the reverse complement.
TAAACACGTTACATGTGATGCCTCTTTCTCTATGGTTGCATACGATGTTTACATTAATGAGAACCATCGTACAAGACACCAAGCTACCTCGAACTGCTAATTCGAACTAAAGAAAGTTGATGTCTCGTTCTACCTCATCAAGGAACCTTGTAGAAACTCTGAAAAATTCTCTTGTTGTCCACTACTCCATCCTAGTAGTTGTCAGATACAACGGTAGTGCAAAAAATGTGAATATAAATGAAAGCATAATGGAAATATTTGTGTATTTTGGATTAGTTAAAAGAGCAACTTTATACAACAACAAAAAATGAAGTAAAAGTTGCATCTTATGTTGGAAAATAGACCGGGTTCATGGCTTCATTTGATCTCTCTCTCGAAAACACGGTGGTACAAAATAAGCACATATATGACAAGAATTATAACATTGTAAGTTCTATGTTTGTTTAATTATTGATACACATTCATATGGGCATCACGTCCTAGTGTTGAGAAGACGTAACACATCCTATTAAAACTCCCCGAGCGAGTGGGTTGTTCGCACGCTTGGAATTAAGTAATGGAACAGATTGTTGCATTAACATAGATGACATGATTTTGAAAGTTCTCAGGCACACACAAATGTCTGTAAAGACAAGACAGCTCTTTCTACACTAAGAAGCACAACGCACCGTCTTCCCATTATCTGTAGTAAGGTAAAACAAGAAAGTTAAAAACCATAGTTGTCCCGATTTTTCCGTCACTAACTGGCACTCACTACGAGTTCTACTCAATCTAATGCACACATTCCCCCACACATATCCTAGAAAACTAGTCCGATCAGAACAAACATATAAGAACGAGATAATAATATACATATACAAATACATCAGCGACAAACACAAATATACATATCATCTCATAACATAAAGATCCACTCCCTCCGTACCGTATTATAAGACGTTTTAGAAAGGTGTTTTAGCTTTGTAAAACATCTTATAATACGATACGGAGGTAGTACCATTGAGAGTATACATATATAATCATGTAGGAAAACTCATATGGTTCTAAAACAATGAAATCACTTAGAGAGATACGATGAAACTACCGTCACAAAACCATAGTCCGGAGGTGGACTGCTCCATATTCATCATGGAGACTGTTGGAAAGACATCGGAGAAGTCGAAGCTGAGAGAGGTTCGGGCGGCTGTTCCCTCTCCAATCTTTTCCGGCGGTCAGGCCCGGCCCTGATGTATGGCGACCTTGGCAAGGGCCAAGGGCCCATGCCTAGAGAGGGCCCATGACCTGTATCAGTTCTTTGTGTTGGGCTGAAAAAAAACGAGCTGCTCACGGGCTTTTCGGCAGGGACGCGGAAGGAGAGGAACACAAACGATCGAACGATCGATCTCTCTGTCTGCCGCTGCTAGCTCGTCTTTAAATCCTTGCTCTGATGTTTTCATATTTTACCTGGGGGCCCATATGATCAACTCGCCCTAGGGCCCCGTACAATATAGAGCCGGGCCTGCCGGCGGTGGCCTTATGTTCTATGTTTTGGTGTATATATATGCTTTTAATTAGGTCAAGACGGACCAATCGGTGCAAGAATCAAATTAGTCGGACGCTTGTGTGGAGACTCTATAGGTCAAGACGTCCTCCTACAAAGTGAACTTTTCAGACTCTGCGTACTCCTTCCTAGTGGGTTCCAAGAAATATCCCGCCTGAATATTTGCTTCTACTTCGATCACTCATATAACAATTAAAACACGTACAGAATGTGGCCTTTCCAGTTAATTCATGATAAAAAGAACTGATTTGTTTTTACTGAGTTGGATCTAATGGCTATTAGGGACATTACAACCGCAACACCTACGAAGCCTCTCACGCACTCTGCCCTCATCAACCCTTTGTCACCGTCCGATCCTCCTTCTCAACCTTTTGACTGTCGGATGCTCGTCCTCTCCCGCGTGGGCTGCTCCTAGGCCGGATGTCCCTGAGGGACGCTGCTCTGGCCATCAATTTCGCGTTTTCTGGTGCATTTGGGCCTAATACGGGCAAAGCCCAGCAACTAGGCTGCTTGGCGCACCGCTTGCGCGCTGGTCAACGCAGCCGCGAGCTGCGAGGAGAGGCGAGCAGACGGCGAGGAGGAGGCGAGTGGAGGGGCGACATAACGCGACCGGATCGAAGTCAATCGGACCGGACGCGACCTGCCAGGGCGATCCATCAGGAGGTCCACGCGACGCGGCCATGCGGTAGAGCCGCCGACCCATTCGCCATGTGCGTCCGATCGAGCGGGCGGCCATCAGCAGCTGGTGCGGCACCAAGCCTCCCGCCCTCCGAATTGTTGGCGATGAATTGATGCGCCCCGACGTGAGCTATCGATCCGGTCCATGGAGCGGGCCATCGATCTGCGATGCGGCTTTCAGCAGCCTGTGCAGCAGCGAGCGCCTCCCATCGTCATTGATTGTCATGAACTGGTGCGTGGCTGATTGATTGTGGGCCTGAATGATGGTCATTTTAATTTTCAGTTCCTACTAATGAATGACGGTACGTTACTGTAGTATGCCTCTCCTACCCTATAAAATCTCTTGCCTCAAATTCTCTCGATACTACTTCTACTGGAGCAAAAATGCTGGTCCGATGGTGTTATGCTACGTTGATCTCTCTCCTGCGAAATCCCCTATTTTAGCATATCAATCGTCACCGTTATTGAAATCAAAAGTCAACTTTCTTGCAGGTTGTGGTCATCCTGGTTCACCTCTTTTCATTCAGTCAAAGTTGGAGTTTGGTCCAGTTTATTTGATTGGAATTATTTAGCTCAGTATTTCCAATGGTTGCCGGCCAGGCAAGTTCTTAGATTACCTCATATATTTGCTTGCTGAATACATATGTGCTTGCAATGTTTGCCATTGCTTGACCTAGAACCATGTAATGTCGATTACCTCAGCTATTTGATTCATATGATACATGTACGCTTACAATATTTGCTATTGCTGACATTATAACTCGGATTTGCAGGGAGATCCCGTACAGGTAGGGTCAGTCGATCGGCGTGATAGCGGATGGAGAGGACAAGAACGGCTGGAGCTCCTCATCACCACAGGATGATTCCCTTCGCCTGTCCGTCAGTCGACAAAGCCCTTCGTTCGGCTATCCGTTCGGCCTCCTACGGCGGTGAAGATGTCGATGGCAACTCCGGCGTGCAAGGATAGCGACTACGAGCGGCACAGCTGCGGTGTGTCTGTCATCCCTCGTTCCTTCTCCTCCAGTCCATGCTGCACATCCTCTTATAACACCATGATTGGCCAATTGCAAATTTGATTGTCCAACTCATGTGTACTAATTTGTTGCTGGGAACAGATTACGAAATTGAGCGATAACATTTTGTACCTGTTTCATTCGTGGATGTGCAGATCTCTATAGCAGCGATGGTGACAACCCAGGCTTTCTGGCCTCTAGGGGCCGGTGGCTGTTGTGATTATTATTTTTTCTATTTGGAAAATTTAAAGTATGATGATGGAGAACTGGATGTTGTATTGGGAGTGAATAACTACAGAAGAACTGAGTGTGGGCCATTTTAGTTTCTCTTATCGCAGGTCTGTTATCCATGTTCTTTGATTATGTTTGCTTTGTATCAAAGTAAGCTATGCACAATTTTCCTTTATCGAATTATGATTAATTTCCTTTTATGTGCACATGTTCAGTACTCTGTAAAGGCAAGTTAATTTACTGACGTATTTGCACAGTTATTACTTTGCTTACTATCTTTTTCTGTTGTACTATTTTCACTTGTATGTTTGTATGTGCAGATGGTTGGAATAGTGGTATCTGATAAGAGGAGCGTCCAATTAGCTGATATCGAGTCACCTATATCATCTAATGTGTTAAACAACATATTATCTTCTTGCATTTGTCCGCAATGCTTCTTTGATACACTATTCAGTGGGAACATTATGAATATTCACATAGTAACTTCCTACTGCTCCTGAAACTAATGTATTGTCCAATTATGATTTTCCGGTACAAAGTGCATGTTATTGCTGCCGACGAGTCAGGCGAAGCTGAGTTCGTCTAAATTGCTTCTATTGACAAACAAATCATTGGAAAGAGGCTTGAAGTTCTTATGTGTAGCTCATCCAATCATCCGTTTGATTTTCCTACACAAATATCAGCCCTTATCTCTCAGAAACTCACCCTAGACTTCAATGTTAATGAAAAGGGATTTCACTATGGGCAGCTATCTTTCCAAGCTAACAGTGTAAACAAAAGTGCATATGAAGACAAATGTTTCGATTTATCTCTCGGAAACTCACTCTGGATTTCAATGTTAATGAAAAGGGACTTCACTATTGACAACTGTCTTTCCAAACCAAAAGGTAAACAAAGGTGCATATGAAGCCTAATGTGTTCAAGTTAAATGAGCTTAATTATGGATCAAGCAAGGCACCTGCACAAGCTAGCAAGGCGTGTATTTGCTAGGCATCTGCACAAGCCAGCAAGGCGTGTATTTGGTTAATCAGCATATAAAAATTTGACGATACAAATTTGATGCCTATTTATCTAATGTATAATTCTCCTCTTCATAACTATCAGGGCATCTCCGACACAATCTGGCACTATTTCATATGTAATTGCAATTAGTTAGATTTAACTAACTGCTAAGATATCAAATGTTCCAATTCAGGTCAATACTTGCATCCAGGATAACGGTAGGTCGGTAGCACCAATAAGGCTGATAGCAATGCAGATCTCTACTTTGTTTTTCATTATTTTTCCTAAATATAGTTCAGTTGTTGACTCCAATAAAATTTTACTACGCATTGAAATTTTGATGGTAGAAAATATCACTTCCCACCAACCAGTCCACGAATGATGCAAATGCAGCAGCAGCAGCAGCAACGGACACTTACTATAGCACAAGCGACAAATTCTAAAAAAGGTGAATAACTACATTAAGATATATTTTTCTTTTTTTGCTCATCATATTTGGTTCACTAATCAGGAAACGGGATACGAATCTCAAAGGAGTACAATGATTCAGTTTTGAATTTACAATTCGTCTGTGTATGGCCATTTTCAACCTGCCAGGTGACAATTGGCCATTTGTTGGCCATTTGAGGCACGTTGGTCCTATGTGTTCCAGAAACTATTGCCCCATTGCAAGTAGAATATTTCAAGACTTTTACTTGTTTTGCATCCTGCTCTCACTCTCACAGAAGTTCGGACATGGCTCATGGGCTGGTTAGATTTTGTTTATTCATTGTGATTATTTACCTTTGTTCCTTCCCAGTAATGTACACGTCTTGCGCATGCTAGATTGCCGAGTATAAAGCTAAGCTTAATTTCAAATATATTTTTACCACTTCCTAACAATTTTTGTCCTAATGGACGGGCGCGGCAAAGCGCGCCTAAATGATCTAGTAAAGTTTTAAAGCAATACTTAATGAAATTAGTATGTTAGGCGTCAGGTTTAGCTATGGATGGCACCCGCCGGGTTCGGGGCCGGGTTTGGCACCCCCAAACCCGCACCCGGCTCCTATCCCCGCCCCCGCCACCCGCCCCCATACCCGCCACCGGGTCTGGAGCGGCACCAAACCCGCCACCCGCCGGGTCCACGGGACCCGATGGGTACCCGCCGTCATTGGACTCCACGGCGCCTCCAGCTTCCCCAGCGCACAGAGTGAGCGAGTGGCTAGCTCACATATGGTTCGAATCGATGGGGAGCCGGGCGTTGGCTTGCCTGCTGCTAGCGCTTGGGTGGGCGGCGAGCTCCGCCGCCTGGCGCGAGCACGCGGCGGTCGACAGGCTCGGACGCCATGGCCAAGACGGGCGGCGCACGGAGGAGCGGGAGGGTCAGGGGCTCAGGCGGCGCTGGACGGGCGGCACACGGAGGAGCAGGAGGGTCGGGTCGGCAGACGGAGGAGCAGGAGGGGTGGGGTGGTGCTGGGGACTCGGGAGCGGCGGCTGGGTAGGGGAACTGGGGAATTAGGTTTTCTGTGGGTGTGGAGTGCGTGCGTGGAACGTGGGGTGTGGGGTGTGTGCGTCAGACGTGGTGTGTGGGGTGTGGCCGTGTGGGGTGCATGTGGTTTTTATTAAAAAAAAGATTATTGTGGCGGGTTTGCGGGTCTGCGGGTATGGGTTTGGCACCCCATACCCGCCCCCGCTAGACCCGACGGGTTTATTTTTTTACCGCTAACTAACCCCACGGGTTTTTTTCTTTACCAAACCCTACCCATTTAACGCGGGTACCCGTCGGGTTTAGAGTTTTGGGTACCCATTGCCATCCATAGGTTTAGCGCGCTGACAGGTAGGCACAAACCCAGTGCGTGATTACTTCTCCCGGATGTTAAGATGGCGGTTGTGCTCGAATGACTCCTTGTTCTAGCTAAACACCCTGACCTTATCGGATCGTGTGCGTAAAAAACATGCTAAAAACGTTCTACGTTTCCGCAGAGAGTAGCAGATGACACACTGCAGAATGACACATTGCGTGATCATGTTGTACTTTGCTCTGCATACATATAGTATAGCTGATAGCTCGTCGTTGAAAAGCTTGATCACGTTTCGAGATATGTAGGCGACTTGACGATCGAGCCTTAGCTTAGCCCATAAAGAGACGGCATTCCACCGCAGGGGATGAGGTCGGCAGACCGACACGGCTGATCCCCACACTGCCGGAATCAGAGATTAGCTGCAATTGTGATGAGAGTAGCGATCCACTACGCCTGACCCAACTCTGGAGGAGTTCAGAGTAGGACGAGAGAAAAAATGGGACGCAACTAAAGGGAAAAGATTCGGCGACGACGACCAAAGAAGGTTTACCGGGAGGCGGAGTATACAAAGACGCGAGCTCACAGGTCACAGCCCTTGTCCTTCGTATTTTTTTCCCTGGGCCCTTGTCCATTAAAGAGAGGGACAGACAAAAATAAAAAGAATCGCTGACAGAATTCAAAACACGAGTTCCTCGTTATGGTGCGAGCGTGACGAGGAGATTGCGACGTGGTGATGGTGCCCGGAAGATGAGACCTGGTTTTAATTCTTCCAGGCACAAGAACGCGTCCATTTTCCCAGTCAAAAAAGAGAGGCTGCCTGTCTAGTGCGAACGCCTCAAAATTCAATTTCTTAGCGTAGCAATAGTGGCGTATTCGTTGGCTGAAACGGAAGTGTCTGGCGATATGTGCGTCCACGTCTTTTAGTTCTACAGGAGACACATGCACTTCAATACCTGGCATATACTGTCACCAATTGCTATGCGCGCCAAAGAAGAAGATCGTCACAGTCAGGACGGCTGATGAGAAGTCAAGCAGTGCCACCGTGTTCTCTCTGTTTGTAAGACTACTGAATCCAATCAGTGAATCAATGTTTAGCTCTATCGTGTAGTATCTCGTGTCCAAACAATCATAGGTGGCTGCCTCCTTCAATCACCGGAAACAATTACATTACATTTTTTCTCTGTCACGGCTTTCTTTCAGAGGTGAGAAACGGGGATATTAGATGTAAGATGGGGAGAGACGGGGAGAACAACTGTACAAGGGCACTATACCAGCAGATCAAACCAAGCCTTGAGGTTGAGGAGAGCTGCAAGTGCTCTTTTACACTTGAAGCACAAGCAGATCAAGCCAAGCCTTGAGGGGAGCTGCAATTGCTCTTTTACAATGATAATAATACTTCACAACTTACATTCTTGCTTCACGGTGTCAAGGCACAGCCTCCTGACAAGTTGAAGGATAACCTATATGCTAATGTTCCGGCTCAATCCGAGCTATGTGCAGAAGTACTCGTTTCCGACTCACTTTGGTAGTAGACTACGTCTCCGGTGTCACTAACATAGTGGTCACTCTTCATACTCCGTGATAGAACCTCAAGTAGGTGGAACGGGAGAGGAGCCGACTTCTCTGGTTCTTTGTAGTACTTGCCAAGCACTGGTTTTGCTGCCTCCGTCTGTGGGTTACATCCAAACCAACATCAAGTTAGTATGGTGGTTCTAGAGAAGAGGCCACTTCGCCCTCATGTTTGAGAAAAAAAAGTAAGAGGCAAAGAACAAGGGATGGATGCTTACCGCCTCAACAAGATGGTAGTGTGGTATTTGCGGGAAAAGATGATGAATGACATGAGTGCCAATGTCATGGTGGATTTTGTTGATCAACCCGTAGTCCCGATCAAGTGTCGTCAATCCTCCACGCAAATAACTCCACTCCTGTAAGTACAGAAACCAATGTTAATAAGCAATCAGGAAATGATTATATAGCGACTATGAATTGAAAATAATATAAATCAAAGCAACTATTAGAGGAGGCTGTATCTTTCATTTATAATATTACCACTAGGATTTCTCTGACTGAAGGTTGTGTTCCTTTCTAATTGTTGGAAGGAAGCATTTGGCACTTAGGCATAATATGATACCCTATCCTGAATAAGTACCTCACATGTTATTACCAAACCGGCTATGAAAGTAGCTTAACAGACCATAAGACCAGAAGAACTAACAATTTCCCACAGAAGGAAGAAATGCAATTGAACAGCCTCGATATATGTAATTGAAATTATTGAACAGTCTCAATATATGCATTACAGACCATAACTAACGATTTTTGAGAGAAGGAAGAACTGTAATTGAAATTATTGAACAGTCTCAATAGATGTTGGCAGGATGTGCCCTTATGTACCTTCCATTCATTACTTTTAAAATTATACTAGTACGCTTTAACATTTTCTTTACAAATAAAGTTTTGGTTTATTTTATGTTTTCCACATGTAATATTCTACTTGAAACAATGAAACGACATTTTCTGTCATTTTAACAAACAGTAATGGACCATGCCATTGTATTTTCAACATTATAAGTAATTATATCCTGAAACACAGCCAAATCGCAAATCTGATTCAATCATAATACTTACCTTTCCACGATACCACGGAACCTTGTCTTCATGGCCATGATGATGCAAGTATGTGACAAAATCCAGCCACATAACAAATATCTGTACAGGGATAAACCAAAATTAATCACATGAGTTCTCCACTGCCGTCTGCCGTGTACTTCCTCAATGACTTATCCGAATTATCAGTTTGTCGAAATTGCAGATGTGATGAAAGGCATGAAGCTCTTACCACATAAGGGATAGCATAAAGCTTTAGCATCTTAAGAGGCCCCATCGCAAAGGTCAGACCAGCAAGAACACCGATCATTGCCAGCAAGGATGCGGTTGATGTTAGCACATTCTTCTTCTCATTGGGTAGGAATATATCGCTTTTTGGGTTGAAGTGTGAGCCCGTCTTCCCTGGGGTCCTGAGAAACTGCACATAACAAGAATTCAGTAACATGCTGAACGACCAATTCATGCATCAAAGTAAAATCAAGTCGCACTCTGTCTCACCAAGTATAAAGGGAACGCAAGCATGGGAAATGGCAAGCTGAACCGCAACTTCTTCGTCATATTATCCAGGCTATTGTACAGCCTCTGAGGTAGCTGCAAATTGTCAAAATCCAAGGAGCCATCAGTCACAATTCACCAACCTGACGCCTCTCTGCAGCATTATGCATGCGTGAGCGTGAATCCATCGAAAAGCAAAGACCTACCGGGTGCCAGGACTCGTCCTTCTCCACATGGCCGTGGTTCTGGTGGTGCGTCCTGTGGCTAATCCTCCTGCAATTACATTCAAGATGGCGATTTTCTTAGCATCAACCATAATTCGCAACAACAAGAAAAAAGAACATCCAATCTACTCGTCATACCAGCCGTTGTATGGAACAAGGATGGAGGAATGGAGTATGTGGCCGACCACGCTGTTCAGCTTCGGGTTGCTCGAGAAGCTCCCGTGTCCACTGCGAACACGAAACCAGGGGAAGAGTCAGACCATGCGGCGTTAGGCTAGAACCGGCATAGAAGTTGGGTACGGAGGACGGCCAGTACCAGTCATGTCCGAGGACGAAGAGCGCCCAGAACATGGTGCCCTGCGCGGCCCAGTAGAGCGGCCAGACGAGCCAGCTGTCGACGCGCGCGGCGGCGGCGGCGAGGCCGAGCACGACGAGGACGTCCCGCAGCACGTAGCTCATGGACCGCCATGGGTCCTTGACCCAGCAGTGCTTCGGGATAGCCGCGCGGACCTCAGCTAGGCCAAAGGGTGGCGGCGCCCCCGGGTTGAACTCCGCCGCCGAAGAGCTCCCGGAGGCCTCCTCGTCTCCCCGGCGGGAGCTGCTTTTGTCCTCCTCGAAAACGGACGCGAGGCGGGTGGGCGCGGAGACGCGGAGCGCCCAGTCGCGGTGGATGGCGGCGGCCGCGGGGCGACGCGGCGCCGCGGCGAGGTGGGGAGGCGACGGCAGCGCAATGGCGCCGCCGCGGCTGCGCGCGCGGAGCGGCGTGAGGCCGCAGCACTCGGGGAGGACAAGCCGGGCCATCAGGCGACGGCGCAGGCTGCACTGGCACCGATGGCTGGCACAGTCGTCTACCACCACCGGCCGCGCTGCTCGCCCGGGATGATTCTGCGTCCCGGGTGGGTGGATAGAACTGGATTTGGCGATCTGCGGTGGTCGGGATGGGCTCAGGCGAGGCTTCTATATACGCAAGAGAAATCGCGGGCACCGTGTTGCTCGTGCGAGCGGCCGCCGCGTTGATGACCGGGGCGGCAGCAGGAGAGGGGAAGCTGCGGGCTGATCTGCGATAGAACTGGATTTGGACTTTGCAGTCGGACCAGACTCCGGCGACGGAAGTTAGCACGTGTGAACTGCTTCGGGTGGACTCTGACGCCGCTCTCCTCTAATTTGCGTTTGACTGTTTTTACACTGTACTCTCTCCGTACTCGAAAAAGTGGACGTTTAGCTTTGAAATTTATCCACAAAATAGTTTACTTGTATCTTTCCAATGCATTTTAAAATAGAAAACAATATTTCTTCCATCACACGGGAATCAAATCCAATAACATTCAATGCATGATCTCGTCATTTTCTACATGCACTTAACTCATTGAAGGTGGGGAAATTAAAGAGGAGAGAGATGGAGATTTGCTATTTTTTACTCCACTCCATAATATGTATTAAAATTTCTAGATATACACTTATTTGAGGACGGAGTGAGTACTCACTAGCTATTTGGTCATACTATCCGAAATTCCGCCATAGTTTAAGAAACCAAACTTTCTGTTTCTGAACACGAAGAAACCAAACACAGATGAACCAACCGGATTCTCGGCTCACTGCTTTACAACTCGGTTATACGTTTACTCGTTTTTTGTTTTTTGTTTTGGAAAAGGCCTAAGACCATTTATTATCTGAAACTAGCCCTATAAGAATTTTGGCGCGAGGATATGAAATTACATACACCTTCTGCATCCCTCGGCAGCACGCCGTGGCCAAAACTCGTCGGTGCATCCGGCGTATCAAAGTAACCTTGTATGCAGACATGTAGAACAAAAAACGTCGCGATGATGATTGGTAAGATCGGCGTCCTGGAGAAGCTAGCACTGAGAAGGGTATGAATATAATCCCAACTCAGCCACACACAGATATGGGGGAACAAAACTCACAAGGTCCCTAGCGGAGCCATATCTCGTCGAGCGCTTCATGAGACAAAGATGGAACTAGAGAACAAAAATATGATTTGACATCATCCCCTCCGCAGGACACCGACAATAGACAAATGATAATCACTCCAGACCTAATGGCTGACGATCGACACCATCCTCCAACACGTCAACGTCATTGCAAAGAAAGACACCATTTTAGAGAAAGAGCCGAGGAACCATTATTCCCATAGTCGTCGATGCCCCAACTTCACCGGTGACGAAGAACTCGAAGACCCTACAGGACATCGATCAGACACAAAAATATGGGGTTTCCCCGACCTCCGCCACCATAGCGGACGGTGGTGGGCAAGGGGACCCGTGGCGGCACTTGCCGGTCGAGGGGAAGTGGGTTAATTGCCTCATCGTCGCCTCTTGATTGCTAACCCTGGAAAAACTCTTCGCGTATGTTGATTTACTCAAAAAGCATTTATGTTCGGATTTATATAAAGTCTAAAAATTCACGACTAAAAACTTAAAAATACTTCCGGAAAAAGAAATTCTTACTCACACAGGTATTTTGTGAGTTACCAATAAAATATACATACAAAAAATTCAAGGGAGGAATTACCTAAAAATAAGACAAAATGGTTCCCTCCAATCATGCTATTTTTTCTTTAACACAAGAGTGATTAAACACGTACCATAGCTTTATAGAAGAAGAGAAAGTCAACTACAAGAAGGCACTACCCTTGGCATCAAAGGTAGTAGCCAAAACTCCAGGTGTCTCCTCACTCGCTACTCATTCTAGAAATACTAGAAGATAATCCGCGCGTTGCAGCGGGAATCTATTTAGAAACTTATATTTTATATAAAAGGGTATGAAAAATATGATACATTAAGTTCTCTATACAAATATGCAAAATTCAGTTTTTCATAGTCGAGTTTGCTCTATATATTGTGGTTCTACTCGCATCACCTTCTTTGGTAGTGGTTGATGTAAGTAAAACTAGTTTTATATGGGTTAGTATCTTCGTGATACTTAACCATGTCAAATACAACCCCTTGTATACAATTTATTCTCGGATAAGTTGCATACTTGTTTCCAATATTCATTATATAAACCCTCTTATTGAGATTGTCATCAATTACCAAAATGGGGGAGATTGAAAGTGCATGGATCTCCCATGTGTAGTTTTGGTAATTAATGACAATCCCTATGGACTAATGGTTTCATTGAGACATATTTGAAGGGCTTACCCATAGGTGATGGTTAAAGTCCATGTGTTGGATTCAAGGTTGGATGTCATAAAGATAAAGATATACATTGAGTATTGGCATCAAGATCATCGATTTGAAGACATGAATATTATATGATCAATAAGAAGAAATGGTGATAGAGTTCTTGTGTGGAACTCAAAGGAAGCAATGCTCTAGCTTATGTGTTAAGCCATGATAGATCAAGATCTTGAGAGTTCGTATTCAAGAGAAGATATGAGTTTGATCAAGTTAAATTGCAAAGATTAGATTCAAGTTGATCAAAACGCAAAGCATAGAAGATGTACTAAGCAAGATCAAGTGATCTTGTGGTATGGTAAGATATTGTCAATTGTGCTTTGTGAACTAACCCATGATATATGTGTTTGGTGTTTCTATATATATGTGGTTAGTTATCTTTCCATGGGTTTGTATCAATAGGGATATTTCCTATAACCCATGAGCAGATGTGATGATCGTCATCGAGGTTGAGAAGTGCAAGTTCAAGATGAGAGTCTAGAAGATCACATGCTTAAAGCTTGTCGTCCATTTGTGGACTTGTGAAGATATTCCTGAATGAGGTTTTCCCATAGTGGAGTATGGGGGGGCGATTTGCAAGTCTTCACTGAGCAAATTAAATCAAGAAAGATGTTCCATCTTGAGGCGCGCATGATCGTCATCATCTAGCTCAAGTGGAGTGCGCAAGTCAAAGGTATAATCTTGATAGGTTTTCTATTTTACCGGTCTCAAGGTGGTTGTTGGGAGACCTGATACGTGTCAAGCGTATCTATAATTTTTGATTGATCCATGCTTGTTTTGTGTCATCGTCACATGTTTTATTATCTTATTATATATTTTTGGGCATTTAATTGGACTAACTTATTAACAAGATGCCTAGTGCCAGGGGTGACCCCTGGCCGTGGCCCCACTAGGACCTGCAACTGGGACCCGCCCCTGCCCCCTGGTGGTCGCCTCGGCCCCCCTCGACGCCCATAAATACCTAATTGCCCTAATTTTGATGGGGCGGTGATTATTTTCCACGAACTCCACCCGAAGCCGCTGCCACCTCGAAACCTAATTTGGGGAGATTCTGAAGCCGTTCCCGGCACCCTGCCGGAGGGGAGATTGATCCCGGAGGGCTCTACATCGCCATGCCTTCCGCCGGGATGATGCGTGAGTAGTTCCACCTTGGACTATGGGTTCATGGCAGTAGCTAGATGGTTGTATCTCTCCCTTGTGCTTCATGTTTGATGATCTTGTGAGCTGTCTAACATGATCAAGATCGATTATTGTAATGCTATATGATGTGTTTGCTGGGATCCGATGGATTATGAAGTTATGATCAGATTGTGCATGGTTCTTATATGATGATTTATGTTCTTGCATGCTCTCCGATGTGCATAGTTACTTTGGCCAAGTGATTGTGTGTATCTACAAGAGAGAGTATTTATGCTAGATAGCTAGTTCATGCCCCCTCTTGTGCCTGGGCATGAGTGACAGAAACGTCCAAGGACGAGGGTGTGTTGTTGCGACTAGGGGTAAAACAGTGGTGTTTATATCTACGTGATTATAAATATTGTTTGCATCATGCACTTTACTTAATGTTGTCTGTTGCTTGCACCTTACTACCGTTGGGTGACAGGTTGGATAGCGATCCCGCGGTGGACTTTTTAGACAAAGATGCAATTGGACTCAATGGTCTTTGTTATTTGTTGTGATGCCTACATGAATATTACCATGAACTCTTTGATATAGCTAGATTAAGTTTGTGTCATAATCTTGTCAATTGCCCAGCTGTAATTTGTTTACCCTTCATATGAGTATTTTATTTATTGGAGAGACACCACTAGTGAACCCATGGCCCCCGGTCCATCTTTTTACCATTGATTACAACACTGTTTACTTGCTTTTAATATTCACTTGCTCGATGGTCCTTTTCCATATTTTCATTCACTACACTATACATTTAACCGCTTTGTTTTCAGCAGACCGGGAAGATTGACAACCTTCCTGCCGTTGGGGGCAAAGTATTTATTTGAGTGTGTGCAGGTCCGTGTTTGTCAACGGTTAAGTGCCAGAGATCGTTGACGTGCACCTCGTTGTCGATTTCAAAGTCCTACTGGTTCGATTAAACCTTGATTCTTCACTGAGGGAAAAACTGCTACTTGCTACATCCACGCCTTTGCTTCGATTACCAATCATCAAGCAGTTTTCTAGCGCCGTTGCCGGGGATCGAAGAAACATTCAGTCCCGTCAACTACGCCATCCAGTTTTTTGGTGCCGTTGCCGGGGATTTTGGGGCTGCATCAAGGGGAGTCTCATACTCTCAATCACTTTACTTTGTTTTTGTCTTGCTTACTGATACGTCTCAAACGTATCTATAATTTTTGAGTGATCCATGCTTGTTTTATGTCATTGTCACATGTTTTTGCCATGTTGTTATATCATTTTAAGGCATTTTATCGGACTAACCTATTGACAAGATGCCCAGTGCCAGTTCCGTGTTTTTGTGCTGAAATTGTTGCAGAAAATTACTTCTGGAAATATTCTCGGAATTGGACGAAAATTTATGGAGATTTTTTATTTAAGAAATGAGGAAGGGAGCCAGAAGGGCGACTCCAGGGGACCCACACAGGCCAGGGGCGTCCCCCTGCCGCGGCCTAGGGCCCACCTGCGGGTGGGACACACCCCTGCCCTGTGGGGCACCCCTCGGCCACCTCCGACGCCTATAAAATCACATCCGACGCAAAAACCCTAACCCCCGAAGGATTTTCCCAAGTACACAACAGAGCTCCGCCGCCATCGCCGACAAGTTTCGAGGGTTTAGAAGGTCCTGTTCCGGCACCCTGCCGGGACGGGGATTGACCGTCGGGGCCATCTCCATCAACACCGCTGCTTCTCGCGATGAGGAGGGAGTAGTCCCTCACCGGGCTGAGGCTTATACAAGTAGCTATGTGGTTATCTCTCTCTCCCATGATGTGATATTCATTGTGATCATGAGCTTTGTTAGTGTAGTTGAATACATGATGTTTCCCTATGTGTAATGGATATGATGTTGCTCAAGTGGTGTTATTTAGTACAATTTCTGGAGCCACCGTTGTGATCATGGTACCTCAGTGACAGGATGGGTGCCGTGTGTGACTCTATGGATAATAGACTGGAAGGATCTTCATCATGTGTTTGTTCTTTATTTGTTGGATTGAATAGATCATGAGGTTTCTTGATGCTTGTGTTATTGAAGAAAGAGACTATTCAAGAAATAGGTTGTGGTGTTTGTTAGTACTATCTTTGGATGCGGATAGTGAGAGTATGAAGTGTCCATAGATGTGGAATACGAACTTTAAGGTGTGCTTTTCGTTGCCCTACGCAAGTCTCATCCTATTTGATCCACAAAAGAATGATCTCCGAGTAACGTCTACCACGCATGTATTTTTGTGGGAACTACCATGTGTTTAATTATGTTAATGATGTTGAGAGTAGTCACTAGTGAAAGTATGAAGCCTAGGCCTTGTTTCCAAGCATTGATACACCGGTTTTAGTCACTTTTCTGATTGCTGCCATTTTTATTACAGAATTACAAAATCACCTTTTACCATCCATATCACTTGCATTTTACCATCTCTTCGCCGAACTAGTGCACCTATACAACTGACAATTGTATTAGGTGTGTTGGGGACACAAGAGACTTCTTGTATCTTAATTGCAGGGTTGCTTGAGAGGGATATCTTTGACCTCTACCTCCCGTGGATTCGATAAACCTTGGATTACTCACTTAAGGGAAATTTGCCGCTGTCCTACAAACCTCTGCGCTTGGAGGCCCAACAAGTCTATAATAATAGAAGTGTGTAGTAGACATCACTTACTTTATTTCTTGTTTTGCTTGTTTAAAAAATTTAAAACCCAAAAAAATAGTGTAGTCTTTATTTCTGTTTTGTTATTTTGCTTTGTCACTATGTCTTCTTGTGAGAACACTAAGTTGTGTGACTTTACTATCACTAATAACAATTATTTAATATGGTCTCCAATTTCTCCACCCACTACTAAAGCGGAATCTTATGAAATTAAACCTGCTTTGATAATCTTGATATTAAAGAGCAATTTTCTGGTGCTAGTTCTGATGATGCCGCCTCTCTTTTAAATAACTTTGTTGAGTTATGTGATATGCGAAAGTATAAAGAGGTAAAAAGTGACATCATAAAACTGAAACTCTTCCCTTTCTCTTTGAGAGGGAGAGTGATACGTTTCAAACGGATCTATAATTTTTGAGTGATCCATGCTAGTTTTGTGATATTGTCACATGTTTCTACTGTCATTTACATCATTTTTATGCAGTTTTGTCGGACTAACCTATTGACAAGATGCCCAGTGCCAGTTCCCTGTTTTTGCTGTCTTTTTGTTTCAGAAATTTACTTCTGGAAATATTCTCAGAATTGGACGAAAATTTACGGGGATTATTTTTACGCCAAGACGAAGACGGAGTCCGAAGGGCAGCCTCGGAGGCGTCCCACAGGACGCACGCGGGCAGCTGCCACGCCTGGGGGTGACCCACGGGTGGGGCCCGCCCCTGCCCTGTGGGCACCTCCTCGGCCCCCTCCGACTCCTATAAAATCACAATTAAGCTAAAAACATCGAGGCAGCGATTATTTTCCAGAAACTCGACCCCGACGCGCCGTCACCGAAAACCCTAGTTTGGGGTCCAATCTGAAGCTGATCCCAGCTGCACTCTGCCAGAGGGGAGATCGATCCCGGAGGGCTCTTCATCGACATGCCTTCCTCCGGGATGATTTGTGAGTAGTCTCACCTTGGACTACGGGTCCATGGCAGTAGCTAGATGGTAGTCTCTCTCTCTTGTGCTTCACTTCTTATGATCTTCTGAGCTGCCTAACATGATCAAGATCGATTATTGTAATGCTATGTGATGTGTTTGCTGGGATCCGATGGATTATGAAGTTATGTTCAGATTGTGCATGATTCTGATATGAGTAATTTATGTTCTTGCATGCTCTCCGATGTGCGTAGTTACTTTGGCCAAGTGATTGTGTATATCTCCAAGAGAGGGTATTTATGCTAGATAGTGGGTTCATGCCCCCTTTTGTTCCTGGGCACGAGTGACAGAAACGTTTGAGGGCGAGGCCGTGCTGTTGCTACTAAGGGTAAAATAGCGGTGTTAATGTCTATTTTGATATTAGTATTGCTTACTTCATGCACTTTACTTAATGGAATTGTCTATTGCTTGCAACTTAATACCATTGGGTGACAGGCTGGATAGCGATCCGACGGTGGACTATTTAGACAAAGACGTAGTTTGACTCAACGGTCTTTGTTCCTTGTCGTGATGCCTCCATAAATATTATCATGTCCTTTTTGTCATAGCTAAATTGGGTTTGTGTCATGATCTTGTCAATTGCCTAGCTGTAATTCGTTCACCCATCACATGCATATTTTATCTACTTGAGAGACTCCACTAGTGAACCCATGGCCCCCGGTCCATCTTTTTACATTGTTTTCAACCTCATTTATTAGTTTTTAATCATCATTACTCCTCTGGTCACTTTTCATATTTTATCTATTTCATCATACAATTAACCGCTTTGTGTTCTGCGAGACCGGAGAGATTGACAACCTCTCCGCCGTTGGGGGCAAAGTATTTTGGTTGAGTGTGTGCAGGTCCACGTCTTTTGAAGGTTAAGCGCCAGAGATCTTCAACATTCACCTCGTTGTTGATTTCAAAGTCCTACTGGTTCGATAAACCTCGGTTCTTTAATTGAGGGAAAACTGCTACTAGCTACAATTCTGCCTTCGCTTGGGGCACCACCCAACTTATCAATATCTACCATCAGAGAGCTAAAGAATGGTTATTGTCTTTGCCTAGAAATAGCATAGATTCTTGGACTAAATGCAAAGATGCTTTTATTGGAAAATACTATCCACCTGCTAAAATTATACAATTGAGGAGTAACATTATGAACTTTAGACAATTTGATAATGAACTCGTTGCTCAAGCTTGGGAAAGAATGAAGTATATGGTAAAAAATTGTCCCACGCATGGATTAACTACTTGGATGGATGTCCAAACTTTTTATGCAGGTTTGAATTTTTCTTCAAGGAACTTGTTGGACTCGGCTGCGAGAGGTACCTTTATGTCCATCAAATTAGGTTCAGCAACTAAACTTTTGGATAAAATGATGACAAATTATTCGCAATGGCATACCGAAAGGGCTCCAACTGGTAAGAAGGTAAATTCTGTCGAGAAAATTTCCTCTTTAAATGAAAAGGTTGATATGATCATGTCTATGCTTGCTACCAATCAGTCCCCTATTGATCCTAATAATGTTCCTATTGCTTCATTAATTTCTCAAGAAAAGGATCAAGTTGATATTAATTTTCTTAATAGAAATAATTTCAACAACAATGCTTATCGAAATAACTTTGGTGGTAACAACTATAAACCTTTTCCTCCAAATAATGGCAACTCTTATGGAAATAATTTTAACAACACCTTTCCTAATCAAGGAATTAGTAATGATAGGATCACTGAAATAGAGAAGTCTACAAAAAAATTATGCATGAACAATTGGAGCAAAACAAAGTCTTCTCCAGACAAATGAACGAGAATTCCTTGATTTTGAAAAGTATAAACAATCAACTGGGGGAGTTGAATAAAGAAATTTCTAATCTTCAAACTAAGCTTGTTAATACTGAATATGTCTCAAACTCATGCTACTTTGATAAACCGAATGGCAGCTAAACCTGAATTAATCACTCATGCTAAAAATGATGCTTTTGCTACCCTTAAAACTATGAGCACTTCTGTTGCAACCATCCATGCTATTGAAAATATTAGAACCATGAGTATCCTTAAGTATCCCTTTGATCCTAAGTTGGTTAATGATAGAACCTCTACCTTGCTTGAAAAGAATCTAGAAAGACTTGAAAAACTTGATAGTCTTGTCTCTAAAGTGGAGAATCTTGCTCGTGATGTTGAAATTTTAAAAATTAGAACCACTCCTCTTCAAGACAAGCCTACTGAATCTTTAAATGCTATTTCAATTCAAATTAATAATAATGAGAGGATGTTAGCTCGCTTGCATGCTAGGTGGGCTAGAGAGGAAGAAGAAGCTAAAACTGCTGAAATGAATAGTAAAACTATTAATGTTTATACTATCCAAACTACTAATGATGATCCTCCTAGCCTCTTTAAAGATGATGAAATTGATTTTGATAATTTCAATCTTACTGAAGTCATAAAGTTCCTACAAAAAAATGCTAAGTCACCGGATGCTAGTAAGTTAAACATTGCTTTTACTAAACACATTACCGATGCTCTTGTCAAAGCTAGGGAAGAAAAGCTCCAACTTGAAACCTCTATTCCTAGAAAATTACAAGATGGTTGGGAGCCTACTATTAAGATGAAAATAAATGACTTTGATTGCAAAGATTTGTGTCATCTTGGTGCAAGTGTTTCCGTTATGCCTAAAAGTTTCTATGATATGCTCAATTTGAAACCTTTGGAAGAATGTTATTTAAGTGTGCATCTTGTTGATTCTTCTAAAAAGAAACCTTTGGGTAAAGTTGATGATGTTCTAATTGTTGTTAATAACAACTATGTTCCTTTTGATTTCAATGTTATGGACATTGAGTGCAACGCTTCTTGTCGTATTATTTTGGGAAGGTAGTTTTTGAGAACCGTTAGTGCTATCATTGATATGAAAGACGGGAATATAAGATTTCAGTTTCCTCGTAGAAAAGGGATGGAACACTTCCCTAGAAAGAGAATGAAGCTACCTTTTGAATCAATCATAAGGTCTAGATATACTCTTGATGTCGCTAAGGCCTCCGAAAAGACTTGATATTTGGCATTGCGCCTAGCTAAAAGACGTTAAAGAAAAGCGCTTGTTGGCGCTTGTTAGGAGGCAACCCAATTTTTATTTTTGCTTTGTTGAGTCATGGAGTTGTTGCCTCTGTAGCAACCTCATTTTATATTTGTCTTTTGGTTTTTTTGTGCCAAGAATTAGCCTCTAATTATTGAAAGTGCGAGGTGTTGATTTGCTGTCCAGAAACAGATTCTGTGCGCCTATTACAGAAAATCTTGGAAAATCCCAGAATGTGATATTTTCTGGATTTTTTTTACATAAAGCCTGATACTTTTATCTATCTTTTATTAGTTTTACGTTTTCTGATTTGAGCCATGGAAGTGCCTCTTAAAATTCTATCTTTACAGACTATTCTGTTTTTGACAGATTCTGCCTTTATTTGTATTCACCTCTTTTATTAGCGTTATTTGCGGTACTTTTTGGAAGGAGTGTAACTTTGAGGCTTAGTAAACAGTACCTAATGCTAAATCAAGTTTTTGCAATTTGTCTTGGTGGAACCCAAGTGGATTTTATTTTATGAGTACTAACCCTCTAATCAGTTTATGAGAAGTTTTGTGTGAAGAGAGTTTTTAAGTTCCACGAGAGAGGATGATGAAAGAAATTTGTAACATCCCAAAATTTGGAATGTTAAAAATCACAAGAAATTAAAATCTTTTTGACAAAGAAAGAAAACTTTTGAGAATTGCTTAAAAGAAAATCTTAAACTATAAGAAAATCCAAAGATAAAAGGTATTATGACCTATTAAAAAGTATTTTGGGTTTTCAAACATTTCAAACAAATTATTTGTTTCTATTTTACAGTTTGAAGTTAAAATATTTACTTTGGGAAAAATTTAAACCTTAAAAGTATTTTTGGACTTATTACCATATGTTTTTGTAAAAAGGTTTCCCAAATTATTATCTTGAAATTAAAATGATATTGCAAAATATTTATTAAAATGATTACTTTTGATATTCTAGTTTTTATAATAAAAGGGTATTAAAATAAATTTCTAAAACCATATTGAAATTGACATAAAGGTGCCAAATATTTCAATATGAATATTTTGAATTTCATTATTTTGTTTTAAATTATAAAAGTACCAAAATGTTTGATTTATAACAAGCATTCCAAAAATTATGTATTCATATTTTTCTGAAATCTTTGGAATCAAAACTGATTTCAAAAGTGAGTTCAAATAATAGAAACAGAAAAAGAAAAGGAGAAGAATACACACACCAAAAAAAAAACAAGTGGGCCGAAGCCCAGCAACACCCACCAGCCCGACCGAGCCGGTCGTCTTCCTGCTTAACGCCCACGAGCACGTACAGGTTCTGTACGTTCGGCCATGAATACGTCCACCTCTTCCTCTCCCTCTAGTGCCCATTATAGTCACCGTTTCGACTCTCCATCAATACGAAACTTGGTGCAAATTCAATGAAGGATCCATTCAGGCAACTATTTCTCCACTTCGTGGACTTAATTATCCAAACAAACTCGGTGAACCGAATGCCACTCGTTGGCATACACCACCCGATCTCCCTCCTCAGGCCATATAAATACAATCCGAGCGCGTCACCTTGTGCCTCTTGGCTTCCTCCACCACTTCTCTGAACACATCTACTCTAGATAAGCTCTCTACTACCCGTGCCTTTGACGCCTACTCTTGAATCTAGACGAGTTCATCGGACCGGTACGTCACGTAAGGTTAATATTTTCTTGATTCCTTTTACTGGTGTGCTCTACTAATTCCTGGCTACCTCCTGGACATGGTCGTACATCGAACCGATGGATTTGTTCATGCCGTCATCAGAATCGACCACCATGGGAACGCGTAACGCCGCGGGCTGGAGCCTTGAGGGCCACCGCCGAGAACGCAGAAGAGTACTCAGCGACGAGCCGCATCTCCTGGACGTCTTCCCCAAGCCCTAGGATCACCGGAACGATGAGGAGCATCAAGTTCAAGTCATGTCGCCGTCATCTTCCTTGCCTCTGGTCACCTAGCGCCGCCCCGGTGAGCGCCTGCTACATCTACCTTCCGTTGCATAATATACATCAAGCAGCGCTGTAGTCCAGTGGCAAGCCAGCCATGATTCCATTCTGGAGGTCCCAAGTTCGAATCCCACCAAAAACATATTTTTTCCTTTTTTTTTGTTTTAGACAGAATAATCACCAAACTTTGAAAATCAATATCTTTTGAACCACAACTCCGTTTTTAGTGTTTTTGTAGTCTACGGATTCAGCAAAGTGAGTAGAATTTAATAGTGTAGTTTGTTTTAACTTTTGACTCGTGCACAAACTTGTTAATTGCAGAATGGTTAAAAACTTGTTTAGGCTATAAAATGAGTTTTACAAATCCAAATTGAGTGATTCAAATTGCAGAGGCTTTGTAATGATGTCCTATGTCCAGTAGCATGTTCATCATATTTTATTAAAATGTTTTTATGCAGAAACTTTAGAATTGGTGTGTTTGCCCTTATTTAGGTGTTTTGGATTTATTCCTAATAAGTAAATTATTAAAATTTGTTTTGTGGCATCATGCATATAGAACAAACAGAAACTAAAAGTTATTTGTGGTGTGGTAATTGTTTTGCATATTCATGCATGGCATAATTTTTGTTTTGTCACATGTGTGGATTTGTATGTTTATTTGGGTGTTTATATTTTTGTTAGATTTTTCGGAGGGTCACGAAGACTTTTGTAGCTGCTACTCCTACTCCTCTTGTTGCCAAGGCAAGTGGCACACTTGCATACTCTTCGTCCTATTATTTTGATATATGCATTGTTGTAACTTTTACTTAGAAAATTTGCATGATAGGCTTATTAGTATTGCTATGCTAGACCTGTTTAGTATTACCCTAGAATATTTCTAAGTGTCTAGTACCTATATGATAACTTAGTAGAATAGGTAAATGCTATGCTATGTGTTTTGTATCAAAAGCTAATGAAAATTTTACTAAGTTAATAAACTACCTGGGTGGGTGGTTGGAAGAAAGCAATTCCCCATATACGGGAGGATGAATTGCAGAAGAGGGTGATTCCCTAGTTTGGGAGGAAGGATCATACGTGGTCCCCTGACTTAGGAGGATGAATCACACTTGCGGAAAGCCACCCAGGATCAAAGGGATTTGAAGTTACTCCAAGTGAAGATTGCTTCCAGTGCAGCCATTAGTCATATGGGCTCTGTCTTGATCAACTAAGTTGCGTGGACTCATCCCGGCTTGACAGGTGGTGGTAGAGGTTTGTAGGTGGAGCGCGTTAGGCCAGCATGGGGTGGGAAAATGCTTCTGAAAGATCTCGTCTTAACCTTCTTCTTTTCCCCGAAACACCAATGGAGTGTGAGGGATAGTTTGGGTTGGTTAAGTCTAATGGTGAAAGTGCACAACCTCTGCAGAGTGTCAAAACTATGGTCATAGCCGTGTCCCCGGTTACGGACAATTCTGAGCAGCTGAACAAGGACGTCAACGGAGGATCTCATTATTCTAATTTCTCTAAGTTAAAACTTGATGGGTGAACCAGGGTAGTTGAGACAATGGTTGTCATACCATACTTGTCTCGTTTAGATGAAAAAGTGTTTTGAAAAGAGATAGGAAAAATTGGCTTTATGCAAATCAGCCTTCAAACTCCACCAAGCCAAATATGCATATAGGTTACTAGAGTTGTTCCAATATGAGTCCACAAAGTGTCACTTGCCAGTTCCATTTTTATGGTTCTGACCCACCTTGTTGATACATGTTATCAGGTTTTTCTGACGAAAAGTGAGGTTTCGTTAAGGGTTTCGAGTCTGCAACCAACATGTTCGCCTGTGGCACATGAAGATGATGGAGGCTCATTGCTACTTTTATTTCCGCTGTGCTGATATTTGTAAAATGCTAGCCTTGAGCTATGCAAGTTGTAATCGATTATTTTGTTTAAATACTGGATCAAGCGTGTAATAATTGATGCATTGTTGTGATATTCATCGTAACTGTGTGTGCAAATGAATCGATCCAGGGGTTTGCACTATACACAGGGATCTTGCCTATTTTTAAGTGCAGGTCCGCTACAAAATTGAAGGAGGGACAAAAGCACAAGCTTGGGGATGCCCCCATGGCATCTCCCTGGACATTCAAGAAGACTCAAGCGTCTAAGCTTGGGGATGCCCAAGGCATCCCCTCTTCTTCATCGACAATCATCAGGTCGTCTCCATTGAAACTAAGTTTTTATCACTTTACATATTATGTGCTGTTTTTGGAGCGTCAGTTTGTTTTGGTTTGTTTGCTGGTCATATGATTTTATTGGATCCTAGCTATATTTTGTGGGATATAGACACGCTCCGCTTTTTCGTTAGAATACTCTCGTGCTTCGCTTATATCTTGTTGAGTATTCCTAGCTATTGTTTTTCTTGTCAGCTCTGGTGCTTCGCTTATATATTTTTTAGAGCTGCTAGTCGATATTTAAACTATCTTGTTCTTCACTTATATTTGTTAGAGAGTTGTTTTGGTTGTTTGGTTGATGTGTTGGAACGATAAAATGCCGTGCATGTGGTAGTAGTATGATGGAAAACCTGCATAGTCTTGTAGATCACTATGTAGATAATGTGATGCTTATCAATTGTTTTGAGGTATTAATTAAACTAATGGTTAAAATGTGTTGGTTAACATTATTAGAGCTGATTAGTGGAGACGTGTTAGTAGAGTGTGGAGCCGTACTTTTCTGAACTAAAAACAACCTAAATCAATAATGCTATTGTATCATAATTTTGCTCAGTTGAAAAGTAGTTCCTAGTGGCTAGTTACTGCTAAGGTCGGGGAAGCCAACAGGGCACTTGTGTCTCCGCCACGATCCCTCTTGGGGTGTTTTGATCACTTGTGGAACATTGAAACTGCTAGTTGCTTGCAATATATGAATGCATTGTTGAGTTTTGGTTTTTGGCACTTCTACCTCCATATTTTGCTAGCCTCTTTGGTATTGTGCATTGCCCTCTCTCACATCGAGATTTGGTGCATACTTTGCCAGTACATCCAACTCTGTGGAAGGACTTTCTCTCCTTCTCCTACACATAAGTTAATTATCTTCCTCAAAACAGCCACCATACCTACCTACCACGACATTTCCATAGCCGTTCCGAGATACATTGTCATGCAACATCCATCATTACATTACACGACTTTATGTCATTCTTTATTGTCATATTGTTTTGCTTGATCATTGAGTTAGTGTGATGCGTGGCTTGCTGATACGTGTCAAACGTATCTATAATTTTTGATTGATCCATGCTAGTTTTGTGATGTTGTCACATGTTTTTATTATCATATTAATCATTTTTATGCATTTTGTCAGACTAACCTATTGACAAGATGCCCAGTTCCAGTTTCCTGTTTTTGTATTTCAGAAAATCCACCACAGGAAATATCGTCGGATTGAGCTCAAAATTTACGGAGATTTTTTATGCGACGGAAGACACCAGAAGACCAAAGGGCAGCCCTGGGGGCCACCCACAGGACAAGGATGGCCTCCTGCCGCGGCCCCCCATTGGCCTGCGCGGGTGGGACCCGCCCCTGCTCCTGGTGGGTCCCCTCGGCCCCCTCCGACGCCTATAAAATCCCTAAAACCCTAAAAACGAGAGGGCGGCCATTATTTTCCAGAAAAGTCATCCCGAGGCGCCATCAACTCAAACCCTAGTTCGGGGGTGATTCTGAAGCAGATCCCGGCACTCTGCCAGAGGGGAGATCGATCCCGGAGGGCTCTCCATGCCTTCCTCCGGGATGATTTGTGAGTAGTCCCACCTTGGACCTTGGGTCCATGGCAGTAGCTAGATGGTAGTCTCTCTCTCTCTTGTGTTTCATGTCTTATGATCTTGTGAGCTGCCTAACATGATCAAGATCGATTATTGTAATGCTATGTGATGTGTTTGCTGGGATCTGATGGATTATAAAGTTATGAACAGATTGTGCAGGATTCTTATATGTTGATTTATGTTCTTGCATGCTCTCCGATGTGCGTAGTTACTTTGGCCAAGTGATTGTGTGTATCTCCAAGAGAGAGTATTTATGCTAGATAGTGGGTTCATGCCCCCCTTTTGTTCCTGGGCACGAGTGACAGAAACGTCTAAGGGCGAGGGTGTGCTGTTGCTACTAAGGGTAAAACAACGGTGTTAAAGTCTATTTTGATATTTAATACCGCTTAGTTCATGCGCTTTACTTAATGCAAATGTTTGTTGCTTGCAACTTAATACCGATGGGTGACAGGCTGGATAGCGATCCCACGGTGGACTTTTTAGACAAAGATGCAGTTGGACTCAACGGTCTTTGTTCATTGTCGTGATGCCTACTTAAATATTATCATATTCTCTTTGTCATAGCTAGATTAAGTTTGTGTTATAATCTTGTCAATTGCCCAGCTGTAATTTGTTTACCCATCATATGAATGTTCTATTTACTCGAGAGACTCCACTAGTGAACCCATGGCCCCCGGTCCATCTTTTTACATTGGTTGCAACCTTTATTAATCACTTTTCATCATCATTATTCCTCTGGTCCATTTTCATATATAATTCATCTATTTCACTATATAATTAACCGCTTTGTTTTCTGCGAGACCGGAAAGATTGACAACCTTTCCGCCGTTGGGGGCAAATTATTTTGGTTGAGTGTGTGCAGGTCCATGTCTATTGAAGATTAAGCGCCAGAGATCTTCAACATTCACTTTGTTGTTGATTTCAAGGTCCTACTGGTTCGATAAACCTCGGTTCGTTATCGAGGGAAAACTGCTGGTTGCTACATCTCCGCCTTCGCTTGGGGCACCACCCAACTCTTCATCAGTAGCAATCAAGCTCTTTTCTGGCGCCGCTGTCGGGGATCTTGGAGCTACAGCAAGGGGAGTCTCACACTCTCAATCACTTTACTTTGTTTATGTCTTGCTTGTTTTATTTCTCGTTAGCTTATTTTTCCTGTTGCAAAATTTTAAAACAAAAAAAAATTAGTGTAATCTTTATTCCTGTCTTGTTATTTTGTTTTATCATTATGTCTTCCACTGAAAACACCAAGTTGTGTGACTTTACTAGCACTAATAACAATTATTTCATATGCTCTCCAATTGCTCCACCCGCTACTAAAGTGGAATCTTATGAAATAAAACCTGCCTTGTTAAATCTTGTTATGAAAGAGCAATTTTTTGGTGCTAGTACTGATGATGATGCCGCCTCTCATTTAAATAACTTTGTTGAGTTATCTGATATGCAAAATTATAAAGAGGTAGAAAGTGACATCGTAAAACTGAAGCTTTTCCCTTTCTCTTTGAGAGGGAGAGCAAAAGAATGGTTATTGTCTTTGCCTAGAAATAGCATTGATTCTTGGATTAAATGCAAAGATGCTTTTATTGGAAAATATTATCCACCTGCTAAAATCATACAATTAAGAAGTAACATTATGAACTTTAGACAATTTGATAATGAACATGTTGCTCAAGCTTGGGAGAGAATGAAATTTATGGTTAAAAATTGTCCCACACATGGATTAACTATGTGGATGGTTATCCAAACTTTTTATGCAGGTTTGAATTTTTCTTCAAGGAACCTCTTGGACTCGGCCACGGGAGGCACCTTCATGTCCACAACATTAGGTGCAGCAACTAAACTCTTGGATGAGATGATGACAAATTATTCACAATGGCATACCGAAAGAGCTCCAAGTGGTAAGAAGGTAGATTCTGTCGAGGAAATTTCCTCTTTGAGTGATAAGGTTGATATGATTATGTCTATGCTTGCTAACAATCTGTCCTATATTTATCCTAATAATGTCCCATTTGCTTCATTAATTTCCCAATAAAAGGATCAAGTTGATGTTAATTTTCTTAATAGAAGTAACTTCAACAATAATGGTTGTCGAAATAATTTTGGTAGTAACAACTATAAGCCTTATCCTCCCAATAATGGCAACTCTTATGGCAATTCCTATATTAATTCTTATAATCCTAATAAGAATGTGTGTTCTGATCTTGAAAATGTTTTAAAAGAATTTATCACTTTGCAAAAAGCTTTCAACAAAACTGTCGAAGAGAAACTTGAAAAACTGGATAGACTTGTCCCTAAAGTGGAAGATCTTGCTCATGATGTTGAAATTTTAAAAATTAGAACCACTCCTATTCAAGACAAGCCTACTGAATCTTTAAATGCTATTTATATTCAAATTAATGAGAATGAAAGAATGATGGCTCGCTTGAAAGCTAGGTGGGCTAGAGAGAAAGAAGAAGCTAGAATTGCTGAAATAAATAGGAGAACTGTTAAAATTTATACTATCCAAGCTACTAATGAGGAACCTCCTAGCCTATTTAAAGATGATGAAATTGATTTTGATAATTGCAATATTACTGAAGTCATAAAGTTCCTACAAAAACTTGCTAAGTCACCGGATGTTAGTAAATTAAATATTGCCTTCACCAAACATATTACCGATGCTCTTATCAAAGCTAGGGAAGAAAAGCTTAAGCTAGAAACTTCTATTCCTAGAAAATTAGACGATGGATGGGAACTGATGCATATAAAATGCATACATGAACTTTACACTATAATACTTATATTCCATTCATATTTGCATCATATAAGGGGTATATTACTGTTATTTAATGATTTTTGGTAATTAATAATGATTTCCCCTTTTATGGAATTAATCCTGCGCAGGCAGAAAACCCCTATTTCTTTCCTTATTTATTTCAGGGCCTTAACGACGTCATAATGAGCTGCAAATTTACGGGGATCATTATTTTGGAAGGAGGAATACCTAGGAGCGAAGGAAGCAAGCAAACGGAGGCCGGAGGGGCAAAAGAGGGTGCCCCATGCGGCCCCTGTACCTGGCCGCGTGGGCCTACCTCTTTTGGCCCTCGTGGCCCCGTTTGCGTCGATCCTTCTTCCCGAAGCTTCCTCGTGACCTAAAAACGACTATAAAAATAGTCCCCCGACGTTTTCAGGAGGAGGCGGCAGAGAAACACAAAACCAAAAACAGAGAGACAGAAGGCTGCCACCAGAGTAGATCGGAGGGGGGAAACGCCGCCGGAATCACCTCCGGAGGTCTTCTCCATCCCCCCTCCGGAGTATCCATCAACACCACCATCAATACCAGCACCATCTCCATCACCATCTTCGTGATCCACTTCATCCCCCTCATAGTTTGAGATTGTTTGATCCCTAGCTATTGTCTAAGTGCTATTCTACATGTTTGTGAATTGCTACTTGTCATTGTTTTGTGGGGAGATCATAGTTTTAGATTGTGTTGTATCAATTGTACCACTGAATCATATCATGTCTTGGCGTTGTGAGTAGTTCTCTCATGTTCCTGGGGGTATAGGATGAATTGGCAATGATTTTTATATGACATGTGTTGGTATTTTGTCTAGTTTTTATCTTTGATGTAATTCTATGATGGTGTTGTGCGAACGTCGACTGCATATCACTTCACCTATATGGGCTCATAGGAGAACACCGTAGTGTAATGGAGTGAGGAAGACTTGGGAGGACACGTAAACCCAAGACCGAATCATGAAGTTACTTTATGGGGTATTAGTATCGGGGACCTTAAAGATTAATGCTATGGTGGGACTTTATGTCTTAATAACTCTTGTGTAGTCATTTACTTGGCCACATGATCCATCATAAGAGGTTTAGTTTATTTATTTAGCTATTCCTAATTATGGCTCCGTCCAAAGAAGATTAAAACTTGACAAAATGTTTACCTTGTTGTTCTAGAAATATTTATGCCATGAAGTCTAGGTAGCCCTTGGGAACTCTCTCCACCTATAAGAAACACACACTTGAGCTTGTCCTCTTGCTGCATAGAGGATTGGGCTTTCTCTCTTTGAGAGCTTTCACTTGTCATATTGCATTTTCAGCATTTTACTTTATTGCAAACTCTACACCAAAAACCCAAAAACACTTGCATCATTTAATCATTTTAGTTTGTCTAGTGCATAGATAATAAGGGAAGTGACACTCTTATTTGAGAGGATAAATACTTATACCTTCTACTCCTCGTGGGATCGATACTATACTTACACATCGAAGACTTCAACGATCCCCTATACTTGTGGGTATCAAGACGTTTTCTGGCGCCGTTGCCGGGGAGTGTAGCGCTTAAGTTTTATTCTTGTTTGCACTAGATATTTATTTTCAGTTTTGCATATACTCTAGTTTACTTTCAGTTTTGCATTTAGTTTAGTTTTACTTTCAGTTTTGCATTTATCAAAAACCCAAAAAAATTAGAAAATGAAAAATACCAAAAAAACTCGTGTTATGGGCATAAGTATGGATATAAATGATGCTTTGTTTAGACACTTGAATGCTGCTAAGATTGCCAAGGAATATAGAGAATCTAAGGAAGGGAAAATACTAAAAGGTTTCATGATGGAATTAAATTATATTGCTAAGGAGTTGCTTTTACCATGATGTAACTTGTATTTTTTGCTCTGAACAAGAAGATAAACATTTTGAATTTCAATGTAGGTTCCATGAAGAATGTGTTATTGCATCTTACCATACTGGTGATTATGCTTATTTAGGAATGGAACAAGTAGAGGAATTTGTTACTTTCAAGGCATCTTTTGAATTGCAAACCTTCATTCATGAAAATAAAAGTTGCCCTATAGCTAACAAATTTGAAAGAGAGATAGATTTTATTCTTGAATATTGCATAGACAACTTCTCTCAAAATATTTATGTTGTTGAATATAATGAGGCTCCCCAAGAGAGCTCTATTGTTTTGCAGGAAGAAGATGATGAAAACATAAGCTTGGAAGAAGTATGTGAAGAAGAGGATAAAAGCCTAAGCTTGGGGATGTCCATGCAGCCCCAAGAAGAGGACAATGAAGAGCAAGAAGATGTTGAAAATGATGAACAACTAGAGAATGAAGAGAGGAAACATCCACCTTCACCACCTATGGATGAGGGTAACACTCAAAATTTGGTTGATGATAAACTTTGCTTTTATGATTTTGATGATGAGAAAGAATATGAACCTATGCCTAATGAGAACATTATTGATAATGATTTTAAAAATGATGAAGAAAATGGTTTAGACATGCTATATGATAATGCTTTAGATGATGGTCCTATGCTT
Source organism: Puccinellia tenuiflora (assembly GCA_012064385.1). NCBI lineage: Eukaryota > Viridiplantae > Streptophyta > Magnoliopsida > Poales > Poaceae > Puccinellia > Puccinellia tenuiflora. The sequence goes on along the minus strand of QRDG01000232.1, from coordinate 1,061,803 downwards.
ATTGATAATCCTCCATGTTTAGTTGTTACTACTTTATGTGAGGATAAAAATGATATACTTGCTGCTTGTGATGATACTCTCACTCATGAGAGTCCTACTTTATTTCTGAACTCCCCTATTCACACCATGGAGGAGAAACTTGCTTATGTTGAGAAATACTTATGTGGTTTGCAATTATCTTTAGTTCCAAATATTTGTTGCAACCATGATATTAAACTTTATATTGATCTTAATAATTATTTTGAAAGAGGGAAGCATGCTAATGAATTACAAAATAAATTTAATGATCCTCTTTATGTGCCTATATTATCTAAGTTGAATGATTCTTGTGATTCTATGGTTGAATTTATTTCTTCTACTTGCAACTATTATAAAAGAGGAGGTACTAAGAACCCTCTTTATGCTTCTAATAAATATATGCTGCAAGTTACTACTGTTAATATGCATTGTGAAATTTCTATTTATTGTGATTCATTCATATATAAAATGCCAATGCATAGGAAAAGAGTTAGACTTAAAAGTTAATGGTTTAATGTTTTGTGGTGTGTTCCTTATGCTTTAACTTCCAATTCTGTTTGGGCACACCTTTATATCTTGAGAACTTGCAAAATAACTTTACCTACTGTTTACTAACAATTAGTTTAAGATTTTCATTTTATATAAAATTTGGGAAAGTAAATGAGAAGGATGAGTAATGGAGATGTTGGGGTCGACCTTGAACATGTGTTGTTCATGCCAATAGAACCATTGCAAAGTCTCTATCATTAAAACTTCTCCCAAAGCTAAAACTAAATAAATAGAGTCAAGGTGTTTGTTTACTACTGTAACCACACCTTTGTATCTTATTTTTCATCTTAATGGCAAGCGTAATCTCTTTTGAAAGATAAGATTGAACAATAGTGATTTGCTGTCCAGAAAACAGATTCCTAAGCTTCACTGCGAAAAATGTTAAAAATCACAGAAGAGGAATTTTGACCTGATATTTTATGACAGAATTATTCAGCTATTAATACACATTTCATTAGTTCAAAGTTTTCTGATTTGAGCAACGTAAGTGCCTCTGAAAATTCACTCTTTATGGGCTGTCCAGTTTTTGACAGATTCTGTCTTTATTTTGCATTACTCTCATTACTAGTGTTTTGTGTGGTTCTATTGATCAAAGAGCAATACAAAACCATAGTAATAGTAGATAATGTCTAGAATAAACTCATGATATGTCTTTGCTGTACCTATGGAGACTTAATTTATGGAGACACTAACCCCTCTAATCAAGTTTTACGATGAGTTATGTGTGAAGAGAACTTTTAAGTGGAAGAGTTGAGGGTTATAAACAAAGATCAAGAGGGACAAACACTCAAGCTTGGGGATGTTACCCCTAGGCTCACCCTACATACAAGAATTTAAGCTTGGGGATGCCAAGCCACCTCGCTCCAACCATCTTGATACCAAGTAAGTAAGCCTAGCTATATGGCTATAAAGAAAGCGCTTTACGGGAGGCAACCCGGTTGTTTTTACTTTTGATTTTCTTTGTGTCCTCTTGCTGTAACAAGAGAATGTTTTCTTAGCTTAGTTTCTGAAATTTTTAATAAAGTGCCAAGTTTTACCCATTTTGGTTTGACAAAGTTGCTATTTCTATTCGGAGATTTTATTCCTGCACGAAGTCTGTGCACGGTTTGATTTTTCATTTTTATTCTGTAACTCCGAATGATCTGAGATTTTAACTGTAACTGAAACTTTTCATCCTCTGTATGCCTGAATTGTTTCAGAATTTTTCGACGAGTTTAAGTCAGGTAGAAAAATACGTTTCTCTACTGTTAGTTTTCTGGACAGATTCTGTCCAATATTGTTTGATGCATGTTTTTGAACTTTTAACTTGAATCTTTTTGATCCAATTGAGTTTATTGAATAGGAATACAACATTATACACTTATGGTACATTCACATGAATTTTTGTCTAAGGATTTTATGCAGCAAAGAAACCTATTTGTCTATCACTACTAATGTCACCCCATAGAAAAGAAATGGGAGAAACAGTGTTTTGAAGTTTTTTCACAGGGATTGGAGGAGATGCACCATGAGTTATCCAAGGATGGTGAAAACCATAAGCTTGGGGATGTAGAGAACATCCCCACTGAACCAACATACTCTCGGTTTGCACACGTCTAACTTCTTTTTTTCATTTGAAACACTTTATCGCATAAACTTGGAGCGTCTTTTTGTTTGTTTTTGCTTTGATTTTTATTTTGTGAGACCACCACACTATCATTTATATATGAGAAAGCTACTGGAAATATGGGTTGAAATATCTTGCATGCTTTTATTGTATTGGGAGAAGGGATGTCTAAGTTGATTTTTAATGACACATATAGTTGCATGATTCATGAGCTTCTTTATGAGTAATAATTTGCAAATGCTTTATCATGAGCTATCTTTTATTCATGTTTTGATGCTTTATGTTATTTCACCTTGTTTGACATGAATTAGTTAGTTCTATGGACACTCATGCATGCATCTAGATGGTCATCTTTCTCCCTTTTGCTAGCCCAAAAATTCCAACAAGTAAAAACTTGTTTCCAACACCTTCAACCCAAGTTTTTCCAGTGAGTCCACCATATCTACCTATTAGCTTTATGCTATTCCGAGTATGTTTATCATGTTATTTGTGTTATCTATACCTCCAAATGAAAATGATTATGTTATTTATTGTAATGGGAAAAGTTGGTTAAAAAGCTCTCGCGAACTTGATGCACACTTACTTTTATTGCATTTAATAAACATGAACCATTGTGATTAATATTATGATGATAGTGGCTTGATAAATGTTTAAGGTTGGGAGTTAGCCCATATGTGCTGTCACATGCAAAGCTTTCAACATGTTCCATCATTTATTTAGTTGATATCATGTACTTTTGTTTATGGATGCCTATCATGGTGAAATAATGTGGAAATAGAGTAAGTTTAAATGAGTTTGTATAAATGGTTAGAGAGAAACCTGGGCCGCTAATCTAAGCCATGCATCATTCATGGTGGAAATTTACTTACATGCTATTTTGAACTTTCTGTGATACACCCTACAATAAAAAGCTATATCAAGTGGTAAATAAAAAGGGTGTTGAGGTTGTTCATTATGTTTGTTTGTCTTGTTGTTTTGATGTGGGCTTGATCCATATCATGGGACAAGAGGTACCCCAGTTGAGGCTCTTGATAATACCATTATTACTTACAATGATAGATAACTTAAACTTGCTTTGTTTCCCAAGTTGAGTAATCATGGTGTAGGTACTTGTATTCAAGGGGCATGAGACATCTAACCTTTACTTTATCAAGGCCACTACTCATATTTGCTTTCACATTAAACTTTAATCATTTAAGATGCTATGATAGGGGAATGAGAGCTTGACACCAAGTATTACCATTGCATTCAATAACTTAAGTAGAATAGTTTGGAGGATAGATGAAACTTATGCATGTTTTACCTCTACTCATTTATATATCTTTTCCAAAGTGTCCACCTTTTATATTCAGATTTTCATCTTCACTCTATGACCTATGTAGGATGTTCTTACTTATCATATTGCATACATGTGGTCCATATTACTATCTTTTATGTTACACTTTGTGAACTATCATTGAACATCCTTGCATTGAATACTTGATATCACTTTATAAACTGTTTGCATATTGCTACTTCTTTGAATAATGAATCATTTGACTTTATGTAGCAGTAGCAATCATCTTTTATATCCATGTTGTTATTATATTGCAAAGTTCATGTTAGTTTTATCACTTCCATACTCGAGGACGAGCATGAGTTAAGCTTGGGGATGTTGATGCATATAAAATGCATACATGAACTTTGCACTATAATACTTATATTCCATTCATATTTGCATCATATAAGGGGTATATTACTGTTATTTAATGATTTTTGGTAATTAATAATGATTTCCCCTTTTATGGAATTAATCCTGCGCAGGCAGAAAACCCCTATTTCTTTCCTTATTTATTTCAGGGCCTTAACGACGTCATAATGAGCTGCAAATTTACGGGGATCATTATTTTGGAAGGAGGAAGACCTAGGAGCGAAGGAAGCAAGCAAACGGAGGCCGGAGGGGCAAAAGAGGGTGCCCCACGCGGCCCCTGTACCTGGCCGCGTGGGCCCACCTCTTTTGGCCCTCGTGGCCCCGTTTGCGTCGATCCTTCTTCCCGAAGCTTCCTCGTGACCTAAAAACGACTATAAAAATAGTCCCCCGACGTTTTCCAGGAGGAGGCGGCGGAGAAACACAAAACCAGAAACAGAGAGACAGAAGGCTGCCGCCGGAGAAGATCGGAGGGGGGAAACGCCGCCGGAATCACCTCCGGAGGTCTTCTCCATCCCCCCTCCGGAGTCTCCATCAACACCACCGTCAAGACCAGCACCATCTCCATCACCATCTTCGTGATCCACTTCATCCCCCTCATAGTTTGAGATTGTTTGATCCCTAGCTATTGTCTAAGTGCTATTCTACATGTTTGTGAATTGCTACTTGTCATTGTTTTGTGGGGAGATCATAGTTTCAGATTGTGTTGTATCAATTGTACCACTGAATCATATCATGTCTTGGCGTTGTGAGTAGTTCTCTCATGTTCCTGGGGGTATAGGATGAATTGGCAATGATTTTTATATGACATGTGTTGGTATTTTGTCTAGTTTTTATCTTTGATGTAATTCTATGATGGTGTTGTGCGAACGTCGACTGCATATCACTTCACCTATATGGGCTCATAGGAGAACACCGTAGTGTAATGGAGTGAGGAAGACTTGGGAGGACACGTAAACCCAAGACCGAATCATGAAGTTACTTTATGGGGTATTAGTATCGGGGACCTTAAAGATTAATGCTATGGTGGGACTTTATGTCTTAATAACTCTTGTGTAGTCATTTACTTGGCCACATGATCCATCATAAGAGGTTTAGTTTATTTATTTAGCTATTCCTAATTATGGCTCCGTCCAAAGAAGATTAAAACTTGACAAAATGTTTACCTTGTTGTTCTAGAAATATTTATGCCATGAAGTCTAGGTAGCCCTTGGGAACTCTCTCCACCTATAAGAAACACACACTTGAGCTTGTCCTCTTGCTGCATAGAGGATTGGGCTTTCTCTCTTTGAGAGCTTTCACTTGTCATATTGCATTTTCAGCATTTTACTTTATTGCAAACTCTACACCAAAAACACTTGCATCATTTAATCATTTTAGTTTGTCTAGTGCATAGATAATAAGGGAAGTGACACTCTTATTTGAGAGGATAAATACTTATACCTTCTACTCCTCGTGGGATCGATACTATACTTACACATCGAAGACTTCAATGATCCCCTATACTTGTGGGTATCAGGAACCCACTATTAAGATGAAAATAAATGACTTTGATTGTAATGCTTTGTGTGATCTTGGTGATAGTGTTTCTGTTATGCCCAAAAGTTTCTATGATATGCTCAATTGAAATCCTTTGGAAGAATGCTATTTAAATGTTCATCTTGCTGATTCTTCTAAAAAGAAACCTGTGGGTAGAGTTGATGATGTCCTTATTGTTGTTAATGATAACTATGTTCCCGTTGATTTTATTGTTATGGACATTGAGTGTAATGCTTCTTGTCCTATTATTTTGGGGAGACCGTTTTTGAGAACCGTTGTTGCCATTATTGATATGAAAGAGGGAAATATAAGATTTCAGTTCCCCCTCAGAAGAGGGATGGAGCACTTCCCTAGAAATAGAAAAAACTTCCTTTTGAATCAATCATAAGGTCAAGCTATGCTCTTGATGTTGCAAAGGCCTCCGAAAAAACTTGATATTTGGCATTGCGCCTAGCTAAAAGGTGTTAAAGAAAATTGCTTGTTGGGAGGCAACCCACCTTTTACTTTCAGTTTGCTTTTTACTTTTCTTGAGTCTTCAAGTTGTTGCCTCTGTAGCAACTTCATTGTATCTTTTTCTTTTGGTTTTTTATACCAAGTTTAGCCTCTAATGCATTGAAAGTGCGAGGTGTTGTTTTGCTGTCCAGAAATAGATTTCTGTCCTTTACTGTTCGAAAATCCATAAAATCTCTGAATTTTATATTTTTCTGATCTTTTTATAAAGAAAGCCAGATAATTTTATCTATCTTTCTTTAGTTTTTAGTTTTCATATTTGAGCTACAGAAGTGCCTAGAAAAATTCGATCTTTACAGACTGTTCAGATTTTGACAGATTCTGCTTTTCTTTTGTGTTCGTCTCTTTACTATCGTCAAATGTGATACTCCTAAGGTGGAGTGCCACATTGAGGCTTAGTTAACAGTAGCTAATGCTTAATAAATTTGTTTTGCAATTTGTCTTAAGTTGAACACATGTGCATTTTAATTTATGAGCACCAACCCTCGAATCAGTTTATGAGAAGTTTTGTGTGAAGGGAGTTTTTAAGTTCCAAAGGAGAGGATAATGAAGAAATTGAAGATGGATCAGAGCTCAAGCTTGGGGATTCCCCCATGGCACCCCCTCTGAATATCAAGAACTATCAAGCGTCAAAGCTTGGGGATGCCCAAGGCATCCCCTCTTCTTCATCGACTATCATGAGGTCATCTTCGTTGAACTAAGTTTTTATCACTTTACATATTATGTGCTATACTTGGAGCATATTTTTACTTTCAATTTTTTTTGTTTGTTTGCTGGTCATATGCTTGTTGGATCCTTGCTTTGTTTATGTGGGAGAGAGACACGCTCCGCTTTTTCGTTTGAATACTCCTGTGCTTCGCTTATATTTTGTTGAGTATTCTTAGCTACTGTTTGTTTGCTACTAAGCTCTCGCTTTTAGCTTTTATCTTATTTAGAGCTGCTAGTAGTTGTTGTTAAACTCTCTTGTTCTTCACTTATATTTGTTGGAGAGTTGTTATTGATAAATTGCTTGAATTGTCAAAGTGACAAAAATGCTATTCTGTGATAGTGGAATGAAATGAAAGCCTGCATAGTATTGTAGATCATCGTGTGGATACTTGATACTTCTCATTTGTTTTGGATATTAAGATGAATGCTTAAACTTGCTGGTTATTTTAGTGGAATTGATTAGTAAAGAAATACTGTTAAAAGCTTGAAACTGTGTGGAGTTTCGTAATCGTTAATTCATTAAGCTAATCTTTCCATCAAAAGAATTGTTTGGTCAATAAGGGAGACGGTGTGGAGCTTTTATGGTTATGATTGACTAATGTCTTATGTTACTCTGTTACCGGTTAATATTAGATGTTTGCTTCAAATACCTTCTTTGCTAAGCCTAAAAATTCGTACTGAGTGTATGGTTCACTCGTGCATCCAAATCCCAAAGCCAAACTATCTTGCCAGCTGAGTCCACCATATCTACCTATGCATGGTATTTCTTGCCATTCCAAATAAATTTGTCACGTGCTATCTTTAAAAATTCAAAATATTCCTTTTTGTGCCTCTGTTTTTAAGCTCATGAGGGAGCAGTAGAGAGCTAGATATAACTCATGACGAGCAAGGTCATTTCCCCCCTTTCACCCGGTGTCGATGGATTACGTCTTCACTTGAATCAACCCGAGAGCAGCTTAAGAAAAAATATAAATATAACTCACCATTCTCCTCCGCGCAATGAAAATCTGAGAAATCAGCTCTAAACATTGGACAGTGGTGAAACCAAGGAGAAAGAGGAGCGTACTCGCTTCTCTAAAAACTAGCTCCTCTCACAAGTCCAAAAGCCTTGCTTGTTATGGGGGACTAGATAGCTTCTCTGTTGTGAAGTCGTTGACGAAAGCATGCATGTCTCAAAATTGTTTTACTTCTGTTTCATAAAAATAAAAACCTCTAGCACATGACTAATCCCTGCTTCCCTCTGCGAAGGGCCTTTCTTTTACTTTTAATGTTGAGTCAGTTTTCCTCTTCCTTGTATCTCCACCAAAGCAAACATCTAGCATTGACCCTGGCTATCATTGATCATATTGCATTGTCAGATTAAACATGAATCTTTATATTGACTTTACCGTTGGAAGTTGAGGCTTTTTGCTAAAACTTACATCTTCTTTGTTTTGCTTCTCAAACACTTTTGTCATGGAATTGTTACCTATGTGAATTAATCAAATATGTGGATCACATTGCTTTCATGTCTTTAACATACTATTTATGAAAGGTTTTGCTTGAATGATTCAACTTGGTTATTCATTGCTTTTTTGCTATCAACTATAGACAATTGTTTTGTATCACTTCATTCACATCTTATGCTTTGCATTACTATCTTGATCACGATTGTGTTGGTTGCATGTCTCATAAAAAATATTTTTCTGATCACTTACCTACTCGAGGACGAGTAGGAGTTAAGCTTGGGGATGCTGATACGTGTCAAACATATCTATAATTTTTGATTGATCCATGCTAGTTTTGTGATGTTGTCACATGTTTTTATTATCATATTAATCATTTTTATGCATTTTGTCGGACTAACCTATTGACAAGATGCCCAGTGCCAGTTTCCTGTTTTTGCTGTTTTTGTATTTCAGAAAATCCACCACAGGAAATATCGTCGGATTGAGCTCAAAATTTACGGAGATTTTTTATGCGACGGAAGACACCAGAAGACCAAAGGGTAGCCCTGGGGGCCACCCACAGGGCAGGGACGGCCTCGTGCCGCGGCCCCCCTTGGCCCGCGGGTGGGACCCGCCCCTGCTCCTGGTGGGTCCCCTCGGCCCCCTCCGACGCCTATAAAATCCCTAAAACCCTAAAAACGAGAGGGCGGCCATTATTTTCTAGAAAAGTCATCCCGAGGCGCCGTCAACTCAAACCCTAGTTCGGGGGTGATTCTGAAGCAGATCCCGGCACTCTGCCGGAGGGGAGATCGATCCCGGAGGGCTCTCCATCGCCATGCCTTCCTCAGGGATGATTTGTGAGTAGTCCCACTTGGACCTTGGGTCCGTGGCAGTGGCTAGATGGTAGTCTCTCTCTCTTGTGCTTCATATCTTATGATCTTGTGAGCTGCCTAACATGATCAAGATCGATTATTGTAATGCTATGTGATGTGTTTGCTGGGATCCGATGGATTATAAAGTTATGATCAGATTGTGCCTATTCTTATATGTTGATTTATGTTCTTGCATGCTCTCCGATGTGCGTAGTTACTTTGGCCAAGTGATTGTGTGTATCTCCAAGAGAGAGTATTTATGCTAGATAGTGGGTTCATGCCCCCTTTTGTTCCTGGGCACGAGTGACAGAAACATCTAAGGGCGAGGGTGTGTTGTTGCTACTAAGGGTAAAACAGCGGTGTTAAAGTCTATTTTGATATTTAATATTGCTTACTTCATGCACTTTACTTAATGCAAATGTTTGTTGCTTGCAACTTAATACCGATGGGTGACAGGCTGGATAGCGATCCCACGGTGGACTTTTTAGACAAAGATGCAGTTGGACTCAACGGTCTTTGTTCATTGTCGTGATGCCTACTTAAATATTATCATATTATTTTTGTCATAGCTAGATTAAGTTTGTGTTATAAACGAGTGCCCTCGAAGTCCTCGGCGGTGGTGAAGTGAAAGCTCGTCATCCTTAAGTTAGAAGCAAAATGTGTAAGACAAAAATTTTAAGGCAAGACATTACGAGGAGAATTTAAAAGAAAGGACAACACGAATTTTTTTTTGTATATTCTAAAACTTAGGAAAATAAGTTTTTTTTTTGGCCAACCTATTTCTATCCAAACTTAGGGTTTCGAACCTACAGGCAACACAGTGCTCTGATACCATCTGTAACGGACCTGCACTTAAAATTTGGCAAGATCCCTGTGTATAGTGCAAACCCCTGGATCGATTCATTTGCACACACAGTTTACGATGAAATATCACAACAATGTATCAATTATTACAAGCGAATCCAGACTTAGGAAAATATTCGATTACAACTTTGCATAGCACGAAGCTAGCTGGAAAGAGTAAAGCAGCGGAAAACATTATTCTTCATGGAGTCTCCATCATCTTCATGCAGCCACAGGCGAGCATGTTGGTTGAAGACTCGAAACCCTTAACGAACCTCACTCTTCGTCAGAACAGCCTGATAAAAGATATCAACAAGGTGGGTCAGAACCATATAAATGGATCTGGCAAGTGACACTTTGTGGACTCATAGTGGAAAAACTCTAATATCCTATATGCATATTTGGCTTGTGGAGTTTGAAGGCTGATTTGCATAAAGCCAATTTTTCCTATCTCTTTTCAAAACACTTTTTCATCTAAACGAGACAAGTATGGTATGACAACCATTGTCTCAACTACCCTGGTTCACCCTCCATATTTTACTTAGAAAATTAGAGTGATGAGATCCTCCATTGACGTCCTTGTCCAGCTTGCTCAGATTCGTCCGTAACCGGGGACACGGCTAAGTACTTAGATTTGACACTCTGCAGAGGTTGTGCACGTTCACCACAAGACTCCATCAGCCCATTCTGACCTTGACCTTCTTGAAGTGAAAAGGAAAGGAGAAGATGGAGCCGGGATCTTTCAGAGGAGCTTTCCCATACCGATGGCCGAACAATACCTCCTACCACCCCTACATCTGCTTGTTCGACCGGTCAGGTCTACTCAACATACTCAATCCAGACAGAGCCCATATGACTTGTGGCTGCACGGTAAGCTAACTAAGACTTGGAGTAACTTCGATCTCTTTGTCCCTGGGTGGCCGTCCGCAAGTGAGCCAATCTCGGGTGAAAAACACCATAGACATGGCCCCGAGTAGCCACTCAACAATAAACCACCAAAGCAATGCCATTCCACCCAGGAGGTTCTTTAACTTAGTAGAAATTTTACTTTTCACAAAAGAACATTTAGCATAGCATTTCCATAATTCTACTAAGTTATAATAGGATTCTAGACCAACTAGTATAGGGTACTACTCTAAACAGTTTAGCATAGCAATACTATAACACCTATCATGCTTTTGTGAAATAAAACTACTAACATGCATATAGTCAAAATAGTAGGAAATTCATGAATGTGCCACTTGCCTTGGCAGCAAGAAGAGCAGGAGTAGCAGCTGCAAAAGTCCTCGGGTCCCTCCGAATAATCTAATTAAAATAAACAACCACACATAAACATACAAACATAAACACAACACAATAAGGTATGCTATGCATGAAATGCAATAAAAAAAAAGAAAATACTACACTAATTTTTCTGGTTTAATAAATTATGCATGAAGCCAAAATGCAATTAAAACCATTTTTACTAATACAGCAAAATAAAACAAATCCCAAAAGGGGCATAAACACTAATTTAAAACTACTATTAAACAAATAATTACAGAAAATTATGGGAGTGGTCTTACTGGACAGAGGGTCACGAAACTAAGCTACTGCAATTGGATTCACTCAAAACGCTATTTTTAAACTAGAGTTATGCCAAATTTACTCAATTTTCACATTTGAAAATCAAATAATTTTACAATTGGCAAAACAGAAAACTAAAACGCCAGAAAGATTCTACTGGTTCTAAGGATTTCAAATATATAAAAATATTTGAATTTGGCCCAGTAGATAAAAAGTTATGATAAATCTAAGATGCAGGGGTTTTTCTGCAAAACAGACAGATTAGAATAAAACTGAAAAATCCTTCTCCACGCTGGCGCTGACTGGATCTGATGTGGCCTCCTCTGATTGGCTGGGGGTGCTGACTGGACTGCCACGGGTGCGTACCGATTCGGTTTAAAGGAATTAAAAAGTGACCGTCAGATCTAGATCTAACGGTCCAGATCTAATCGACCAGGGAGTGGCGGTGCTAGGTCACCGGAGCGCGTCGGCCGACGGCGGCGACGGCTCGGCATGCTGTGTTCCAGCGAGATGAGAAGGATTGGGAGGGGGCTTCCGTTACCAAAAGACGCAGGGGGACGAGGCGATGTTGGCGGCGAGGCGACGGTCTCCGGCGTGTCCTGCTCCTCCTGGAATCGCTCGTCGGAGTCAAAGACGGCGGTGGTTGGCTTCGGGTGTGGAAGCACGCGTCGATCTGGGGCACCAAAAATTACCGGAGCATGTCAGGGTGATGCGCAAGATGAAAATAAGGAGGAAGAGAGTGGAGAGAGGGCTCGGGGTTGCCGAGGGTCACCGGAATCAAAGGTTGACGACGGCGGCCGAGGCGACGTGTTAAGCTCGATTTCGAGCAGCCTGGGGGCGCTCGGGTTAGGGTTTGTGGGGGAGAAGAGAGAGGGCGGCGAGGGGCTCTTATAGGGGTGCTCGGCCGCGTCGATCTTGGCCTTAATGGCCCGCCATGATGAGCGAGATCACCGGCGTCGAGTTACCAACACAGTCGCGTGATTTGGGGACGACGACGTCATCGGTGTCGGTGCTGACAGGTGGGACCGCGGTGGCAGCGAGAGAGGAGAGAGAGGCCGCTGCGGGACTGGGTTGGGCTGCTGCTGGGCTGCGGCGCGGGGACGATGCTGGGTTTCAGCTGGGCTGGCTCGGCCGGCCTGGCTTTTCTTTATTTTTTTTTGAAACCTTTTTCTTTTTCATCAAAACAAACAAATCATAACTTTTGAAATACACAACCAAATGGTTTCAAACTAGTTTTGTAAAATTTTGTAAAAAATATCCTTTAACATAGTATATCATTTGGGAACATTTTTATTTCACAAATTTTAACCATAATGCCCTTGGGCACAAAAAGTAATATTTGTTATTCCCCTTGCTTATAAACGAATAACGAAAATAACTTTGCTTCTCTTTGGAAATCAAGCAAACCAGGAATGCAAAATGCAACAATGCAAGGAAAAGATGCATGCCATGCATGAATTTTATTTTATGAAAATTGGGATGTTACATAGCTAGATTAAGTTTGTGTTATAATCTTGTCAATTGCCCAGTTGTAATTTGTTTACCCATCATATGAATGTTCTATTTACTCGAGAGACTCCACTAGTGAACCCATGGCCCCCGGTCCATCTTTTTACATTGGTTGCAACCTTTATTCATCACTTTTCATCATCATTACTCCTCTGGTCCATTTTCATATATAATTCATCTATTTCACTATACAATTAACCGCTTTGTTTTCTGCGAGACCGGAAAGATTGACAACCTTTCCGCCGTTGGGGGCAAAGTATTTTGGTTGAGTGTGTGCAGGTCCACGTCTGTTGAAGATTAAGCGCCAGATATCTTCAACATTAACTTTGTTGTTGATTTCAAGGTCCTACTGGTTCGATAAACCTCGGTTCGTTATCGAGGGAAAACTGCTGGTTGCTACATCTCCGCCTTCGCTTGGGGCAGCACCCAACTCTTCATCAGTAGCAATCAAGCTCTTTTCTGGCGCCGCTGTCGAGGATCTTGGAGCTACAGCAAGGGGAGTCTCACACTCTCAATCACTTTACTTTGTTTATGTCTTGCTTGTTTTATTTCTCGTTAGCTTATTTTTCCTGTTGCAAAATTTTAAAACCCAAAAAAATAGTGTAATCTTTATTCCTGTCTTGTTATTTTATTTTATCATTATGTCTTCCACTGAAAACACCAAGTTGTGTGACTTTACTAGCACTAATAACAATGATTTCATATGCTCTCCAATTGCTCCACCCGCTACTAAAGTGGAATCTTATGAAATTAAACCTGCCTTGTTAAATCTTGTTATGAAAGAGCAATTTTCGATGATGCCGCCTCTCATTTAAATAACTTTGTTGAGTTATGTGATATGCAAAAGTATAAAGAGGTAGAAAGTGACATCATAAAACTGAAGCTTTTCCCTTTCTCTTTGAGAGGGAGAGCAAAAGAATGGTTATTGTCTTTGCCTTCCTCCGGGATGATTTGTGAGTAGTCCCACCTTGGACCTTGGGTCCATGGCAGTAGCTAGATGGTAGTCTCTCTCTCTTGTGCTTCATGTCTTATGATCTCGTGAGCTGCCTAACATGATCAAGATCGATTATTGTAATGCTATGTGATGTGTTTGCTGGGATCCGATGGATTATAAAGTTATGATCAGATTGTGCCTATTCTTATATGTTGATTTATGTTCTTGCATGGTCTCCGATGTGCGTAGTTACTTTGGCCAAGTGATTGTGTGTATCTCCAAGAGAGAGTATTTATGCTAGATAGTTGGTTCATGCCCCCTCTTGTGCCTGGGCACGAGTGACAGAAACGTCCAAGGACGAGGGTGTGTTGTTGCGACTAGGTGTAAAACAGCGGTGTTTATATCTACGTGATTATAAATATTGCTTAAATCATGCACTTTACTTGATGCAATTGTCTATTGCTTGCAACTTAATACCGTTGGGTGACAGGTTCGATAGCGATCCCGCGGTGGACTTTTTAGACAAAGATGTTGTTGGACTCAACAGTCTTTGTTATTTGTTGTGATGCCTACATGAATATTACCATGAACTCTTTGATATAGATCATGGTTCAAAAAAGCGTAATTAAGCGGTCGCTTAAGCACGCTTAAGCGCTGAGCGGTGGGCAACCGCTCAGGCCGCTTAATCGCTTAATTGCGCTTTAAGCGTGCGCTTAGCGCTTAAGCCTTCGTTGTGTGAAAAAGCGGCAGAAAAACGCTCGCTTAGCGCTTAGCGCTTTTTTGAACCTTGATATAGCTAGATTAAGTTTATGTCATAATCTTGTCAATTGCCCAGTATAATTTGGTTACCCTTCATAGGAGTATTTAATTTATTGGAGAGACACCACTTGGCCTCCGGTCCATCTTTTTCCATTGATTACAACACTGTTTACTTGCTTTTAATATTCACTTGCTCGCTGGTCCGTTTCCATACGTTTACCCGCTTTGTTTTCAGCATACCGGGAAGATTGACAACCTTCCTGCCGTTGGGGGCAAAGTATTTGTTTGAGTGTGTGCAGGTCCGCGTTTGTCGACGGTTAAGCGCCAGAGATCGTTGACGTGCACCTCGTTGTTGATTTCAAAGTCCTACTGGTTCGATTAAACCTTGGTTCTTTACTGAGGGAAAACTTCTACTTGCTACATCCACGCCTTCGCTTGGGGGACCACTTAATTCTATTATTACCAATCATCAAGACCGGGTTATAGGTTTGATAGCCGCACTATCAAGGGGGTCGTTCGGGTGAGTAGCTTGTTCGCATCGATCATAGAGAGCTCAAACCTTTGCATTTTTTGCATCATCTTTCTTGGTTCTTATTTGTTCTTATCTATGTGAGATTTTAGAACTTGTTGTCATCTTCATCACAAACTCAAGTTCACCAAAAACATATTTTGTATGACAAACTTATCGCGTTTTTGGTGTTGGAGGTTTTTGATGACCCACAAGTATAGGGGATCTATCGTAGTCCTTTCGATAAGTAAGAGTGTCGAACCCAACGAGGAGCAGAAGGTGTTGACAAGTAGATTTCAGCAAGGTTTTACTGCAAGCACTAAAAGAGAAATATTTTTGGAGTTTTGATATAAAGAACAAATAAAGAACAAGTAAATAAAAGAGTGCTACAATAGTTGCAGCAAATAGCCCAATCCTTTTAAGCTCAAAGGACAGGCCGGTTGTGTTACTTATGATGATTAAAACGTTCTCGAGGACACATGGGAACTTCTGCCTAGTCATTTTCATTGCACGCCGGTGATTAATCTTCAACGTTTTGATAAAGTGCTATGTGGGTGGACCTATGCTAATGCACCGCCCTTACTTGGACAAATACATACTTGTGATTAAACCCCTTGCAAGCATCCGCAACTATAAGAAAATAATTAAGGTAAAAAAACCTAACCACAGCCTTAAACTCCGAGACCCTACACTCCCTAGTGCACTAGTTCGCGAATTGGGGTTTAGGTTTCTGTCACTCCTGCAACCCTACCATAGGCAAACTAAATACACCATGCATTCCCCTAGGCCCTTTGAAAGGTGAAGTATCATCTAGTCGACGTTCACATGATACCACTAGAGCAATAACACCACAACATATAATCAAACCATTAATATTACTCAACATTATGCAATTACTAGCAACTAGACTTTCCCCATGTCCTCAAGAACCAAACGAACTACTCACAAGACATCATATAGATCATGATCAGAGGTGATATGAATATGGGCAACAATCTGATTGTAATGATAATTCACCGATAAAACTCTCAAACATCAACTACAAGTGGTAATCAACGCCCGGGATACGATTCCGATGGAATAATAGCGACACAATGATAATTGTTACAGCGAGATGAGATGGGATGGCGGCGGTGATGATGATGCTAATGGTGGAGATGATGTTGATGATGATCCTGATGATGCCCGGCGTGATGGCGATGACGATGGCGGTGATCTCCCCCTCCGGGAGGGAAATTCCCCGGTAGTTTTCTCCCTACCGGAGCTCTTCTTCTCTCTGTCTGGTTTCCGCCTCGTGGAGGCGGCGGAAAAATTATTCGTCAATACGCCCAATGTTTTTAGGTCAAAGGTAAGTAATACGCCAAAGGGGAGCCGGAGGGGGGCCACAGGGGCCAGGGGCGGGTCCCACCCGCGGCCTAGGGTGGACTCGAGGCAGGGGGACGCTCCTGCTCATTGGAGCTCGCCTCCGTGCGCCCTTTTGGCTCCTTGACTTATTTCCCAAAATATTTATCTCCGATTTTTTCTGGAATTTTTGGAGCTTCCGACGTCAGGTATCTTGATAGGTACTTTTCCAGCTGATTCCCGACAGATGCATCCCCAATAATTGCAAAACATGCAAAATAAGGTAAAATAACATAAGTATTGCATCACAATATGAAATATATCAATGAATAAAGGTAAATTACGATGTAAAATAGTGATGCAAAATGGACGTATCAACTCCCCCAAGCTTAGACTCCGCTTGTCCCCAAGCGAAAACTGAGCTCGGTAAACATGACCACAGGTTTATGGAGTGAAGTGTCGATAAATAAAGAATACGAACATGAAGCATCAGTATTTACTCATCAAACACATATACATTTTTAAACAGCAACCTTTCTCTCATAAAGCTTCTCGAAGACAAGTAATGTAACTATAACATGTTAAGGTGAAGTAAAACAGAAACTTATTAAGCAACGGCAAACTGAGACTTCGCTCAAGAGGCAATTATACTTCTCAGCTCATATTTCAAGAAAGATCCATTTAAATGTTTCAACCATCAAGTCATCTTTCCACGAGTTGCAAGTCATCAAGTTTGTATTCTTGTGATAGAAGAGTTAGAACTAACATAAGAAAAATGAACAACTATCATGAGACATAAAAGACACAATGTAGATATCATACTTGCTAACATCATAGGTCAACACTATAAGTTTGCTTGTGGAAGATAGAAGGAAAAGGAAGACTGACTCAACATTAAAAGTAAGAGAAAGGCCCTTCGCAGAGGGAAGCAGGGATTAGTCATGTGCTAGAGCTTTTTATTTTTATGAAACAGAAGTAAAACAATTTTTGAGACATGCATGCTTTCGTCAACGACTTCACAACAGAGAAGCTATCTAGCCCCCCATAACAAGCAAGGCTTTTAGACTTGTGAGAGCAGCTGGTTTTTAGAGGAGCGAGTACGCTCCTCTTTCTCCTTGGTTTGACCATTGTCCAATGTTTAGAGCTGATTTCTCAGATTTTCATTGCGCGGAGGAGAATGGTGAGTTATATTTAAATTTTTGCTTAAGCTGCTCTCGGGTTGATTCAAGTGAAGACGTAATCCATCGACACCGGGTGAAAGGGGGGAAATGACCTTGCTCGTCATGAGTTATATCTATCTCTCCACTGCTCCCCTCATGAGCTTAAAAACAGAGGCACAAAAAGGAATATTTTGAATTTTTAAAGATAGCACATGACAAATTTACTTGGAATGGCAAGAAATACCATGCATAGGTAGATATGGCAGACTCAGCTGGCAAGATAGTTTGGCTTTGGGGTTTGGATGCACGACTGAACCATACACTCAGTACGAATTTTTGGGCTTAGCAAAGAAGGTATTTGAAGCAAACATATAGTGTTGAGAGATGTAAACCAAATATGTTATCTAGAACAATATGCCAAACATGCAACATAAAGCTTATCATCACTGTCAGAAATAAATCTAATACAAAAGTATGCAAGCTAGAGGATTCACAAGCATGTAAGATATAAAGGATAGTATATTTGCAATCAAATTCCTTTTCTCTACTCAAGCATCAATGTAATTATTGCAAATTAAACAAAGTCATGCTTGCGAATACCGAATAAACTTCTACTCATACACCCAATGTCAAATCATCACTTACCACAAGACCAGCAGATGAGAGAGATTGCCATAATAAAATATAAAGTGTAGAAGAATAAAAGATGCTTCTCATTTATATTTCATTATAGAAAATCACACACTAATGGATACAAAGGACTGACAAGGAGCGATGAGACACATTGCAAAACCATACTACTGAAGGGTCGCAGCATAGAAAACAAAAATTTTCCTACGCAAAGATAGCGGAATAAACCCAACATCTAGATCCGATCTATGAGAGGTTGGTAGCAAGAAGGAGATCGAATCTCACCCTCGAAGAAAACCGTGAGCGTTTTGTCGAGGCAGGGGTTGGCTAGTCGATCCCCGCAACTAGACTTATCTAGTCGCGAGGAGATGTGTTATCCAAGCGCCGCACGAGCAACGCCTCCGAGAGATCCACACGTTCAGCTCGATGAAGACTCCACGTTCTTGATCCCGCAAGAGGTGGTGGAGAGGCTCGAGATCAACAGCACGACGACGGTGGCGTGGTGTGTATGGTGGAGATTGGACAGGGCTTCGCCAAGCGGTGTCGGGAGAGAGGAGGTGGAGGGGGGCGGCGGCAAGGAGGGAGAGGGGTGCGGCTAGGGCACCTATGGGGTGGCCTTCAGGTGCCGCACCCCCTCCTCTATGCCTCCTTATATAGGGGGCCAGGGGGGGCTGCGCCCCACCCCCATCTAGGGCCGGCGCAAGGGGCAAGGGGGGAGGCTTGCCCCCCAAGTAACACTTAGGGTTTAGGCCGGCCCCCCCCTTCTAGAAGCTTGGCCCGCATGGGCCTTTAAGGGAGTGGTGCGGCTGGCCCATAGGCCAGCCCACTGCCCCTTCATGCCTTGTGGGCCCCATACTCCTATGGGCCCCACTTCTAGACCCCTCTAGAACCTTCTAGAACATTCCGGTACTTTACCGATAAAATCCCGAACCTTTCTTAACCTCCGGAAACAACTTTCCTTATATGAATCTTATTCCCCGGACCACTCCGGAACTCCTCGTGATGTCTGGGATCCAATCCGGGACTCCGAATCAATATTCGTTCTCACCATCATTTATCTCGAACCCTAACTACATCGAACGTTAAGTGTGTGACTCTGCGGGTTCGCGAATATGTCATATTAATAGCGGGACCGGGATGTCCATATTAATTCCTACATATTCGACGAAGTACTTTACTAGTCGAACCACAATGTCTGGGATTCAATTAATCCATATACGATTCCTTTTGTTTCACGATATATTACTTGTCCGAGATTCAATCCACCGATATCTCCATATCTGATTAATCTCGTTACCGACAAGTTCTCTTTACTCGTTCCCATAGAATAGGATCCCTTATGACTAGCCACTTAGTCATATGCTTGCAAGCGTTTGGATGCTATCCTACCGAGAGGGCCCAGAGATATCTATCCAACTGTTGGATGAACAAATCCCAGTCTTGAAACATGTCACCCAACAACCTATCATCGGAGAACCTGAAAGCCACCTTTATAATCACCCAGTTACGAAGTGACGTTTGATGTCCACAAAGTTCTCCTCCGATAAACGGGAGTGACATAATCTCATGGTCTAAGGAAACTATATTTGACATCTATTTAATTTGAGTCTTGTCCATTATATCATCACCTATGATACAAACTTCGTTTATTAAGCGATTCATAAATCCATGGTTAGGAAACATCTAACCATCACTTAATCAAACGAACTAGTCACAAGAGGAAAGACTAGGGACACATTACCGTTTATATTCCACACATGTATTCGTTTCCGGTTAATACAATTCTAGCATGGAATTAAACATATCATGAACGGAGAAATATGATAAACAATAATCATTTATTATTGCCTCTTGGGCATATCTCCAACAGTCTCCCACTTGCACTAGAGTCAATAATCTAGTTTACATTTGTAGCAATCTAACACCCATGGCCTCACGGTGTTGATCATGTTTTGCTCGTGGAAGAGGTTTAGTCAACGGGTCTGCCACATTCAGATCCGTATGCACCTTGCAAATCTCTATGTCACCATCCTTGACATTCTCACGCAAATTGTGATAGCGGCGCTTGATATGCTTGGTATTCTTGTGTGAAGTCGGGTCCTTGGCAAGAGCTATTGCACCTGTATTATCACAGTACAGGGCCAGAGGTCTTGACGCACTTGGAACCACGCTCAGCTCTGAGAGGAACTCCTTCATCCAGACTGCTTCACTTGCTGCCGACGAGGCTGCAACATACTCCGCTTCTGTTGAAGATTTCGCCACCACGCTCTGCTTGGAACTTCTCCAACTCACAGCGCCACCATTCAGAATAAACACGTATCCGGACTGAGACTTAGAATCATCCGGATCTGTGTCCCAACTAGCATCGACGTAACTCCTTACGACAAGCTCTTGGTCACCTCCATATACGAGAAACATTTCCTTAGTTCTATTCAGATACTTAAGGATATTCTTGACAGCTGACCAGTGTTCCACTCCTGGATCACTTTGGTACCTGCTAGTCAAACTTACAGCATGGCACACATCTGGTCTAGTACATAGCATGGCATACATGATAGAGCCTATCGCAGAGGCATAAGGAACCTTGTCCATTATCTCTCTATCTTCTGCCGTAACAGGACTCTGAGTCTTACTCAGAACCTTTCCTTGCAACATTGGTAAGAACCCCTTCTTTGAATTTGCCATTCTGAACTTCTTCAGAACCTTGTCAAGGTATGTACTCTGTGAAAGCCCTATTAGGCGCTTTGACCTATCTCTATAGATCTTTATGCCTAAAATATACGCAGCTTCTCCAAGGTCTTTCATTGAAAAACTCTTATTCAAATAAGACTTTACACTTTCAAGTAGTGTAACATCATTTCCAATCAACAATATGTCATCCACATATAGTATTAGAAATGCGACTGAACTCCCACTCACTTTCTTGTAAATACAGGCTTCTCCATAAGTTTGGACAAATCCAAACCCTTTGATCACTTCATCAAACCGGAGATTCCAACTCCGCGATGCTTGCTTCAGTCCATAAATGGATCTCTGAAGTTTGCATACCTTGTTAGCATCCTTTGGATCAACAAAACCTTCGGGCTGTACCATGTACAACTCTTCCTTAATGTGACCCTTTTCTATCAGATAGGAGGGGCTCTTGTACAAAATAGACTTATAAGTAATAACCCCAACGAATCTATCTATATAAAGAGGCAATCGTGTCAGGAAACGGGTTTTTCTTTGGCCAAAAAAAAGGTACTTCGAACTTGGAACGAGCATGAAGAGATTAACGAGACTTCTTTCTCTTTTGAGTTTTTCTGGCGGACCTGCCGCGCAAGATCTTTGGTCTTCCCCTGGAACCGATGAAAAAAAGTGGATCGCTTCTTATGTATATGTACTCGCTCAGAATGATTCTTCTCTATCTATAGTTCATGGCCTATTAGAAGTAGAAGGTAGGAACGCGGTCTTCACATCCATTTGCCAAATCTCATAGTCATAATATGCGGCAATTGCTAACATAATCCGAACAGATTTCAGCATCGCTACGGGTGAGAATGTCTCATCGTAGTCAACTCCTTGAATTTGCCGGAAACCCTTTGTGACAAGTCGAGCTTTATACACGGTGACGTTTCCGTCAGCGTCTGTCTTTCTCTTGAATATCCATTTGTTCTCAACGGCCTTACGGTCGTTAGGTAAGTCTACCAAAGTCCATACTTGGTTCTCATACATGGATTCCATTTCGGATTTCATGGCTCCTAGCCATTTATCGGAGTCTGGGCTCATCATTGCTTCCTCATAATTCGCAGGTTCATCATTGTCTAACAACATGACATTCATGACGGGGTCGTACCGATCAGGAGCGGTACGTTCCCTCGTTGATCTGCGAGGTTCAATAGCAGCCTTGACCGGAACAGCATGATCACCATCATCTGCTCCTTCTTCAGGTGGCGATGGCTGTTCTGGAACACCTTCCAGTTCAGCGCTACTCGGCATCTCAAGAACAGGTTCAACAACCTCGTCAAGCTCTATTTTCCTCCCACTCACTTCTTTCGAGAGAAACTCCTTCTCTAGAAAGGAACCATTCTTGGCAACGAAATTCTTGCCTTCAGTTCTGTGGTAGAAGGTATACCCAATAGTTTCCTTAGGGTATCCAATGAAGACGCACTTTTCCGATTTGGGTTCGAGCTTATCAGGTTGAAGCTTTTTCACATAAGCATCGCAACCCCAAACTTTGAGAAACGATAACTTTGGCTTCTTGCCAAACCATAACTCATATGGAGTCGTCTCAACGGATTTTGATGGAGCCCTATTTAATGTGAATGCGGCTGTCTCTAATGCATAGCTCCAAAATGATAGAGGCAGATCTGTGTGAGACATCATAGATCGCACCATATCCAATAAGGTTCGATTACGACGCTCAGACACACCATTACGCTGTGGTGTTCCGGGTGGCGTGAGTTGTGAAACAATTCCACACGTCTTTAAATGCATGCCAAACTCGTAACTCAAATATTCGCCTCCACGATCAGATCGAAGAAACTTGATTTTCTTGTTACGATGGTTCTCAACTTCACTCTGAAATTCTTTGAACTTTTCGAACGTTTCAGACTTATGTTTCATTAAGTAAATATACCCATATCTACTCAAATCATCGGTGAAGGTTAAGAAGTAACGATATCCACCGCGTGCTGCAACACTCATCGGACCACACACATCGGTATGTATGATTTCCAACAAGTCTGTTGCTCTCTCCATCGTGCCGGAGAAGGGTGTTCGAGTCATCTTACCCATAAGGCATGGTTCGCAAGTTTCAAATGATTCAAAATCAAGTGAATCCAAAAGTCCATCAGAATGGAGTTTCTTCATGCGCTTTACACCAATATGACACAAACGGCAGTGCCACAAAAATGTGGTATTATCATTATTCACTTTGCATCTTTTGGCATCAATGTTATGAACATGTGTATCACCACTATCGAGATCCAATAGAAATAAACCATTCCTCTCAGGTGCATGACCATAAAAAGTATTATCCATATAAATCGAAATACCAAAGTTTTCAGACTTAAATGAATAACCGTCTCGCAATAAACAAGATCCAGATATAATGTTCATGCTCAACGCAGGCACATAATAACAATTATTAAGGTTTAAAACTAATCCCGATGGTAAATGCAGAGGGAGTGTGCCGACAGCGATGACTTCAACTTTTGATCCATTTCCAACTCGCATCGTCACCTCGTCCCTTGCCAAGCGCCGTCTATTCCGCAGCTCCTGTTTCGAGTTACATATATTAGCAACCGAACCAGTATCAAATACCCAGGTGCTACTACGATCACTTGTTAAATACACATCAATAACATGTATATCAAATATACCTTGTTTGACGGTGCCAGCCTTCTTGTCCGCCAGATACTTGGGGCAGTTCCGCTTCCAGTGACCGGTTCCCTTGCAGTAGAAGCACTCAGTATCAGACTTAGGGCCCTTCCTTGACTTCCTCGCAGACCCGGCAACTCGCTTGCCGTCCCTCTTGAAGTTGTCTCTTTTGCCCTTTTTCTTGAAACTGGTGGTCTTATTGACCATCAACACTTGATGCTCCTTCTTGATTTCCACTTCCGCGGTCTTTAACATCGCGAAAAGCTCAGGGAGAGTTTTCTCCATCCCTTGCATGTTATAGTTCATCACAAAGCTCTTGTAGCTCGGTGGAAGTGACTGGAGAACACGGTCAATCCCCAACTCATTGGGAATCACAACACCCAGCTGCGCCAGACGATCACCGTACCCAGACATCTTGAGCACGTGTTCACTGACGGAACTGTTCTCTTCCATCATACAGCTAAAGAACTTAGAAGAGGCCTCATACCTCTCCACCTTGGCTTGAGTCTGAAACATAGCTTTCAGATCAACGATCATCTGATGAACGCCATGGTGCTCAAAACGCTTTTGAAGCTTAGGTCCTAAGCCGTACAACAGACCGCACTTAACTATCTCGTGGTCCTCTGAACGGGCTGCCCAGACATTCCTAATGTCTTCAGCCGCTCCCTCTGCTGGAGCCTCACCTAGCGGTGCATCTAGGACATACAGTTTCTTGGCAGCTTTGAGGATAATTTTCAGATTCATAAACCAATCCGAGAAATTGCTTCCATCGTCTTTCAGCTTGTCTTTCTCTAGGAACGCGTTAAAGTTCATGGTGATGTTGGGAAGGGCCATTGATCTACAACATTATTTGCAAGGTGCTTAGACTATGTTCATGATATTGTGTTCGAAAGATAATCTAATTATAAAACGAACTCCCACTAAACTCAACATCTCTCCGGTTGTTTAGTGACACACGATCCAAAATCCACTACACCACAACCGATCATCACGTGAAGTGGCATAGTTTCAAATGGTGAACATCTCCATGTTGATCATATCATTCATATGACTCGTGTTTAGCCTTTCGGCTCTTGTGTTCCGAGGCCATGTCTGTACATGCTAGGCTCGTCAAGGAAACCGTAGTATTTCTGCATGTGCAAACTGGCTTGCACCCG
Source organism: Puccinellia tenuiflora (assembly GCA_012064385.1). Lineage (NCBI taxonomy): Eukaryota > Viridiplantae > Streptophyta > Magnoliopsida > Poales > Poaceae > Puccinellia > Puccinellia tenuiflora. The sequence goes on along the minus strand of QRDG01000232.1, from coordinate 1,037,119 downwards.
TTGTATGTGAACGTAGAATCTATCACACCCGATCATCACGTGGTGCTTCAAAACGACGAACTTTGGCAACGGCGCATACTAGGGGAGAACACTTCTTGATATTGACGTGAGAGATCACCTTATCATGCTACCGTCGAGATCGTATCTAAGCATAAACCATAAGGTGCATAAAGGATTAACATCACATGCAATTCAATATTGTGACATGGTATAGCCTTTTCTTGTGCCTTTGATCTCCATCTCCAAAGCACCGGCATGATCTCCATCATCACCAGCTCAAACGCCATCACCATGGTTGTCTTCACCAACTATTGCAACTACTACTATTGGCTACTCTTAGCAAATAAAGTAAAGCAATTACATGGTGTTTAAAGTGACACGCAGGTCATACAATAAATTAAAGACAACCATAAGGCTCCTGCCGGTTGCCGTACTCATCGACATGCAAGTCGTGATAATTACAAAACATGATCATTGCATACATCACATAATCATATCTTGAGGCCATACCATATCACAAACCCTGCAAAAACAAGTTAGACGCCTCTACTTTGTTTATGCAATTTTTACGTGGCTTCTAATGGGTCATTAGATAGAACCGTTCTAATCTACGCAAAGCCACAACGGTGATAAAATAGTTGCTGATTTACTCATCCTTTTGAAAGGCCTTCCATTGAAAATTGCATCTTCACTAAAGCAAGAGAAACAGACACCCGCCAGCCACTTATGCAAAACAAGTTGCATGTCAGTCGTGGAACCGGTCTCTCGTGCGTGGACGAGTAAAGTTGGTCCGGGCCGCTTCAATCTTACAGTACCGCAAAGATGCAAAGTGCACGCGAGAAGGTAGCAAACTCAAATTATCAACGCCCACAACACTTGTGTCTAATCGCACCAACATCTACGAATAGATCTAGGCTCTGATACCACTGAAGGGTCGCAGCATAGAAAACAAAAATTTTCCTACGCAAAGATAGCGGAATAAACCCAACATCTAGATCCGATCTATGAGAGGTTGGTAGCAAGAAGGAGATCGAATCTCACCCTCGAAGAAAACCGTGAGCGTTTTGTCGAGGCAGGGGTTGGCTAGTCGATCCCCGCAACTAGACTTATCTAGTCGCGAGGAGATGTGTTATCCAAGCGCCGCACGAGCAACGCCTCCGAGAGATCCACACGTTCAGCTCGATGAAGACTCCACGTTCTTGATCCCGCAAGAGGTGGTGGAGAGGCTCGAGATCAACAGCACGACGACGGTGGCGTGGTGTGTATGGTGGAGATTGGACAGGGCTTCGCCAAGCGGTGTCGGGAGAGAGGAGGTGGAGGGGGGCGGCGGCAAGGAGGGAGAGGGGTGCGGCTAGGGCACCTATGGGGTGGCCTTCAGGTGCCGCACCCCCTCCTCTATGCCTCCTTATATAGGGGGCCAGGGGGGGCTGCGCCCCACCCCCATCTAGGGCCGGCGCAAGGGGCAAGGGGGGGAGGCTTGCCCCCCAAGTAACACTTAGGGTTTAGGCCGGCCCCCCCCTTCTAGAAGCTTGGCCCGCATGGGCCTTTAAGGGAGTGGTGCGGCTGGCCCATAGGCCAGCCCACTGCCCCTTCATGCCTTGTGGGCCCCATACTCCTATGGGCCCCACTTCTAGACCCCTCTAGAACCTTCTAGAACATTCCGGTACTTTACCGATAAAATCCCGAACCTTTCTTAACCTCCGGAAACAACTTTCCTTATATGAATCTTATTCCCCGGACCACTCCGGAACTCCTCGTGATGTCCGGGATCCTATCCGGGACTCCGAATCAATATTCGTTCTCACCATCATTTATCTCGAACCCTAACTACATCGAACGTTAAGTGTGTGACTCTGCGGGTTCGCGAATATGTCATATTAATAGCGGGACCGGGATGTCCATATTAATTCCTACATATTCGACGAAGTACTTTACTAGTCGAACCACAATGTCTGGGATTCAATTAATCCATATACGATTCCTTTTGTTTCACGATATATTACTTGTCCGAGATTCAATCCACCGATATCTCCATATCTGATTAATCTCGTTACCGACAAGTTCTCTTTACTCGTTCCCATAGAATAGGATCCCTTATGACTAGCCACTTAGTCATATGCTTGCAAGCGTTTGGATGCTATCCTACCGAGAGGGCCCAGAGATATCTATCCAACTGTTGGATGAACAAATCCCAGTCTTGAAACATGTCACCCACAACCTATCATCGGAGAACCTGAAAGCCACCTTTATAATCACCCAGTTACGAAGTGACGTTTGATGTCCACAAAGTTCTCCTCCGATAAACGGGAGTGACATAATCTCATGGTCTAAGGAAACTATATTTGACATCTATTTAATTTGAGTCTTGTCCATTATATCATCACCTATGATACAAACTTCGTTTATTAAGCGATTCATAAATCCATGGTTAGGAAACATCTAACCATCACTTAATCAAACGAACTAGTCACAAGAGGAAAGACTAGGGACACATTACCGTTTATATTCCACACATGTATTCGTTTCCGGTTAATACAATTCTAGCATGGAATTAAACATATCATGAACGGAGAAATATGATAAACAATAATCATTTATTATTGCCTCTTGGGCATATCTCCAACAACTACATGATAATTTCTCTACTCATGATACGACTCACATGACTAAAAAAAATAAAAGATAAAAGATAAAGATACTGGGGCACTCCCCCAAGCTTGGAACAAGCCAAGGGAGTGCCATTACCCAATAAACTCAAACTCATGGTGAAATTCCCATCTTCGTCACTTGTCACCAAATTTCCACGGAAGGGCTTCCCATCGATGAAAGATGAACGAATCTCCTCCGATCTGAAACTTGTAGCAGAGCTTATACGCTTAAATCTAAGTTCATACTCACACATTTGATTGTGAAGGTCATAGATCCGTGCTTCCAAATTAGCGGTCTCATTCTCCAATAGAAAAGATCTTCTCCCTTAATTCTTTGGTCTCTTGATTGTGAAGAGTAATAAGATAAGCAATGATGCGGTGATTGGCGTCACTCCACGCTCGATCATCTTCTTGTACTTGAAAACTTCCTGTTCAACTTCTTCTAACCTTGTCTTCTCATCCCCCTCCTTCTTAGGGCCTTGAAGATCTTGCTTATGAAGCACACCGTCCTTGAGCTGAAGAACTTGAGGATGCATCTTGACCTCAGCTAAGTAGGGGTTGATGACGTTCTTGACGAAATCATCAGTGGAAGTGCTCCGGAGAAGCCATGGCGGATAGGGTTCCGAGAAAGCAATCTGCTAGAAAAAACTCAAAACGAAAACACAACGAAAAACACAGGATACGCTCCTCGAAAAATTCGAGGAAATTTATAGTCCGAGATTTTGCAATAAAAGGAAGATAACGAGACTAGGTGGAGTCGGAGGCGGTGTCCAGGGGCCAGGGGCGGGTCCCCACGCGGTCAGAGGTGGGGCCGCGACAGAGGGTCGCCCCTACCTCCTGGACTCCGTCTCGTACTCCGTCCGGTCTCCGAATTTTCCTAATTTCCTAAAATAAATAATATAAATTTTCTGGAATTTTCGAGGCATTTCCTTAATGAAACAGTTACCTATTCATTTTCTGACTCTGGAGTCTTCCGGTATTGGTTTCAATAAATTCTTCCGGAGACACCACTTGAATACATCGGCATCTTTCTCCAAGGGATTACCAGAGATATAGTGCTTGAGTCGCTGACCATTCACCACTTGAGGCTTGTATCCGTCAAGACTGTTATCTTTATAGCACCGAAACGATAAACTTCCTCAATGCGAATGGTCCTTCCCATTTAGAGAGTAACTTGCCTGCAAAAAATCTGAGACGAGACCTATACAAAAGCACTTTGTCACCAACATTAATTCTCTTTCATGCCATCTCTTTACTTTCTCCTTAAACAACGAGCATTTTCATAAGCTTCATTTCTCCCTCTTCCAAAGAACTTAATTTAAGCAATCTAGTTTTACCGGCAAGAGTAGGATCCGAATTAAGTTGTCTAACAACCCATAAGCTTTATGATCTAATTCAAGAGGCAAATGACATGCCTTCCCATAAACCATTTTATAAGGAGACATGCCCGTAGGATTTATAAGCAGTTCTATAAGCCCNATTGTATGGGGGCCCACATGGACCATAGGGGTGCAGCCAACACATGGTGTGCCGCACCACCTAGGGGCCACATGGGCCATGCGGCTAAGGAAGGAGGGGGAATCCCACTCCTAGTTGGACTAGGAGTTGGGCCCTCCACCCCTTTAGGAAAGGGGGCCTAAGGAGGAGTCCTAGATGGACTCCAACTTGGGGGGAAAGTAAGGGGGCCGGCTGGCCCCTGCCCTAACCCTAGCCCGGCCACCTATAAAAGGGAGGGGAGGGGTGCGGCACACCCAAGAGAGAACCCCAGCCGCACCACCTCCTCCACCCTAAACCCTAGCCGCGCCACCCCTCCCCGAAGGGCTGCTGCCGCCTCACTTCCATCTAGAGCTGCCGCACCTCCGTAACCCTAGGGTGTTGCGCCACCTCCTCCTCTTCCTCTCCTCTTGCTTGGCTTGGCGAAGCCCAGCTCGTGGAGATCGTCATCGACACCGGCACTACCGTCGTGCTGCTGAGATCATCAAGGCCACGTCCTCTCGCTTGCGGGATCAAGGGGTTGATGTCTTCATCGAGCCGTGCGTGTGGACGTCGCGGAGGTGCTGCCCGTTGCTGCACTTCACCGGATTGGATCTCGAGGATAATACATCTCCTTGCGACTAGACGAGTCTAGTTGCGGGGATCGACTAACCAACCCCTGCACCGACAAAATGCGTTTGTTGATCTTCAAGGGTAAGAGATTGGATCTCACCTTCGCTATCTTCATCTCGTAGATCTAGATCCTTGGGGTTTATTCCGCTTGCCGTGTAGGATTTTTTGTGTTTTGTTTTCTATGCTGCGACCCCATAAAAAACAAACCTTTTAGCATCCTTAAATAAAGTAGGCCAATAAAAACCTGATTGAAGAACCTTATGTGCAGTCTTTTCTCCTGCGTGATGTCCTCCATTACCACTGTTGTGGAACCTTCCTCAATACTTCCTCCTGTTCATGCTCAGGAATACATCTCTAGAAAATTCCATCAACCCCCTCCTTGTATAAATGTGGGTCATCCCAAAAGTAGTGCCTCAAGTCATAGAAGAATTTCCTTTTCTGTTGATAAGTAAAGCTTGGAGGCAAAAACTTTGAAACGATGAAATTAGCATAATCAGCATACCAAGGAGCGTCATGAGAGGTTACCTTAACGACAGCAAGTTATTCATCAGGAAAACTATCATTTAAAGGGAAATGATCATGAGGTATATTTTCCATTCTAGATAAATTATCAACTACAGGATTATCTGCACCTTTTCTATCAACAATATGCAAATCAAACTCTTGCAGCAAAAGCACCCATCTAATAAGCCTAGGCTTAGCATCTTTCTTCTCCACAAGGTACTTAATTGCAGCATGATCAGTATGAATAATTACTTTAGAATCTACAATGTATTGTCTAAATTTATCACAAGCGAAAACAACTGCTAAAAATTCCTTTTCAGTAGTTGCATAATTCTTTTGAGCACTATCCAAAGTTTTACTATCATAATGAATGACGTTTAACTTCTTATCAATTCTTTGGCCAAGAACAGCCCCTACAACATAATCACTAGCATCACACATAATCTCAAAGGGTAAATTCCAATCAGGCGGTTGGACTATAGGAGCGGTGATTAAAGCTTTTTTAAGTATTTCGAAGGCTTCCTTACAATCTACATCAAAAACAAATGGAACATCCTTTTGAAGAAGATTAGTAAGAGGCCTCGAATCTTAGAAAAGTCTTTAATAAACCTCCTATAAAAACCAGCATGACCAAGGAAACTATGAATACCTTTGATGTCCCTTGGATAGGGCATCTTCTCAATTGCTTCAATTTTAGCCTTATCAACTTCAATTCCTCTCTCGGAAATTTTATGTCCAAGCACTATGCCTTCATTCACCATAAAGTGACACTTCTCCCAGTTGAGAACAAGATTAGTCTCCTCACATCTTTGCAAAACTTTATCAAGATTATAGAGACAATTGTCGAAAGAAGTTCCATAGACGGAGAAATCGTCCATGAAGACTTCCACAATTTCCTCACAAAAGCCATGAAAAATAGCAGACATGCATCTTTGAAAAGTAGCAGGTGCATTACACAAACCAAAAGGCATACGTCTATAAGCATATGTTCCATAAGGACAAGTAAAAGTAGTTTTTCTTGATCTTCATATTTAATAGCAATTTGAGAGAAACCAGAATACCCATTGATACATGTCAAACGTATCTATAATTTTTTATTGATCCATGCTAGTTTTGTGATGTTGTCACATGTTTTTATTATCATATTAATCATTTTTATGCATTTTGTCGGACTAACCTATTGACAAGATGCCCAGTGCCAGTTTCCTGTTTTTGCTATTTTTGTATTTCAAAAAATCCACTACAGGAAATATCGTCGGATTGAGCTCAAAATTTACGGAGATTTTTTATGCGACGGAAGATAGAAGAAGACCAAAGGGCAGCCCTCGGGGCAACCCACAGGGCAGGGACCGCCTCCTGCCGCAGCCCCCGCTTGGCCCACGGGTGGGACCCGCCCCTGCTCCTGGTGGGTCCCCTCGGCCCCCTATGACGCCTATAAAATCCCTAAAACCCTAAAAACGACGGGGGCAGCCATTATGTTCCAGAAAAGTCATCCCGAGGCGCCGTCAACTCAAACCCTAGTTCGGGGGTGATTCTGAAGCAGATCCCGGCACTCTGCCGGAGGGGAGATCGATCCCGGAGGGCTCTTCATCGCCATGCCTTCCTCCGGGATGATTTGTGAGTAGTCCCACCTTGGACCTTGGGTCCATGGCAGTAGCTAGATGTTAGTCTCTCTCTCTTGTGCTTCATGTCTTATGATCTTGTGAGCTGCCTAACATGATCAAGATCGATTATTGTAATGCTATGTGATGTGTTTGCTGGGATCCGATGGATTATAAACTTATGATCAGATTGTGCATGATTCTTATATGTTGATTTATGTTCTTGCATGCTCTCCGATGTGCGTAGTTACTTTGTCCAAGTGATTGTGTGTATCTCCAAGAGAGAGTATTTATGCTAGATAGTGGGTTCATGCCCCCTTTTGTTCCTGGGCACGAGTGACAGAAACGTCTAAGGGCGAGGGTGTGCTATTGCTACTAAGGGTAAAACAGCGGTGTTAAAGTCTATTCTGATATTTAATATTGCTTACTTCATGCGCTTTACTTAATGCAAATGTGTGTTGCTTGCAACTTAATACCGATGGGTGACAGGCTGGATAGCGATCCCACGGTGGACTTTTTAGACAAAGATGCAGTTGGACTCAATGGTCTTTGTTCATTGTCGGGATGCCTACTTAAATATTATCATGTTCTCTTTGCCATAGCTAGATTAAGTTTGTGTTATAATCTTGTCAATTGCCCAGCTGTAATTTGTTTACCCATCATATGAATGTTCTATTTACTCGAGAGACTCCACTAGTGAACCCATGGCCCCCGGTCCATCTTTTTACATTGATTTCAACCTTTATTTATCACTTTTCACCATCATTACTCCTCTGGTCCATTTTCATAATTCATCTATTTCACTATACAATTAACCGCTTTGTTTTCTGCGAGACCGGAAAGATTGACAATCTTTCCGCCGTTGGGGGCAAAGTATTTTGGTTGACTGTGTGCAGGTCCACATCTGTTGAAGATTAAGCACCAGAGATCTTCAACATTCACTTTGTTGTTGATTTCAAGGTCCTACTGGTTCGATAAATCTCGGTTCATTATCGAGGGAAAACTGCTGCTTGCTACATCTCCGCCTTCGCTTGGGGCACCACCCAACTCTTCATCAGTAGCAATCAGCACCTAAGTCGACTACAATGCAGATCATTGAATTAATGATGGTGATCATTGAATTTTTGTTTAGCTTGTCTAAAGGAGTAGGATTCAAGAATATTAAAGTTTTGTCAAGTTACAAAATAATATTCATGATTCACTTGTCATGTTTGAGAAACAGGACAAACCTACGAAACTACAAAAGGAGAAATAGAAACTTTAAATACGAAAATGACTGAGAGTCATCCTATGTTAAGTTTGAATCACAAAGTAATTGTTACTTGATTTTGTGAAAGCGTTGTTTCATATATTTATTCTTCAAAAGGGTTTGTAAGGAATAAATAAAACTTACTGGACGAAAGCACAAGAGGTAAAGCTCTTTAACATATTCAATGTTGTTAACTACATGGTGTAGTTGTGCTTAAAGTCAAAAGGATTTATGCTAGCAGAGTACTAGCATTCGTATAAGGAGTTCTCGATATTAATAGTTAATTAAGAATTTTGGAGGTGTCCAAAATATCGAGAAAGTGCATAAGAAACTGAGTGAGATCTAATTAACATATGTGGTGACATATATTAAGTTAGAGCCGAAACTATTTTCCTTGATCAAAATATGTGGTGGCATATGTTTGAGTGGGAGCTAGTTAAATCATGGTCAAATATAAGGATACCATATTTCTGAGTGAGAGTCAAAGTGGTTTCACAATTTAATATGTGTATGGTGTATATTTGAGTGGGAGTTTACAACATCTTGTTTGTGTGAAATGGAGATTTCATAAATGTTGTAAATAAGTCAGGAACCAAAGTATAACTTATGAAGTTAGTTTGAACGTCAAATATCTATGGAGATAGATGTATCTATGGTGGATAGATATGTTTGATAAACATTATGTCAGGATGTTTAACCTAAGTAAGATTTTGAAGGAGTTCAAAATGGAACAAGTGAAGAAAGGTTCATTTGCTTGTGAGAAATAGGTGAAACATTGAGTTGATAACTCAGTACAAAATGATGGTTGGAGGATATGTTAGAATTCACTATGAATTGTTCATAGGTCTAAACATATAAGAACCATGTGTTTGTATTTGACGATATGTGACCCAAGTTCTTGGTTAGAAAAACATGTTAAGTGAGGAGTCATTTTTCATGAAGTTGAGATAATAGAATCTAGAGATTGGTAGACTTGGTTGAAGTCATAAAACCAAACTAGAGAGAGATCTCATAAAGGCAGAAGCGCAGCGAAAGCATGATCAGAAATATCGAAGTGAAAAGTATAGCAATGTCGATTTGTGAGTCTACAACATATAGGAGTATATGATTAATTAAAGGATTAAAAGATATAATATTTTGGTTTGAGAAATTTTGTTTCAAAACTGAGTGAGTTCCGGGTGCACATGCTACGTGAAAGTCCTCTTGACTGATCATACGTCATGTAGGCATAAAAGGGAAACGAAAATCTCACTCTGTAACCAAATATATTATATTCGTCATATGATGATGAAATTATCATGTGATGATAAGAGGTTTATCATGTGATGATAAAGTAATGTCAAATTAGGTGACATTGACGTTTTGCAAAGAACATAAAGAACTGTATAGTATAGAACATGGACAAAACCTCTTCCACGAGCAAACATGATCAGCACTGAGACTCCATGAGTGTTAGACACCATGAGTGTTGGATCGAGAAAATGTAAACTAGATTATTGACTCTAGTGCAAGTGGGAGACTGTTGGGAATATGCCCTAGAGGCAATAATAAAATGGTTTATTAGCATATTCATGTTTATAATAATAGTTTATTATCCATGCTATAATTGTATTAATTGGAAACATAATACATGTGTGGAATATAAACAACCAAGTGTCCCTAGTAAGCCTCTAACAGACTGGTTCGTTAGTCAAGAGATGGTTAGAGTTTCCTAACCATGGACTTGTTATAGTCACTTGATAACGGAGTCATATCATTAGGAGTAATGATGTGATGGACAAGACCCAATAATAAAGAGTTGCAATTGATCGTGTCACACAGTTTCATTGCCAACACTTTTAGTATGCCAAGTATAGTTTCCTTAGATCATGAGATTATGTCACTCCCGTTTACCGGAGGAATACTTTGTGTAAATCAAACGTCACTTCGTAGCTGGGTGATTATAAAGGTGGCTTTCAGGTATCTCCGATGTTATTTGTTGGGTGACATGAATCAAGAGTGGGATTTGTCCTTCCTTGTGACGGAAAATATATCTCTGGGCCCTCTCGGTAATATAGCATCAGAAAAGGTTGCAACCATGTGATCAAGTGTTAATCACGGAGATCCTATATTATGGACGAGTAAAGAGAATTTGCCAGGTAACGAGATAGAACTAGATATGGAGATATCGACGATCAAATCTCGGGCAAATTAAATATTGGTGAGACAAAGGGAATCGTATACGAGATTAAGAATCTCTGGCATCGTGGTTCAATCGATAAGGAACTTCGTTGAATATGTAGGAGTCAATATGGGCATCCCGGTCCCACTATTGATTATTGATTTGATCATGTCTGCATATTCTCGAACCCGTAGGGTCACACACTTAACGCTCTGATGTAGCTAGGGTTAGCAATGAGATAATTGATGGTATGAATGAATGGTGATTCGGAGTCTCGGATGGGATCCCGGACGTCACGAGGAGTTCCGGAAGAGTCCGGAGAATAAGATTCATATAAGGAAAGTGGTTTCCGGAGGTATCGGAAAAGTTCCGGAATATTTAAGCGAGGTACCGGAAAGGTTCCGAAAGGTTCTAGAAGAGTCTAGAAGTGGGACCCATATTGTATGGACCCACATGGACCTAAGGGGGTGCAGCAACCATATGGGGTGCGCACCACCCAAAGGCCCACATGGGCCAAGCCGGCCAAACAAAGGGCCAAGAGGGCCCAAAGGGGGGCGCCTCAACTTGAGGGCCAAGGCAAGGGGGGCCGGCCAGCCCCTTGCCCAAACCCTAGCCGCCCCATATAAAAGGAGGGGAGGGGAGGGGTGTGCCCCATCCAAGGCTGCCCTAGCCGCACCCTCCCTTGGCGCCCTAGCCGCCGCCCCTTCACCTCCATAGCCGGCGCCACCTCTCTCCCCGGAGGGCTGCCACCACCACCACCTCCATGCCCTAGCCGCACCACCCCTAGTGTAGGGCTGCTGCTGCACCTCCTCCTCTCCCTCTCCTCTTGCTTGGCTTGGCGAAGCCATGCTCGTGGAGATCATCATCATCAACGCCACCACAACCATCGTGGTGCCGAGATCCATCTAGCCACGTCCTCCTCGCTTGCGGGATCAAGGAGAGGACGTCTACATCAAGCCGTACGTGTGGATACCGCGGAGGTGCTACCCCTTGTGGCACTTCGTCGGATTGGATCTTCGAGGAAATACATCTCCTCGTGACTAGATGAGTCTAGTTGCGGGGATCGACTAGCCAACCCCTGCACCGACAAAACGTGTTTGTTCGATCTTCAAGGGTAAGAGATTGGATCTCATCTTCGCTACCTTCGTCTAATAGATCTAGATCCTTGGGGTTTCTTCCGCTTATTTCGTAGAAATTTTTTTGTTTTCTATGCAACGACCCCATCAATTAAGCCTGCCTTGTTAAATCTTGTTATGAAAGAGCAATTTTCTGGTGCTAGTACTGATGATGCCGCCTCTCATTTAAATAACTTTGTTGAGTTATGTGATATGTAAAAGTATAAAGAGGTAGAAAGTGACATCATAAAACTGAAGCTTTTCCCTTTCTCTTTGAGAGGGAGAGCAAAAGAATGGTTATTGTCTTCACCAAACATATTACCTTGCTAAGTCACCGGATGCTAGTAAATTAAATATTGCCTTCACCAAACATATTACCGATGGTCTTATCAAGGCTAGGGAAGAAAAGCTTAAGCTAGAAACTCTGTTCCTAGAAAATTAGAATATGGATGGGAACCCACTATTAAGATGAAAATAAATGACTTTGATTGTAATGCTTTGTGCGATCTTGGTGCTAGTGTCTCTGTTATGCCTAAAAATTCTATGATATGCTCAATTTAAATCCTTTGGAAGAGTGCTATTTAAATGTTCATCTTGCCGATTCTTCTAAAAAGAAACCTTTTGGTAGAGTTGATGATGTACTTATTGTTGTTAATGATAACTATGTTACCGTTTATTTTATTGTTATGGACATTAAGTGTAATGCTTCTTGTCCTATTATTTTGGGGAGACCGTTTTTGAGAACCGTTGGTGCCTTTATTGATATGAAAGAGGGAAATATAAGATTTCAGTTCCCCCTCAGAAGAGGGATGGAGCACTTCCCTAGAAAGAGAAAAAAGCTTCCATTTTAATCAATCATAAGGTCAATCTATGCTCTTGATGTTGCAAAGGCCTCCGAAAAAACTTGATATTTGGCATTGCGCTTAGCTAAAAGGCGTTAAAGAAAAGCGCTTGTTGGGAGGCAACCCATCTTTTACTTTCAGTTTGCTTTTTACTTTTCTTGAGTCTTGAAGTTGTTGCCTCTTTATCAACTTCATTGTAGCTTTGAGGTGTTGTTTTGCTGTCCAGAAACAGATTTCTGTCCTTCACTCTTCGAAAATCCAAAAATTCTATGAATTTTATATTTTTCTGAAAATTTTATACAGCAAGCCTGATATTTTTATCTATCTTTCGTTAGTTTTGAGTTTTCTGATTTGAGCTACATAAGTACCTAGAAATATTTGATCTTTACAGATTGTTCAGATTTTGACAGATTCTGCTTTTATTTTATATTTGTCTCTTTACTATCGTCAAATGTGATACTCTAGAGGTGGAGTGTCACATTGAGGCTTAGTGAACAGTAGATAATGCCTAATAAATTTGTTTTGTAATTTGTCTTGAGTTGAACACATGTGCATCTTAATTTATTAGTACTAACCCTCTAATCAGTTTATGAGAAGTTTTGTGTGAAGGAAGTTTTTAAGTTCCAAAGGAGAGGTGTCGGGGATATGAACCCCGGATACCCCTAAGAGGTCCATTTCATCAAGAACTACATGGGCCGGCTACGCAGGTGCCGGCTGCAGCGTGCCGCCTGGAGCCAGCCGGATGAAGCAAGCTGCTTCATCCACCCGGAGGCGGACGGCCGACTAGGCTCAAGCCGGCCTCTACCCACCGACCGGTCCGTACTAGTGGGCCCGGATCGTCCAGCCCCTGTCGGGCGTTACCGTTACAACATAATGATGAGATAGCTCCAGCCGGCTCTAGGGTAGTGATGTCATAGGGGCAATCGTGTAATCTCCTTGTAACCCAAAACCCTAGCCGCTGCCTATATAAGGCGTGCATGGGCCTCCTGCGCGAGGCGATAGACAAGAGACGTTGGACAGAGACACAGACATACGTAGATCATCATCTTCCACCTCCAGCCGGCTTGACAACTCTAGCCGGCACCACCACAATACAGCTCCAGGAGCAACCCTTGTAGCCCGATTTGTGATCAATCAATAAGAACAAGAAGAGCAGGACGTAGGGGTGTTACCTCCACAAGGAGGGCCCCGAATCTGGGTAACTGACGTGTGTTTGCATGTTTGTTGCCCAATCCCGCGCGAGCATCCGATCGTCGCCTGCCCCACATTCTTTTCCGTCTTTGATGGATATGCCGTGCTACCCACCACGACAAGAGGATAATGAAAAAATTGAAGATGGATCAGAGCTCAAGCTTGGGGATGCCCCCATGGCACCCCCTCTGAATATCAAGAACTATCAAGCGTCAAAGCTTGGGGATGCCCAAGGCATCCCCTCTTCTTCATCGACTATCATGAGGTCGTCTTCGTTGAACTAAGTTTTTATCACTTTACATATTATGTGCTATACTTGGAGCGTCTTTTTACTTTAAGTTTTGTTTGTTTGCTGGTCATATGCTTGTTGGATCCTTGCTTTCTTTATGTGGGAGAGAGACATGCTCCATTTTTTCGTTTAAATACTCTTGTGCTTCGCATATATTTTGTTGAGTATTCTTAGCCACTGTTTGTTTGCTAGTAAGCTCTCGCTTTTAGCTTTTATCTTACTTAGAGCTGCTAGTAGTTGTTGTTAAACTCTCTTGTTCTTCACTTATATTTGTTGGAGAGTTGTTATTGATAAATTGTTTGAATTGTCAAAGTGACAAAATGCTATTCATGTGATAGTGGAATGAAACGAAAGCCTGCATAGTATTGTAGATCACGGTGTGGATACTTGATACTTCTCATTTTTTTGAGATATTAAGATGAATGATGAAACTTGCTGGTTATTTTAGTGGAATTGATTAGTAAAGAAATATTGTTAAAAGCTTGAAACTGTGTGGTGTTTCGTAGTTGTTAATTCATTAAGCTAATCTCTCCATCAAAAGAATTGTTTGGTCAGTAAGGGAGACGGTGTGGAGATTTTATGTTTATGATTGACTAATGTCTTATGTTACTTTGTTACCGGTTAATATTAGATGTTTGCTTCAAATACCTTCTTTGCTAAGCCTAAAAATGCGTATTGAGTGTATGGTTCACCCGTGCATCCAAATCCCAAAGCCAAACTATCTTGCCAGCTAAGTCCACCATATCTACCTATGCATGGTGTTTCTTGTCATTCCAAGTATATTTGTCATGTGCTATCTTTAAAAATTCAAAATATTCCTTTTTGTGCCTCTGTTTTTAAGCTCTTGAGGGAGCAATAGAGAGCTAGATACAACTCGTGACGAGCAAGGTCATTTCCCCCCTTTCACCCAGTGTCGATGGATTACGTCTTCACTCGAATCAACTCGAGAGCAGCTTAAGCAAAAATATAAATATAACTCACCATTCTCCTCCGCGCAATAAAAATCTGAGAAATCATCTCTAAACATTGGACAGTGGTGAAACCAAGGAGAAAGAGGAGCGTACTCGCTTCTCTAAAAACCAGCTGCTCTCACAAGTCTAAAAGCCTTGCTTGTTATGGGGGACTAGATAGCTTATCTGTTGTGAAGTCGTTGACGAAAGCATGCATGTCTCAAAATTGTTTTACTTCTGTTTCATAAAAATAAAAAGCTCTAGCACATGACTAATCCCTGCTTCCCTCTGCGAAGGGTCTTTCTTTTACTTTTAATGTTGAGTCAGTTTTCCTCTTCCTTCTATCTCCACCAAAGCAAACATCTAGCATTGACCCTGGGTATCATTGATTATATTGCATTGTCAGATTAAACATGAATCTTTATATTGACTTTACTGTTGGAAGTTGAGGCTTTTTGCTAAAACTTACATCTTCTTTTTTTGATTCTCAAACACTTTTGTCATGAAATTATTACCTATGTGAATTAATCAAATATATGGATCACATTGCTTTCATGTCTTTAACGTACTATTTATGAAAGGTTTTGCTTGAATGATTCAACTTGGTTATTCATTCCTTTCTTGCTATCAACTATAGACAATTGTTTTGTATCACTTCATTCACATCCAATGCTTTGCATTACTATCTTGATCACGATTGTGTTGGTTGCATGTCTCATCAAAAAATATTTTGTTATCACTTACCTACTCGAGGACGAGTAGAAATTAAGCTTGGGAATGCTGATACGTGTCAAACGTATCTATAATTTTTGATTGATCCATGCTAGTTTTGTGATGTTGTCACATGTTTTTATTATCATATTAATCATTTTTATGCATTTTGTCGGACTAACCTATTGACAAGATGCCCAGTGTCAGTTTCCTGTTTTTGCTGTTTTTGTATTTCAGAAAATCCACCACAGGAAATATCGTCGGATTGCGCTCAAAATTTACGGAGATTTTTTATGCGACGGAAGACACCTGTGGGCCAAAGGGCAGCCTGGGGGGCACCCACAGGGCAGGGGCGGCCTGCTGCCGTGGCCCCACCTAGACCAGCGGGTGGGACCCGCCCCTGCTCCTGGGGCGTCCCATCGGCCCCCTCCGACGCCTATAAAATCCCTTTTAACCTAAAAACAACGGGGCGACCATTGTTTTCCAGAAAAGTCATCCCGAGACGCCGTCAACTCAAACCCTAGTTCGGGGGTGATTCTGAAGCAGATCCCGACACTCTGCCGGAGGGGAGATCGATCCCGGAGGGCTCTTCATCGCTATGCCTTCCTCCGGGATGATTTGTGAGTAGTCCCACCTTGGACCTTGGGTCCATGGAAGTAGCTAGATGGTAGTATCTCTCTTGTGCTTCATGTCTTATGATCTTGTGAGCTGCCTAACATGATCAAGATCGATTATTGTAATGCTATGTGATGTGTTTGCTGGGATCCGATGGATTATAAACTTATGATCAGATTGTGCATGATTTTTATATGTTGATTTATGTTCTTGCACGCTCTCCGATGTGCGTAGTTACTTTGGCCAAGTGATTGTGTGTATCTCCAAGAGAGAGTATTTATGCTAGATAGTGGGTTCATGCCCCCTTTGTTCCTGGCACGAGTGACAGAAACGTCTAAGGGCGAGGGTGTGCTGTTGCTACTAAGGGTAAAATAGCGGTGTTAAAGTCTGTTTTGATATTTAATATTTCTTACTTCATGTGCTTTACTTAATGCAAATGTCTGTTGCTTGCAACTTAATACCGATGGGTGACAGGCTGGATAGCGATCTCACGGTGGACTTTTTAGACAAAGATGCAGTTGGACTCAACGGTCTTTGTTCATTGCTGTGATGCCTACTTAAATATTATCATGTTCTCTTTGTCATAGCTAGATTAAGTTTGTGTTATAATCTTGTCAATTGCCCAGCTGTAATTTGTTTACCCATCATATGAATGTTCTATTTGCTCGAGAGACTCCACTAGTGAACCCATGGCCCCTGGTTCATCTTTTTACATTGATTGCAACCTTTATTCATCACTTTTCACCATCATTACTCATCTGGTCCATTTTCATAATTCATATATTTCACTATACAATTAACCGCTTTGTTTTCTGCGAGACCGGAAAGATTGACAACCTTTCTGCCGTTGGGGGCAAAGTATTTTGGTTGAGTGTGTGCAGGTCCACGTCTGTTGAAGATTAAGCGCCAGAGATCTTCAACATTCACTTTGTTGTTGATTTCAAGGTCCTACTGGTTCGATAAACCTCGGTTCGTTATCGAGGGAAAACTGCTGCTTGCTACATCTCCACCTTCGCTTGGGGCACCACCCAACTCTTCATCAGTAGCAATCACCCATCAAGAAAACAAAAGTGAGTGCTCTTAGACAATCTTTCAAGCATTTGATCAATAAAAGGCAAAGGATAATGATCTTTTCGAGTAGACTTATTAAGCTTCCTATAATCAGTGCACATTCTATATCATACAACCATTCTCTGAAGATGAGTTCATTATTATCATTAGCAACAACAGTCATACCTCCCTTTTTAGGAACACAATGAACATGACTAACCCATCTACTATCAGCAATAGGATAGATTATACCTGCATCGAGAAGCTTGAGTATCTCATTTGTTACCACGTCCTTCATCTTTGGATTTAATCTTCGTTGATGGTCAACAACGGGCTTCACATCAGGTTCAAGATTAATTGTATGTTGACAAATAGATGGATAAATCCCTTGAAGATCATCCAAAGTATAGCCCATTGCAGCTCGATGTTTCCTAAGAACCTCCAATAATCGCTCCTCTTCTCTTGTTGAAAGGTTAGAATTGATAATAACAGGATATATTTTCTTCTCATCTAAATATGTATACTTGAGAGTATCTGGGAGAGCTTTTAATTCAAAAACAGGATCTCCTTTTGGAGGCGTGGGCATCCCCAACGATTCCACAAGTAGATCATGCTTTAGAATATCCGGCTGTCTAAAGAAGACTTCATCAATTTCTTCCATTTCCTGCATAAACATATCATTCTCGTGCTCCTCCATAAATTGCTGCAAAGGATCGTTAGGAGGCACAGCAATAGAAGCAATTCTTTCAACAATAAGATCCTTATTAGGTAATTCTTTATCATAACGATGTCTAGCAAATTTGGAAAAATTAAATTCGTACAGTTCTCCAGCGAATTGAACAGAGACCTTTTCTTTCTTGAAGTCTACAACAGCACTACACGTATTTAAGAAAGGTCTACCAAATATGATAGAATTTTTTTTATCTTTAACTGACCCCAAAACAAGGAAATCAATCGGATATTTTACCTTACCACATAAGACTTCAACGTCTGTGACAATTCCCACCGGTGGATGACATCTCTATTAGCCAATTTAATCTCCAAGTCAATATCTTCAAGCTCACATGGTGCAATCTCGCGGATTATTTCTTGATAAAGTGTATAAGGAATAGCACTTGCACTTGCTCCCATATCACATGGTCCATAATAGCAATGATCACCTATTTTGACAGAAACAACAGGAGTACCAACAACTTTTGCACTATTATCTTGCATAACAATGTTAGTAGCAGCTTCACAAAAATTAATAGAATCTCCATCGATGTTCTCAGTTACAAGATCTTTAACCAAAGCTAGTGGAGAGGCAATTTCAAGTTGTTCATCAGGTTCATAAGTTTTTCTTTCACTTTTATTAACCACATTAGCAACAATTGAGTGTTCTTTAATTCTTATAGGAAATGGTGGTTTTTCAAAGTGAACAACAGGTAAAACAGATTCAACCTTGTGCACAGGTATATCATTACTAGCAAGCACATCCTTTTTACAAACATCTTTAAAAGGTTCATGGTACTTATTCCACTTTTCTTTTGGGATATTAATATGATCAACAAAGGATTTATAAAGATCAACAACAATTTGAGAATCGAGCCCAAACTTAGTACTAAGCACATTAAAACGTTCAGTTTCCATGAAAGATTTAATGCAGTCATACTCATAATTTATACCTCATTGTTTACCTTTGTCGCTCTCCCAATCCTCCGCATTGCGATAAATCCTTTCAATGAGATCCCACTTAGCATTAACCTTCTTGTTTGTAAAAGATCCGAGAGAAGAAGCATCAAGCATATCCTTATCACGACGTGATAGCCTTGCATAAAAATTGTTAACAATTATATCATTAGGAAGCTCATGATTAGGGCATTTGAGCATTAGAGATTTCAACCTCCCCCAAGCTTGAGCGATGCTTTCTCCTTCACGTGGCCAAAAGTTGTAAATATAATTTCTATCTTGATGAATTTTATGAAGAGGATAAAATTTAGAACAAAGGAGAGACATAAGCTCTTTCCAATCCATCAAATGAGAATTATCCAGAAGCATATACCAATCCATAGCTTTATCCTTTAATGATATTGAAAATAATTTCCTCATGATTACCTCCCTTGGCATACCTGCAATCTTAAATAGCTCACACAGTTCTTTAATATAAAGCAAATGATAACCCGGATGGACAGACCCATCCCCTGCATAACGATTACTCATAACATGATCAATAATGCCCATAGGTATTTTAAATGGATCGATTTCAGAGAGTGGAGGACTCTTCTCCACCATGGGTGTGGTGGTAGAGTCGCTCCCGAACATCATACTAAGTGAAGAGTGCTCCATAACGAAGCAAAGTAACTAACAGAAATAAAAACAACACCTACAATAAAAACGTTCCTTACCAATTCCACTTACCAATAGCGCTTCACTCCCCGGCAATGGCGCCAGAAAAGAGTCTTGATGACCCACAAATACAGGGGATCTATCGTAGTCCTTTCGATAAGTAAGAGTGTCGAACCCAACGAGGAGCAGAAGGTGTTGACAAGTAGATTTTAGCAAGGTTTCACTGCAAGCACTAAAAGAGAAATATTTTTAGAGTTTTGATATAAAGAACAAATAAAGAACAAGTAAATAAAAGAGTGCTACAATAGTTGCAGCAAATAGCCCAATCCTTTTAGGCTCAAAGGACAGGCTGGTTGTGTTACTTATAATGATTAAAACGTTCTCGAGGACACATGGGAACTTCTGCCTAGTCATTTTCATTGCACGCCGGTGATTAATCTTCAACGTTTTGATAAAGTGCTGTGTGGGTGGACCTATGCTAATGCACCGCCCTTACTTGGACAAATACATACTTGTGATTAAACCCCTTGCAAGCATCCGCAACTACAAGAAAGTAATTAAGATAAACACCTAACCACAACCTTAAACTCTGAGATCCTACACTCCCTAGTGCACTAGTTCGCGAATTGGGGTTTAGGTTTCCGTCACTCCTGCAACCCTACCATAGGCAAACTAAATACACCATGCATTCCCCTGGGCCCTTTGAAAGGTGAAGTATCATGTAGTCGATGTTCACACGATACCACTAGAGGAATAACACCACAACATAAATCAAACCATTAAATATTACTCAACATTATGCAATTACTAGCAACTAGGCTTTCCCCATGTCCTCAAGAACCAAACGAACTACTCACAAGACATCATATAGATCATGATCAGAGGTGGTATGAATATGGGCAACAATCTGATTGTAATGATAATTCACCGACAAAACTCTCAAACATCAACTCCAAGTAGTAATCAACGCCCGGGATACGATTCCGATGAACTAATAACAACACAATGATAATTGTTACAGCGAGAAGAGATGGGATGACGGCGGTGCTGATGGTGGAGATGATGTTGATGATGATCCCGATGATGCTTGGCATGATGGCGATGACAATGGTAGCGATTCCCCCCCTCCGGGAGGGAAATTCCCCGACAGTTCTCTCCCTGGCGGAGCTCTTCTTCTCTCTGTCTGGTTTCCGCCTCGTGGAGGCGGCGGAAAAATTATTCGTCGATACCCCCGATGGTTTTAGGTCAAAGGGAAGTAATACGCCGAAGGGGCGCCGGAAGGGGCCCACAGGGGCCAAGGGCGGGTCCCACCCGCGGCCTAGGGTGGACCCGCGGCAGGGGGCCGCCCCTGCTCCCTGGAGCTCGCTTTCGTGCGCCCTTTTGGCTCCTTGACTTATTTCCCAAAATATTTATCTCCGGATTTTTCTGGAATTTTTGGAGCTTCCGACGTCAGGTATCTTGACGGGTACTTTTCCAGCTGATTCCGGGCTCCGACAGATGCATCCCCAATAATGGCAAAACATGCAAAATAAGATAAAATAACATAAGTATTGCATCACAATATGAAATATATCAATGAATAAAGCTAAATTATGATGTAAAATAGTGATCAAAATGGACGTATCAGTAGAAGACTCATAGTGTCTTGAGATAAGTGATGTTATAGTAACATATTATGTTACCACCTCTCTTTTTTTTTTCATTAATTACGTGACACATTATCTTTTTTGCCTACATTGCATCTATGTTACTAGTGAAATTACCCCCACTATGATTAGTCTAACATCTATCGGCATTGCGCCGCACATAGACCATGTCTTGCGATAATCCGTTTTATACTCTCGGGCTGCTGAAGCCATCACACAACTCCGAAAGCCAAACAATTCCAAAAAAAATCATGGTAGATGATGCCATCTACAACGGACGTTGGGACTAACTGTGGAGAAAATTTTCTTATAGTGATAATTGTTGTTGTGTTGATGTGTCCCTAGTAGGGTTTATATATAGCTGTGCAACATGGTAGAGAGCCTTGGTGTACAAGAGAAGATATCTACTGTATGTTTAAACCTACCGTATCTCTATATCTAGTTATACATGTACACATATTCTAACAAAGGAGTGTTAGTGGGTGGGGGTGCGAGGTCGCTGTGTGTTTTTCCAGTCTCCATAATACGCAGTCGTTGGACAGTGGGTTCAACTAGTGTTTAAGTGACGGGCGTGCGAGGAGACCCATCCGGCAACATGCCTAGCGACACGGACCCACCTGTTAAAACGTTCACAAAATATTAGTAGAAATTTGGCACAACTTTTGCTAAATTAGGTAATAAGAATGAAAAATTACTAAATGGGTAATTAGTGCCAAAAAATCAAACTAGGGGTAAAAATGAAATTTACTCGGAGAATAAAAAGGCCAACACTGAGTGTGCGGGTGGCTATTGGGTTTCAGCAATTCATATTATTTTTAGTCCTCGTGTTGTTAGATAGAAAGCCTGACCTTTAAAGAAAAAACTCAAGTATTTTCCTTTCAAGCTACCAGGCTATCTTAGTCCAGTTGATAATCGACTTTTAGGAACCACGTATAAATGTTCTTAATTTGGGTTCTTTTGCAAAGAGTAGATAGCAAAATTATGTCGGACTAAGTCAATAGTATACCATGTGCCTATGAGATGATATGAGTGTTGTCCACCATGTAGTCTCTCAATATATAATCTACTAGAGTATAGTAAAAAAAGCTTTTATCATGCTATCGTCTTTCAAAAATAATTGACGATTCATGTAGTATATGTAGGAAAGATGATGTTAATCTTTTTTTTTATGATGTACGTCCGTAGGCATACACTTACTTGTATTCATAATAGTAGCAAGGATACATTTTTGAAACGCATATAAGCAACATAAAACTAGGAGGATACAAACAGTAGTACTGCTGCATACCGCCTTTGCCGCAACTATCAAGCACCCAAGTCCTTCGCCATCGCCGAAGAAGAAGAACACTAACAGCTGGTCCACATCTTTGGCGAAGCTTGTTAACGTGAAATAGCATGGGAAGTAACATGTGATGACAATGCCTCCTAGGTGGGTCCAAACACGATAAAAGTTATAAAAAATGAATTAAAACTTCACCCGAATACCGTCGGGTGATCATTTAAGTTGGCTCAATTATCAAGTTCCCACTCACAGCCTCTAGTTTTTAGTTGATAGCAGGCTTTGACACACTCAAAAGTCAAAACTCGTGCGTGCAAAATTGTAGTTGGATGATTGTCTAGATATAACACGCATTCTCAATGTTGATTATATTACTCCCTCCTATCATGAATATTTGTCGCGGCCTGTATAGATATTTTGTACTATGATAGTGTATTTTTTACGACGATCTTTTAAGACCGGAGGTAATAGTATTTATTGATGAGAGTTGCTATGAAACATGGAGGCGGCGTTTTGGGTCGTAGGTGCATCTGCACTCGTTAGGTAAAACATTTTTAGTTTTTTTTCAATGTGTCAAAAAATTCCGAAAAAAATTCGGATATGCATCAACATTTTTAGTGCTAGCACAAAAAATTTCGCTGTGAAAAGACATTTTTTGTGACCTGTACAAAAAAGACAAAACCATGTCTCGTACAAAAGTCTTTTGTAGCAATCCGGATTTGTCTTTTTTGCACAGATCGCACAAAATGTCTTTTCACCACGAATTTTTTTATGCTAACATGAAATATGTTAAACTATCTACATATTTATTTTTGGAATTTTTTGACATTTAGAAAATGGTTATTTTGGGTCATGGGTGCAGATGCACCCATGACCCGAAATGGATTTCCGTATGAAACATGCCTTTTTCTTTACGATTATTCGCACCCATGACCCGAAATGGATTTCCGTATGAAACATGCCTTTTTCTTTACGATTATTCTAACAAGACTCCGTGCCCCAACAAAGAATTATATACGGCGTATGCATGCAAGCATCTGCCTCCTATAGGGGCGGAGGGACTAACAATCACATGCATGTATGGAATCTTTTCCCAAATCCGAATTTTTAAAATGATTTATCTCTTAAACCGTCAATGCAATTGACGATCCGTCTTCATCGTTGGGTTCGTCTCGATGAGTACTTCAAAACAAGATCCCATCTTAATATGTTTTGACGACTTTTTTTTCGTCATCAGTTGCCAGGTTATTATACCTTAGTTGCCATGCTACTGGTTAACAGTTACCCTCCAAATAGCACATAATTACCAGATAATATTTACATGTATTTTATCGTAGCAAGGATCTATATGTTCAGAGAATGGGTATTTGATGCACTCTAAACACGGAAAAGATCAAATTAACATCAAGAAAGACTTAAATTGGTGAGTAGCGAAGTTCAAAAAACCTGATAACCATTTGATTTTAACCTGGTGACCAACATGACTATGCCTGGTGACCAAATGACTATAATCTGACAACTAAGGTCAGATTTATTTTTTATCAAAACATATCAACATGGAATCTAAACACATAAAAAATCACATTAACATCAGGGTAGACCTATATTGGTGAGTAGCAAAGTTCAAATAACCTGGTAACTTTTTTATTTTAACCTGGTGACCAACATGGTAATACCCTGGTGACCAAGTGACTATAACCTGGCAACTAGAGTCGAGAAAAAAATATTATCAAAACATATCAACATGGGAATTACTTTCGAAGATCTCGACGCGACTAAGCTAACCGTGAAAACGGATCTGAGTTTTTGACTTACGGTTCAAGAGATAAAACATTTTAAGGTTTGGGATCTAAAGAAAAAGTCCATACGCGGGTTGGCTAGTTACCTGCATGCATGGGTTAATTACCTAATTTCATCCGTGCCCACGGACGGCTAATCTAGAGCATGTGCCCTAGGTAGCACAGTCCCTTTATGATTATTCTAACAAGTATAATTGTTTGTTCACGTATTATCATGGATAGTCCTACATGGGGATACGGGGTGTAGAGAGCGAGAGGTGTACACCCATTATTTCTGAATGAAGACTTGCGTATCTATGCATCTCGCACATAGCTAGACCGATATACATCAAATTCGTTCATGTTTGATGCGGGGCTTCCTTTGTAGGGATGGGCATTCGGTTATGACCGAAAGTTTGATCTTTGTATTTCAGTCTATTTTAAATTTCGGCTATAAAAAATGAAGACTAAAATATGCTCGTCTATTTTACTACCCGACTAATTCGGGTACCCGATAATCGTTTTCGGTCTTCGGTTCCTAACGTGCTCTGCATAGAGGCATGTTGCCGGATGGGTCTCCTCGCACGCCCGTCACTTAACACTAGTTGAACCCACTGTCCAACGACTTCGTATTATGGAGACCGGAAAAACACATAGCGACCTCGCACCCCCACCCACTAACACTCCTTTGTTAGAATATGTGTACATGTATAACTAGATATAGAGATACGGTAGGTTTAAACATACAGTAGATATCTTCTCTTATACACC
The DNA here is from genome assembly GCA_012064385.1 of Puccinellia tenuiflora. Lineage (NCBI taxonomy): Eukaryota > Viridiplantae > Streptophyta > Magnoliopsida > Poales > Poaceae > Puccinellia > Puccinellia tenuiflora. The sequence goes on along the minus strand of QRDG01000232.1, from coordinate 1,012,288 downwards.
AAGGCTCTCTACCATGTTGCACGTCTATATATAAACCCTATGAGGGACACATCAATACAACAACAATTATCACTATAAGAAAATTTTCTCGACAGTTAGTCCCAACGTCCGTTGTAGATGGCATCATCTACCATGATTTTTTTTTGGAATTGTTTGTCTTTCGGACTTGTGTGATGGCTTCAGCGGCCCGAGAGTATAAAACAGATTATCTCAAGACATGGTCTATGTGCGGCGCAATGCTGATAGATGCGATGGCTGGCATCACCTATATATACCACTGTTTCCACTCATTTTACATAAATTATTCATGGTACAAGTTAAGTTGCCATTAGTGTTTTCGATTGTACGTACAAATTTGGCACCTCCGGGTCATTTAAAACTAGTGGTTCCATGACGTGAGTGCTCCGTACATGAAACATGTGCTATGTTGTGTTTTTGTATACTCGTGATTCTTTTTAGTGGTATTTTTCTTTCGGTTGCGCACACTATTTTGACCTTTGTAAGGGTGCGCGATGCAACCACCTCTTTGTAATAAAACGTGTGTTATGTTAGATTATTTGTTACGCATGATTGTTCGCTACCTGACTTGTATTTTCAAACCCCATTGTCGTGGTGGTTTGCACGGCATAGCCATACGGGATGGCAAAGAGAGGTTGTGGGGACTTGGCAATGATGCCGCTCGCGCGGGATTGGGCACAAGCACGGTAAGGACACGCGATGTACCCAAGTTCAAGGCCCTCTTGTCGAGGTAAAACCCCACGTCCTGCCTTGTTTCTCTTTACTGCTTGATCACAAGAATCGGGCTACAAAGGTGCTCCTGAAGCTGTTTCGGTGAGAAGGTCGGCTGCTCCGAGCGCACCCGGACACGGCCGGCTGAGGAGCCGGACCCGGCCACGATTACCAACCGACAAGACTGCCACCTATGGGCCAGCCACTGGAGGATCGGCGTGAGTGAACAGTGTTTCCGGTCGGCTGTTACGCTTACACGCCAGGAGTTGCCAGCTCCAGCCGGCCTACGTCATGGGCTGCATCACAGATGACATCACGAGAACAAAGATGTAACTCCATGTAAACCCTAGACCCCATGTGAGGCACGTTCACTAGTCAGAACACTCGTCTCAAAAAAAAAGTCAGAACACACTACCGTCTGTAATCTTCTTCTTCTTCCTCCAGTCGGCCCTATTCGTCCAACCGGCCTGGTCCGGGTCCGACTATTCAGTCGTCCGCTCCCGTCCAGCCGGTTGGGCTCTGTTGATTCCTGTGATTTGTTATGTATTGGGCTTGGCCTTGTTTGAGTACTCTTGAGGGTATCAGGGGGATATTCCCCCGACACCTATCGTGCCAATTTAACCTTTTAACGAGACAGCTACTAAGTTGGATATAATCACGACAAATTATCTAATTGATCATATATGTGTTTATTTACATAATAATAGTATGTCAAGATAAGCTTAATTTGTGAAAATTGTGGTGAACCAGACATAAAGACAAAGAAGTTATGAAGACAATAGTGATTAAAAAAATAATTCTTGTATATATACCCAAAGCATCACCGAGTGTGGAGGGTCAAACATGAGTAACCATAAAAAGTAAATGAGTCATCAAGTGGCTCAATCCTTAAGAGAGTTAAGGACAAGCCGATTATACTTATGATGCTCAAACATTCTTGAGCGGTCATAATCACCTAATTGTCAATGTTTATTACTGTTGCTTAACCATTGTTGTAAGAGAAGAGTCTAATATTATTTGATGCAAAACCATTTACTCACACATACTTATGATTGTAATCCTACCATGTAACACAATTGTTTAAGTTTAATTAAGGTAAAAAAATCAAACCATAGCCATAACTTCCTTTATTTCAAATGTCATCACCAGACAAACAAAAGCCTTTTGGAAATTTCAAGAATCTTTTTTAATCTGAAACATTGGAGAAAAATCAAGAATCACACTCACACGACATCGGTCGATCGATTTGCAGACAAAAGAAAACCCACCGCAACGAATCCCCTCTTCCCTCCTCGGCTCCTTCCCTTAGAGCAACCCTAGCCGTTGGTGCCCCCCAGGGCATTTTGCCGGCGCAAAATCAGCCGCTTGGGGTGGCCCCGACGGAGATTTGAGCCCTAGGGGCAGCCTGTTTTCCAGCCGTGTCCCCACCCAAGAAGAGGTGTCAACGATTTTGCATGCAACCCAGGCGCCGACATAGGTGCGGGGTGGTTGGTGGAGGAGGGGAGAGAGGGTGGGGAGATAAAATAAAAGAGGAGAGAGAGGGTTGCATGCAAAAGATTCCCCGACGGACATGGCAGTTGGACGCGTGGGGAGCTGTGATTGGGCTTTTCATTCGCCGGCGCCCACAGGGCAAACCCAGCAGGCTGGGTTCGACGTGGGTTCCCGGCGTATTTTTTTTTTGACTAATCCAGCGAAAATTATAATCGTGGGGCACGGCTGGAAAGATTTTCATGCGCCGGCGTATAAAAAGTGGTACAAAGTGCTCCAGTGGAGCTCCTGGGGAACGGCCGGAGTTGCTCTTAAACCCTCCTACCGAAGCAGAGCTCCGCACAATAGGCCGCCAATGGAAGACGGGGCGAATCGGAAGCATCAGCCGGACGCACACCGCGCGGGCCGCAAGGTCGTGGAGGGGCCCTTCGACCCCTTGCCGCCTCCCTCCGCCTCCACTCCCGTGACGGCGACGGCGACGGTGGCGTCGCCGTCCCACCTCGTCGGCGCTATCGTCGAGAAGGGCTTCTCCGCCGCCGCGCCCTCCTCCGCCCCGCGCCCGTCCGTCCTCCCCTTCCCGGTCGCCCGCCACCGCTCGCACGGCCCCGTAAGCCGCCGCCGTCACCTCTCCTGGAAACCCTAGCAGTGCTTGCTTGTACTCTCCGACTGACAGAACTTCTCTTCTGCAGCACTGGAACCCGGTGAAGAAGGATGCCGACAAGGAGAAGGGGGAGGAGGAGGACTACGGGATGGACGTGGACGAGATGGACTACCGGCCAGTGGCGGCAGTGGCCGGTCCGGTGAGGAGGAAGGAGAAGAAGGGCATGGATTTCAGCAGGTGGAGAGAGTTTGTCGCTGACGACATGCCCCCCAAGCGGAGGCAGGGGAAGAAGGACAACACACAGAAAATCGATCCTGTGGTAGCTGCTAAAACTGTAGGTAGTCAGGTGGGTGTGAGAGGATTGGGGGAAGATGTCATGGAACTGGATGGTGGACATGACAGGGAAGCATTGGGTGCAACCAGTTTTGTTTCTGATGTGTTGCCAAAGAAGCCGATGAAAGCAGGGGATGCATCAATGGCGGAAGGTGGGGCTGGGGTTGCTGAATTGCGAGGAGAGGACATGCAATTGGATGGTGGGGAGCCATCGATCGAGGCGGAGATTAATGCAGAGAACAAAGCTAGGCTGGCAGGGATGTCGGCAGAGGAGATAGCGGAGGCACAGGCTGATATTTTGAATAGGATGGATCCAGCCCTGGTGGAGATATTGAAGCGTCGGGGGAGGGAGAAATCTGGTGGCAAGAAAGATGTGGCGAAGGATAAGAGTAGGCAAACTCCAGGGCCAGGGAAGACTGCAAGAGCTATTCCAGGCGATCCTTTGACGACTGTTGAGCAGAGTGCATACTCTTGGAAGGCATGGAGTGAGAGAGTGGAGCGGATCAGGTCGTGTAGGTTTGCATTGGATGGAGATATTTTGGGATTTCAATCTGTCCAGGAGCAACAAGATGGTAAGTTACTTCTTGTTTGCCTCCTTGAGTTACTTAAGCTTCTTGTGGTGAAATCACAGCCTGCTTTTTCCGCTTATAGGCAAGAAGACACATGGAGAAAGCGTAGCTGAGCGTGACTTCCTACGAACAGAGGGAGATCCTGCAGCTGTTGGTTACACCATCAATGAGGCTCTGGCACTTACCGAGGAGCATGGTTAGTTTTATTAACTTTACCAGATGGTGGATGGGCAAAAGCTACTTAGCATTTGAATTTCTCATGTTTCATATTTGAGCAACATGAGCATTGGAACATATATGGATTTCTTCTCGAATTATACGGGGTCCATGTTATGCACAATTGATTGTGTGGTACATATTAACTTTTATTCAAGCATGGTAGTTCTTACTAATTTTGCAATTGCAAGATCTGCGTGATGACATCCAGTTGGATAGTTTGTTAAACTTAGCTTCAACTTTTATTACTACCTCCGTTCCTTAATATAAGATGTTTTAGCTTTTTTTGATTCAGATGTATCTAGACGCGTTTTAGTGTGTTGGTTCACTCATTTCAGTCCGTATGTAGTCCATAATATAATATCTAAATCATCTTACAATTTGGAATGGAGGAAGTACATATAAATTGCATGCATTTGTCACAACATGGCATACTCAATATGCTAGACTGGTATGTGAGGTTATTCCATATTTTGTTTCTCCAGAATCACTAGCTACTAAATTGGTGGTATATGGAACAGACCAAGTAAAAGATAGGGGTTATCACTGAACTCAGATTCATATTAATTGAGATCAGGGTGGGTCTGCAGGGAGGGTAGTTAGTGTTCCCCCGCTTCATTAAATTCATAAACCTCAGTTTACAGAGAAGTGTTTCATAATTTTTGCCTCGGTTATTGAAGCGAGACCCGAAAATAGATAGAAATGCAATGTAATTTATATTTACTGTTCAAACTATAGGTTCCTGGCCAGCGTGTACTAGCACTGCAGCTTGTTGCTTCCGTTCTGAATAGGGCATTGCACAATCTGCATAAAATGGATCTAGCTGACAATGCAGAAGAAGCTAATTGTGCTGACAGGGCTGATGATTGGCAAGCAGTTTGGGCCTATGCCCTTGGGCCCGAACCGGAGTTGGTTCTCTCTCTAAGGTAGCTCATTTGTGAACTGATAACTTCAATTTTAAATTTTCTTATTTTTGCCATACAATAGTTTCTTAGTTCATCATAGTGAAAAGAGCCACTGAGCATGCATGTACTACAGAATCCTATCAAGTATAGTCAAGCATACCTAACAAGAATCACCGAGATATGCCTAGTTCCCTTCAATTTAATTTTTTTAATAGATGCATCTACGCTTGAAAATGCATATGCTTTAGTGGTTGCCTTTTTGTTCGTCATGTTAGTAGTTAATAACGCTTGTAGATGTCCACTCTAGCGTCTAATTTACAGGCGTTGGGATGCAGATGCTCTTATACTCCCTCCTCCCCTATATTGGTTGTAATAGCATCTTATATTATGGTCCGGAAGGAGTACTGGCTACTGCAGTCATCTTAAGTCTCATAACCCAAATCCTGGAAACCATAGAAGAAAATTAACAGAAACAGCAGTTAGCGAAAATACACCTAGATGTTTTGCACGGTATTTCTGTAAGTCAAAGGCATCAATTTGAGATCTTGTTATTGCATTTTTTTCTATAATTGATTTTGCCACTTTGTTGCTAACTAAGGCATTTTGCAGGATGTCATTGGATGATAACCATGAGTCTGTAGTTTTGACTTGCGCTAAAGTTATTAATGTTATGCTGAGCTATGACATGAATGAGATATATTTTGATTTTTCAGAGGTAACGTTCTTAACCGTCTATTTTTTCCATTAAAATTTTGATTCTTACATGGTTGATTACCTCCACCTGCAGAAAGTAGTAAGTCAGGGGGAAGATATCTGCACAGCTCCTGTTTTTCGTAGCAAACCTGACATCGATGGAGGTTTTCTTGAAGGGGGATTTTGGAAATATAACACAAAACCATCCAATATACTTCCACATTTTGGTGAAAACGACGAGGAAGAAACTGATGAGAAACATACTATTCAAGATGATGTCATAGTGTCTGGGCAAGATGTTGCTGCTGGTCTTATAAGAATGGGAATCCTGCCACGTATCCGCTCCATTTTGGAGGTCAAATTTTACCTTTCTCTTGTCTGCCACGTTTCTCTTACAACCTTACAGACTGGTCCAGCCATAGAGCTTTGTGCTTTCTTTTATTTCATAATAGAATAACATTGGGCCCAAATTATTTGTATGTGCATTGTGTTGTCTTAGTTACAGGCGTGTTTCATATTAGTTTGGTCAGTGTACTTGACATCTATGTTCTGTTAAAATAACTATGATATTGATCAGTACAGGTTCATCACAGCATCTCCTGTTCCACTAGTATTGTTTTTGGTTTTACTCTTGTTAACATCATGATCATTGATATAGCAAGTACAATATGACTAATCATGTTTACCCTTTGAATAATTAGCAATATCCTTTGGACTTCTGGGAATTGTATGCCATATGGCACTTCTAGGTGTCCTGTAGTACTAAGTCATCATCTGAACATTATTTGTTATCTGTCATCCAATAGCATCCACTTTTTGGAACAATATTTGATACACACTTGTGTTGCCTACACTGTTTTTTTATACTGGTAGCTTTGCATTAGACTATTATTACTAAGCTCTGTTTTTCAGGTAGTTGATGCACATGATTTTTTTTTGTCAATCTTTAGTTTTATTGTGGAAAACTGGCGGGCATGATTAAGGATCTTAAATTCAAGTTGTATTTCTTTGTTGATTCAGATGGACCCGCCTCCAATTTTGAACGATTATCTTGTTTCAATTCTTGTGGCATTAGCCAGACACTCTCCGCAATCTGCTGATGCCATCTTGAATTGTACAAAGCTTGTTCAAAGTGTTGTTAAGTTGCTGGACAAGCAAGGATCAATGGAAATTCACTTGTCACAGATCAGAGTGGTTACTTTGTTGAAGGTATATTTGCTGCTAAGCAATCTCATATTTTAGGGTAACATGGTAGAATATCTGTCATCTTAGATTGACATATTGTTGTTTATATTGATGTTGGTTAGCACCTGAAGCTCCAACTTGTTGGTAATGTAGTGTTTCTTTCTTGATCATCCTTGCTTAGCATTAGTCTATAACTTGATGTAGTATTGCTTGTTGCAGTAATCTATTCTGATTTCGTTGCTTAATTGTCTATTGTTAGTTGAACTGAAGTGTTGTCCTGTTGGATATTAACACGTTGCATCGCTGATCAAAACTAATGCCTTCTTATTAGTTGTCACTTTCATAATTGATTCAAATTAGTTTCCCTTTAGTGACAACTAGCAACCAACAATCTTCCGTGAGGTCAAAAATCTTTGTTTGTAGTTTCTGAGATCTGAATACACAGGAATTATATCAATACCGTCCTTGCAACTTATGTGAACCAATCAACCCCCCTTCCAGAATTCATGTACTTACACAGAAACTATTTTGTGGACTTTTGATATTTTTTGAGTTGCTTATGATAACAGTTGTCCCATTGTTATGACGAGATGATAAACACCATGAGCATATATTTAAAGCTATTCTTAGTTGACAGTCAATTTTTTAAGTATAATTTCTATTTTGTCAAACAAAATGTCTTTTTATTCATTTGTTCCTTTTGCTAGGTTTTGTCCAAATACAACAGACAAACATGCTTGAATTTTGTGAACAATGGAGTTTTTCAGAAGGCAATGTGGCACTGGTACGTACCAGCTTATACCCTCAAGGATTGGATAAAGTCTGGAAAGGAACAATGCAAGTTGAGTTCAGCAATGATGGTCGAGCAGCTGCGGTTTTGGAGAACTTGTATTTCATATGGGTTTTGCATAGCAAACTTCACAGATTTCTTTCCTATTCTATGCCTGTGGCTCAGCCCTCCAGCGTTTCAGAATCTAAGTAAAAACAATGTTCTTTCGGAGTTTAGCTCGATTGCAAGAGAGTCGTATCTTGTATTAGGAGCTCTGGCACAAAGGCTGCCGCTTCTTCATTCAGTGGAGCAGTTCGGCAAGCAAAATGTGGGAGTTCTTGACAGTTATTCTGAGACATGGTCTTGGAGTCATGTAGTTCCAATGGTAGATTTGGCGCTCTCTTGGTTACATCTGAACGATATTCCCTACATGGCTTCACTCATCAATGGGCAGAGTGAGAATACAACACATATACAAGAGGAAAGCTGCTTGGTTTTGTTGATTTCTTCTGTACTAGGCATGCTTAATTCGATATTAGAAAGAATATCACCAGATGGCACTTCTGATGGTAAAAGTCACTGCTTGCCTTGGATACCAGATTTTGTCCCCAAAATTGGCCTGCGCATAATTACTAATCGGTTTTTCAGCTTCTCATGTACTGAAGTTGTTGGACATGAGGAGCAACTGCCTTCCAGTGGTGTGTCGTTAGTGCACGGGCTTTGTCATATGAGATCCCAGAGTAATGTGGATACATCATTATCTTCCATAAGTTGCCTCCAAAGATTAGTGCAGCTATGCTGTTCTGTTGACAGAGTAATCCAGAGAGCGACAACAAATAGTTGTGAGCATCTCAAAGAATCTAAAACAGGGCTAGCTGGCAAGATATTAGGAGAAGGCATTTCCAGTGTATGGCATAATGACTTGTTGAACTTCCTAACTTCGCTGCTGCCAACGATTTCCTCACAATGGTCCGTATCAAAGAACATAGAGATGTTTGGTAGAGGAGGACTAGCTCCGGGTGTTGGGTTTGGTTGGGGGACATGTGGCGGTGGGTTTTGGTCTCTGAAATGTCTACTTGCACAACTGGATTCACAGTTGGTCCTAGAGTTGATAAAAATCGTCTCTGCTGTTCCAGAAAGTCGTGTTACTCTCAGTAAAGGTGCAAACTCAGATACTGTGACTAATCCATTTGCCAAAGCCTCAGAGAGGATCAGTCCTGTCCTCGCTGTATCTTTAATCGCAGGGCCTGGCCAGATCTCTACGTTGGAGAGAGCCTTTGATATCCTCTTCGAACCTTCAGTTCTGAAATGTCTCAAATCTTCCATACATCGCCTGGCTTCTCAAATCAAGTTATCAAAAACTTTTGAGTGGGACATAACTGAAGATGAGCATCTGCATTTTAGCAGTGTGCTAAATTCACATTTCAGATCCAGATGGTTGACCATCAAGAAGAAGAATCCAGACAAACATGCAAGAAATAACAGCGGCATCAATAAGCCAAAAGTACCAGAGACACTGGAGACGATTCAAGAGGAAACAGAGTTAACAGAAGCTGTAAATCCACCTTGCAGCACATTATTTCTAGAGTGGGCACACCAGAGACTGCCTCTTCCTGCGCATTGGATTCTAAGTTCAGTCTGCTGCATGGATGATGCAAAAGGCACCCTGCCATCACCATCCAAATATGCTGTTGACGTTTCAAGGGCTGGTCTTATCTTTCTACTGGGTCTGGAAGCCGTTTCAGCTGCTCCATATCTTGATGTTCCTTTGGTTTGGAAAATGCACGCACTTTCTGCCTCTGTCCGCACTAACATGGATTTGCTTCAAGAAGATAGAAGTAGGGATATTTTCGAGGCTTTGCAAGAATTGTATGGCCATCATCTGGACACGTTGTGCCAGAACTATTATATATCTCACAATGCCAATAATGATGAGGCTATAGGATTTGTGGCCACTGTCGAAGAAGCGAAAGTAACTAGTACTCTTGAAATTCTCAGATTCAAGGAGAAAATTCATGAGAGCTACACTACTTTTGTCGAGAGTGTTGTAGATCAATTTGCAGCTGTCTCATATGGAGATGTTATTTTTGGTCGGCAAGTGGCCATTTATTTGCATAGAAGTGTTGAGACTGTGGTTCGGCTTGCAGCCTGGAATGCATTGTCTAATTCTTATGTGCTTGAACTGTTGCCCTCCCTAGACAAATGTATTGGTGGCATCAAAGGATACTTGGAGCCTCTTGAGGTATTTTTTTTAGTTCCTTTTATTTACGCTTCTCTTCCTGATGGCATCTTTGATAGTAACAAGGTAGATTATGAATTCAGTTTACTTTTGGTATTTACTTAAAACCTGTTTAGTGTTTAGTTCTTGCACGTTGCACAATGTAGACTGTGCAAAGAGCAGAAAATATGTTCTATTTCGGCGCTAATTATTAGACGTTCCATGCATTATGTGAACTGCATGCTATGGGTTTATGCCTTTGATCCCATTTACTCGTAGTTAGTTGCTTCTCTGTGTTAAAAGATTATGGCTTCTCCACTTCATACTTCTTTGCATTGCATTTGTAGGAGGACGAAATAATCTTGGAGGCTTATGCCAAATCATGGACATCTGGTACCCTGGACAAAGCTGCTCAGAGGGATTCTATGTCTTTCACACTAGCAAAGCATCACCTGTCCGGTTTTGTTTTCCGGCCCAGTGCTTCCGTCAAATTGCGCAATAAGATGGTTAAGTCGATTATCCGGTGCTACTCCCAGAAGCAGCATCACAAGGTAACTTTCCCCCTCAAGTTTCAACAACATGAATTCCTTACTTGCTGGAATACAGTTTTCAACAGCATGAACTCCTTGGCTATGATACATAGAACTCTAATCATGCCTCGTCCTCGATGTTTGGGAAATTCCTCCATCCAACAGGCTATGCTCCAGAGTTTCGTTCTGCAAGGCATTCCACGGGATTCACAATACAGTGATGAAGTCGGCCGGAGATGTGATATCTTGAAGGATGCTTGTGAGATGAATTCTTCCCTCTTAGCTGAGGTTCAGAGACTGAAGGCATCACTTGATGGATAACTGCCAGGTCAGGGTATATTTGTAGCAAGGTTGGAGTTAAGCACGAGAAAAGACGGCGGTCCACTCAGTTTCACTTCGGTTTTTGCTGGGCTGGTTAGGGCATATTCGACACCTCTACTTGCTGACTTAGAAATAGCTGATGTTCCCAAAGCTCGAAGAATGTTGTATTGGCACGGTAGGGCATGGCTGCACTGACGATTGTAAAAATGACATTGCGTCGATTTGCCGCTCAGACTTCCGAGTGAAAAAACTTGGCACTGCTACCAGCTGGCTAGACCAGCTGAATTTTTTTTCGTCCCTAACTGTTATGTTAAACCCTTTTACAAATATTATGCACGTGTGTGGCCATGCTTGTGTGAACACGCTGCACTAAGAATATTAGTAACCGGGTTCACAGAAGATCTGCGTATTTTTGTGTGTAGATTCATCATTTTTACAACTAATATGGGACAGAGGGAATAAATCTTTTCTTAGAGAGCTGTTTGAAGTTCAGTTTTGGTTTTGTATTCTCCCGGAATGCTTAACTCGTAGCAGCTTTTGTCGCGAGGTAAATAACAACGTCCAATTTGGCATGCTCCGGACAAGTTGTCTGGCATGCTCTTCAATTTTTTGATACCCTGTGGAGATGAATGGCACCGACCGACGACCTGTCAAAGACTCGAGACCATCTTCTCTCCGAGTTCATTCAACAGTAGGTTTGACTAGAGCGTCCAGTCCAGTGGTCAACTGGTCCGCGTGCGTGCAACGTGTGAACGCTCAAGAACATCCCGCTTCATTTGCATGTCGCCGAAATTCGGCCAAGACCGAGAACGATCCAAGCAATGTCTTGGCAGTTGCGTCGCTTTCGTTGGTACCGCATCCAGTACGGGTGTGGATCCTCTGCTGTAGCTGCGTGCCAATGACAGGTGGGGCTGGGCCCGCCTGGCAGCGACTGCAACAGCAGTGCTGTTACAGCAGAGGATCCCAGCCCATCCAGTACTATGTCCTGTAGGAGAGGGAAGGAAATTTACCCAAACTAAATCTGTACTCTACACCATTCTACTCTCTAGGGTTAAAGCTTCATCATAAAGCTTGGTTCCAAAACAATCCAACGGATCTAGCTGGCAAGAGGAGTGTCTACGATCCCTACCGTCAATGTTCGATCCATCGTCGTGGAAGGACCACTGAGGGTAGGTGCTAGCAGAGAACTCCCTCTGTACACAAATATAAGACGTTTTAGACTTTTCAAAGTAAACTAGATACATACTCTAATAAGTGGATCTACACACTAAACTAGATACATACTAAAGTAGATAAACATACTAAACACTAAAACACTAAAACGTCTTATAAAAATGAACGTAGGGAGTAGATCCGTTGGATTCTTTTGGATTTTGACTGTTGGTGTGTTATTTTTTTAAAGTTGTTCGCTGGTATGGTGCGACATCTTCATCCATTTGGATCGGCGGTAGGTTCAGTTTCTCTAACCCTTCGGATTAGTGATGAATGATTGTAAGACTGTGCTGCTTGGGTGTGTCCCCAACTGATGTTTTCGATCTACTTTTTCGAGGCAGAATGGCTATGGCGATATATAAAGTCTTAGTTTGCGGGACGTTTCGTAGGTGTCCCGATCTTTTTCAGCTTGTTTTATGACCTCGTCGAACAATCGAAGGAATAAGACAACTACTATGGTTTCGATGTATTTTTGTTTTGTGCTAGTTTTGTGTCGGGATTTATCTATGTCTTTGGTATCTTCTCTCTAAAAAAAAATCCAAGATACCTCATTCGATCCGAACAGTTGCAAAAGGAAGAAATGACAACCTAGATTGCAACGTAATAAATACGGAGTAGAACATTTTCATCACGTCGCAGTCCAAACATCCTTGTAGTCACACCGGCTGACCGGCCCCGACGCATCCAATCAATCCGAGCCATTAAATTTTGGCACTATTTGATTTTGAAATAGTTTTCTCTTTGGCACCATTCAGCGAGTAAATGGCACCCGCGATCACTGAACTTGTCTCGTATATCCACTTAAGTCACACAACTTGCAAACCGAACTAACCCGTCACTCAACTTGTCATTCGTGTGCACTCCTGGTCACTACCCGATCAGCTGGCCGGTTTTTCAAAAAAATCGGCACGTGGCGAGTGAGGTGGACATGGCCCCACTTGTCAACCAAATAAAAAATCAAAATATCAAAAAAATAATTTGTTGGGTGAGGTGGACATGGGTCCCACCCTTCAGACTCTATTTCATCTTTTCCCCTCTCTCTTACCCCCGTTGACCCAGAACACGGGCAGATCACGCCGCCGTGGCTGTGGCGCTGGCGGAACAAGGCCAGCATCCCGCGCCGCCGCCTTGCTCGTCTGCGCCGTACTCCTCCCCGTGCCTCCCGCGCCGCCGCCTTGCTCGTCCGCGCCAACGCCGTGCTCCTCCAAGCCGCTGCCGCCGTGCTGCTCCCCGTGCCTCCCGCGCCGCCGCCATGCTCATCTGCGACGCCGTCTTGCGCCCTCGTGCTCCTCCCCGTGCCTCGTTTGGCGCCGCCGCCGTGCTCGTCCCAGTTCACGTCCGCGCCGCCGCCTTGATCGTCGCCGAAGCTGCGCCGTCGACGAGGTCGGCGCGTCGTCGGCGGCGGAGGTGCGACAGCCCTGCCTGCGAGTGCCTGGTCTCACTCGCCGCGCTCAACGCTGAGACGCGCTGCGCCGCGGCGACCCGGCGCGGCTTGCCTCCGCTTCGCCGCCGGTCACGACCTCCCGCGCCTCGCGGACGCCATGGACCCGAGCAAGCCCATCAGGACGGCGCCGTCGCTCGACAGGCGTAGCTCGAGTTGCCTCCGCCTCACCGCCACTGGTCGCTGTCCCGCTGCTCGTCCGCCGCTACTATGCCGCCGGGAGGACCCCACCCGCGCAGCTGCGCACCTTCCTTGCCTTCCTAGCGTTGCTCGTCCTGTTGGCGTGGGATGGTCGGCCGGCACGGCGGAGCTGGCGTTCGTCGTGAAGAAGCAGCGCACGCCCAGTATGTGTGGCGTGCCGCTCATGCCGTGGCTGCCGGCCATGTCCGTGGCCACCAGCCCCAGTGGGTCAACGGGGCTTTTTTTCAGAGAAGAGGATAAAAGGAATATTTTTTATTGGGCTTCGTGCCGGCGCCCACGTGGCCGTGCTGCTGTCGACCAGGAACAGGGTTTTTAAAAAGATATAACGCCACGTGTCCGATTTTTTTCAAAAACCGGCCAGCAAAATCGGGTAGTGACCAAGAATGCACACGAATGACAAGTTAAGTGACGGGTTAGTTCGGTTTACAAGTTGTGTAACTTAAGTGCACAAACGAGACAAGTTCAGTGACCGCGGGTGCCATTTACTCCCATTCAGCAGACCCCGTGCCCTCGAAGAAGCCTGGTCGTTACGCTTCCCCGCCGGCTCCAGCGCTGCCGAGCGGTTGGTCAGTTGACTCCTCGGCCGCAGCCGCCGCCACCGCCACCATCTCTTCCTCCTCCGCCACCGCTGTAAACGAAGCTTCGGTATCGCCGCCGCGCGCGGCATGGGCACGGACTCCTCGTCCGCCGGCGGAGACCCCCTGGCGGTCGCGGTGGCCGTGCGCGGGGACGGCCGCGGCAGCCGCCGGGCTGCCAGGTGGGCCGCCGCCAACCTCGCCGCTGCGCCCGGCCGCGTCGCGCTCGTCCACGTCATCCCGCCCGTCTCCTTCGTCCCCTCCCCCAGTAAGCTCCGCCGTTTCCTCCTCCTCGATTCATTTCGCGCGGTGGTAATTAATCAACGGCGTGCTGGTGTGCTTGTGGCTGTGCGGTGCAGCGGGGGAGAGGGTGCCGGTGGAGAGGATGGAGGCGGGGGTGGTGGAGATGTACGCGCAGGACCGGAGGGCGCGCGCGCAGGACGTCTTCCTCCCCTTCCGCCGCGTCTTCGGCCGCAGAAGCGTCAGTCCACCATTCCATTCCACCCCCTCGACATCTTCTCCGCGCTTCTGCTGCTGCTAGCTCCGTGGGTTTGATCGATCGATTCGTGTCTGAATTCGAGCGTACGACGTGCAGGTGGAGACGGTGGTTCTGGAGGGGGACAGCGTCGCGGAGGCGCTGGCGAGGTACGCGGCGGAGTCCGGCGTCCGCAACCTGGTGCTCGGATCCGCATCCGCCTCCTTGAGCTGGTTCCGGAGGTATATATTTTCTAGTTCACCATCTGCTTTTCGAGTTCAGAAAAAGGCCAGAATTTCGCTTTTGAGAACCCAACGAGGATGTGATACGGATAAGGTGATTGTTGTTGTTGTTGTTACTCCCTTTTTTTGAAACTGGATTGTTGTTGTTACCTGCTTGGCTGCTTCGATTTCCCCCAAAAGAAGAATCAGAAATGTTAGATAGTGGGGAGCAGAAAGGAGGTGATGCCCTTTTGTGGATGGTGACGGTGCTTCGCTGACTCTGTCATGCTACGCATTTGGCATCAGAAAGGTGATAGATGCATCCATCCACGTAGGTATATCACGGCATATGGGGCCTCAGTATGCAAGCCCGTATGCACCTGGCTTTGGTTTATATTATAGAGTTATGCACAATTGTTTTTGGTCCCAACTCCAAATGATCGCATTTCTAAGGAACAGTTGGTGGGGGAACCGGTAGCTTAGAGCATCTCCACCTGGGTGTCTAATTTGTGCCCGGCACCCTCCAATCTGTGTCTGCTTTGGGGGCTGCTAGACCCGTGTCAGGCTAATTTCTCGGTGCCTCCCACACCGACACCCCCTGAACGGCCGGACAAATCAAATTTTCTCAACATAACTAAATTTTTATCCAAACATAGGAAAATGATTGCATAGTTCAATAATAAAAATATAGTTATGACCACAATGAAGTTTAAATTTAAATTGTGCTTCAAACAACTTCGGACTCATCGTCGTGTGCATGTCGCGCCCACATATGCGCGACTAGATCTTCCTGCAGTTGTTCATGGGCCAACAGATCATGAATTTTTTTATGCATGGCGAGAAATTGCGTGAATTCACGTCGGGCTGTGACTCGGCAAGTAGGCTCTGGTACTCATACGGCTCACTGAAGAACACGTTAGAATCGCACTCACTCTCGATGATCATGTTGTGCCTGATAACACAAGCATTCATGATCTCCTACATATGCTCTAGCGACCATGATAGAGAAGGGTACTTGACGACCGCAAAGCAGGCTTGGAGCACCCCGAATGCTCTCTCCACATCTTTCCGAGCATTCTCTTGTTTCTTTGCAAAATACGTGTTTGCGTCACCAGCAGGATTGCAGAAGGTCTTCACAAATGTGGAATATGTTGGATAGATGCCACCCGCTAGGTAATACCCCTTGTCATACTGGTGACTGTTGAGGATATAGTTGCACTCCGGAGCTTGGCCATCCGCAAGTCTGGAAAACATCGGAGAACGTTGCAACACGTTGATGTCACTGTGAGCACCGCCCATATAAAAAAACATGCCAAATCCACAGATCATTGTTTGCCACCGCTTTAAGTACAACATTGCACGCTCTAAGATGTCCTCCTTCATACATCCCCTGCCAAGCGAATGGAAAATTCATCCACCTCCAATTCATGCAATCGATGCTCCCAAGCATCCCACAAAAACCTCTCGCTTCACCTAGTGCCATTAGCTGAGCTGTGTCTTGAGCATTTGGTTGTCTCCGAACACTGCATTCACCACCTTGCAAAATCTGTAAGTTGCTTCAATGACTGTCGATTCAGACATACGGAGGTAGTCGTTCAAAGAATCTGCGGGAGCCCCATATGCAAAAATCCATATAGCAGCAGTGCATTTCTGAATAGATGAGAATCCAATAAGTCTGATGCGATCTTTCTTCAGCTCGAAGTAGTCATCATAGTCTCGAACACCATGCACAATGTTCATGAACACGCTCCTCTGCATCCTAAAGCGTCGGCGAAATTCATGATCGTCGTTTGCCGGCTCGGGCGCAAAATGATCATTGTACAACACCGTTGCTCTGTGCTGGTTCTTGTTGCCCTTCTTTCCAACCCTAGACCCTCCTCATTTGGGATCGGCTTCCTCCTCCACCGCAGCCAAAAGAATGCGGATGACCTCATTCTCCTCATCACCCAAGGTAAAGTTGGTCTCCTCATCCTTCATTAGGTGAAAGTTCATCGCCGCTATCCATAGCCTATTGCACAACCATCAAAGAACATTCAAACAACAAAGAAAAAGATTTGTTGGCAAACAACCGAACACCATGCGGGTGGACGGGACGGAGAAATTGGTCTCACCGGCAGGAAGAGTTTGCGCCAGCGTAGAACGACAGTCGGCCGTGGCGGCGAGCGGCGGCGACTCCGAGGACACCTTGCTGGTGGGGACGACAAGGGGTAGTGGAGAGGCGACGGCGAGAGTGGCGGTGGGTAGCACGAATCGCCGGGCAAGGGCAACAAGAGGCTGGGGTGGGAGCGTAAATGACTGCCGGCTATGCCGCTCTGTGTGTATGACATGCGGGTCATGCCTGTCGGAGGCGCGGTGCGGACGCTATTTGGGACTGCCGAGTAGGCCCCCAAAGTTGGAGGCCCGCTCGGCGGTGCCGGACAGGATTTGGGCTGGACGAGAGCTTTGGGGGGTGCCGCTGTGACCGATTTTCATGTCTGGCACCCTAATGGGGCTTTGGGGTGTCCTTTAGAAGCCCCCGGTGGAGATGCTCTTATGGCCTTCGCGGAGGGCATAATTTTGTTTGATGGATTTGCACAGTTGGTAGCTTATGGTTTTCAACTGAGAAGCTCATGCTTAACTATCTTCTTTTATAAGGTTGGAATATGGAGTAGCTCAAAGAAGACACATATTTACATTGTCTACATCAATATTTCTAGAACAGAATATTGGCTGTCAGATCCGTATTCCATGAGCAGTAGCTGGTTTATGTTTATGTTGTAGAGCTTGATCTAATCAATTTGTGCCTCAACTATCACATCTGTTTGTTGGTAATTTGAGCTTAGCCTGGTATTTTTTTTTCCTTTGGCTGTTTGCCATTGATGTTGTTAGTTGTTACTACTCCTAACATATTACGAGCTTAGAGTAGCTCTCTAGTCTCCTCAATTTAAAAGCTGTAACTGCCATGCTGTGCTCTGTTTTTCCTGAATCTGCAAAATTCCTGCGTGCAATGACATAACTACATTAATATAGTACTTAGTTTAGGAAAAAATCACTCCGGGGCTTAGCAAGAGTTAAATATTTCCTACTTGCATAAATTTACCATTTATCAACTTCAAATGCATAACCAAAATTTATGATCATCCCTGTTCATGTACGGATTTTTTTTTTTTGCCTAGTTGGTTTCTAGACAGTTGTGCCAAATCTACCGTTTTAAGCGCTATGACTGTTCTGTTTTCAGGATATTACGGCTCCAAGATGTGCCCACTACTGTCCTAAAATCCATGCCATGTTCCTGCAATGTATTGGTTGTGTCCCGGCGCAGATTAACTATAAAATCTGCAAATCAGGCTCAAACAGGCAGTATGTTCTGACCTATTTCTCTGATTTTGACATTTTTGTTTGTTTTATTTTACCAAAACAATGGTAATAATTCATTCTGTCTTGAACACTTGTTTTTGTGCAGAGTCATACACTTGCGTAAGGATCCAGTCAATTAGCCATAGAGCATTTTCCCTAAAACAGAGGAATTCGTTACAAGACAAACAATCATTACATGACCTCCCTGGTGACAAAACACCAAAATCTTCTGGACTTAGTAGTTCTGACTCGCACTCTCAAGCGTGCAGTTCTCTTAGCACTTCTACGAATGCTGGTAAAAGTTCAGAAAGTCGTGGAAAATGCCTTTTAGGAAGCCTTGGTCGAAAGACACCAGGGAGAAGAAGGGATAAAGACTTTGATGCCATTGGTCAACTGAAGGAATTCCCTTACGTGTCCTTGAGCTCAACTGAAAAGGTTACAGCTGTTTCTGATTATTCTTACTAATGTCGGTCTCCAGATGATTTGACATTGATTCTGGTAACTGTGAGCTGACGTGCATATTTTGAGAATGCTAATTTACGTTCCTATCTTGATTTACAGTCTCAACCTATAGATGAAGTAGCAAAACTGAGGAAGGAGTTGCAGGGCACACCGACGATGTATCATGAAGCCAGTGACGATCCCGTCCATGCTAAGAAAAAGGTCAGAGACTTATGATAAAGCTTGTGACTTCTCATCTAACCTAAGGTTAAGTTCTTCTAATGATCGTTGTATATCTCACTATTTGGTGCCTTAAAGTATAATTTGGTAACGCTAATAGAAAAAACTACTTTTGAGTCATCGTAAGGAACATTTTTTTATTCAAACTGATCCCCTAAGTGAGTTGCTACTATGCATACACTATTTTTTTCATTCAGATTTTCCCCTTCTGACGGAAGGTTCTACTTGGTTCTTTATCCATTACATCATGATGTTTCAGATCCAGGTACTTCCTAATGAGTGTAGTGAAGATTTCAAAAAAGTGCAAGATGCACTACAGATGGAGGATTTGTTGAAACAGACAGTTGGACATGAGAATAGCAAACATTTTGGAGCTATTAGAGAAGCTGAGATGGTGAAAGAGGCATTCATTCATGAGGCTTATTCCAAGCACAAGGCTGCAATAGTGGCTAACATGATGACTACCGAGAAGGCAAAGGCTGTGGATGCTCTGTTGTCAACAGGCAAAAGTTGCAGGCGTTACTCCAGACATGAAATAGAACTTGCAACCAATTACTTTTCTGATGCAAAGAAGATTGGTGAGGGAAGCTATGGGATTGTATACAGGTGCACCCTTGATCACACTGAAGTAGCTGTCAAGGTTATTCAGCAAGATTCCAGGGACAAGATTGATGAGTTCTTTAAAGAGGTACTCTGATTTTTATTTCTTTTAATCATCTCATAAGATCTAACCAGTGAGGCTAGGCATTGAGGTTTCTAGTGGTAGGTTTTATTGGATCATTTATACTGTGTCTTCAATACCCACAAAGGGAGGGTTGACAAAATAAAATTTGGCGTATCATGGATGAGGAATTTATTAAATGCTTTGTTTTTTACTTATCATGCAGATTGAGATTCTAAGTCAGCTTCACCATCCCAACTTGGTTTTGTTGCTTGGTTTCTGTCCTGAAATTGGATGCCTTGTATACGAATACATGGAGAATGGAAGTCTAGAAGATCAACTTATTAACAACAAAGGCTGCCAACCACTGCATTGGTTTCTTCGCTTCCAAATAATTTTTGAGGTAGCTCGAGGGCTTGCTTTCTTGCATGGAACGAAACCGGAGCCCATTGTGCATCGTGATCTGAAGCCTGGAAACATCTTGCTGGACAAGAATTATGTAAGCAAAATAGGTGATGTAGGTTTTGCAAAGCTCATATCAGATCCTGTGCCAGATGGTTTCACAGAATACAGAGACACCGTCATTGCTGGTACACTGTATTACATGGACCCTGAGTACCAATTAACTGGGATAGTTCGTCCGAAATCAGATGTTTTTGCTTTGGGGATTATCATCCTTCAATTGCTAACGGGCAAGCTTCCGCATGGGCTGATACTTAGTGCAGAAGAGGCAATCCAGAAAGGCACACTTTCTGATATACTCGACAAGTCTCAAATGATTGGCCAATAGCTGAGGCAGAGATGCTGGCAAAACTAGGGCTGCATTGCACGGCGTTAAAATGCAGGGACAGGCCTGATCTCGAGTCAGAGGTGCTTCCGGAGCTCGAAAATATTCTAAGCAGTGTTACCGCTTCTCCGAAGTTAAGAAGTCCAAAAGTAGTTGTGCCAAGCCACTTCATCTGTCCTATATTGCAGGTAAAATTCGCGAGGAACTCGGCATCTGTTCAACTATTATACTCTAGCTTGACAAACTATTTCAACGCAGGAGGTGATGGACGATCCTTATGTTGCTGCCGACGGGCATACCTATGAGCACAGAGCAATATCAGCTTGGCTCAAGAAACACAAGACCTCCCCAATTACGAAGCGCAGGCTTCCGAATTCATCTATAATTCGCAGCAACTCTTTGCATGATGCGATACAGCAATGGAAGCAGTCATCTAGATGATTTGCTATGTTTGTGGTTGTATATAGTTTTTGTTTTTTGGTTATGATTTTTGGTTCCACTGTAAAGGAAGAGGAGATAGCTGTATATCATAGTAGAAGGAAGACTTAGTTCACCAGCTGATTCATTTTGCCGGCTTACATTTGGAGCAGCTACAGCCTAAATGGCTTCCTGCTATAAAAAGACTTGAAATAACTGTTGAATCCGAACCGAAGTGCTAGCGTATGGCATGATTTTTTCTTTGGGAAGTTCTACTTATGATGCTATGTGTGTTCGCCATCAATCATACCATGCACGCTGAATTGCCAACCTTCAGAATCACTTGATCCGAGTATCCCAAGAAACTCTCTTTCAGGCTAGCCCCTTCAAGGTGACATTTTGGTGTTGGTACAAGCTGAGAACCATAATGTCAATTATTTTGTGACGGAGGGAATATATTTCATGTGGACTACATACGAATCAAAATGAGTGAATAGACACACTAACACACGTGTAGATACATGCAATTCAGAAAAAAGTAGAACATCTTATAATTGGATACAAATGTGTTCTTTATCGTGCTTGGAAACCGTAAACCCTTCACAAATCATCTACATGGGCAAATATATTTTGACAGATACTGCCCGAGTCAAAATGCTGAAATACAAGACCACTGAGGCACATCTCACTAGGTACAACTGAAATCAATGAGGTGGACCACTTAATGAGGTACATGGGAAAAAACATTACTACGTACAACCTGTGCGGCGGATGCTTCTCAACATACAATACACTTTGCTCCAGAAATGTCCAGCAGCAACTTCTACTTCTTTCGGAACAAGTGATGTGCAACCATCCATTCATCACCATTGTTATATCCGAAGAGTTCAGCGACTGAGATGAAGAATGTCCGCCAATAAGCTATCCATTTGGTGGCTGATTCCTTCCCGTAAGTTTTCTCAAAGATTGGCCTTATGGTAGCGATGTTGTTATCCATAAGTTTCAGCCACTCCTCACTGCAGGTAGACATTGCATGTAAAGTTGGTATACTGTGTCCTTGATTGTGTAAACTCTAGCTGTTCATGAACATTTGCAGTAGCAAAATGCAAACCATAAAACTTTCCAACAATTAATTCACAGTTCATCGCGCATAAGTTTTGTTCTAGTATCAAGTCCTGGAAAGTATTTTGCATTTCCTACCTAATCAATTAAGATCATGTGAAATCATGTCGAAACACATTGAGTAACATGGATAGGATACTTTGAAACTAGGGAAAAGCATACCTAGTTCTAGCGTAATGTGTGCCACTGACAAGCCAATGATTGATCACAGATACATCTTCCTGCAGAAATAGTTAAATATCAACATTCATATTTGATCAATAGCCAGCCAACCAATATACATATTCGGTTAGTTGCATGACCTATGTCAAGAGGAATGATCCATTAGATACGAACCTGAAAGTAGAGAAGGAGATTTGCTGACGGCATTGTTCCTCCAGTGAAGAAATACCTTGTGATCCAATCATCATCATTCTTGTCCTGTTAAAAATGTGATGTCCAGATTCACATGAGAACTACGCTAAACATACATTTAGTACTAACTGTAAAAAGACATACATTTAGTACTACAGTTCTCAAAAAATACTTAATGTGCCTGCTTCAGAACACAAGGCAAACTTATTTCACTTTTGCAGAAGTGAATAAGAGTAACTTCTAAGGACACAAGATTCTGTACCCCAAGGAACTTCCATCACTATCAGTACGAATGAGATTGTTAAGAACTAAACTTCACATATTCCTTACATCAGCCAATATAAATAGAGCTAGAGATATGAGAGGTAGGGCCATGATCCGTATAATAGGAAAGCTATTTCACATGAAAGCCCAGACCAAATGGCTTGCACAAATACAGGCTTACTGAAGTACCTCAAAGTGATACGCAAATGTCTTGTGGCAGAAGTAGTGAACAAATAATAAGGCATCCTCTTTCATCCATCTGGATATCTTTTTAAGAAGTGCCTTGTAGTTTTTCATGTGCTGCACAACATGTCCATCACAAACACTCCTTTACCTTGTGAAATAACAGAAGTGGTAAAAAATACAGAAAATTCCAAGTTGAGTTATACCTCAAACATTTCTATGGATATGATCCTGTCAAAAGAACGTTCCATATCAAACTTGCTGATGTCTGCTACAATTATCTCAACATTGGTGAGCTCATTTTCCCTGTAACAGAAATGAAGTCGTATAACAAAAAATATTTAGTGCAGGACAAAGGAAAATACGGGGCCAAAAGGTTGTAGAAAATCTTCAAATCTGTCAGCATGTCTAGCAAAAGAGAAGGTTGATGCATGTGAAAGATCATTTCTACTGACTACTGATTGTTATTGGAGCCATCGAGGATGGCATAAGTTAATCGTATCATTCAACAGCTCATGGACATAACTAGAATTACGAAACTAACAAGTGAAAAAAAGTAAAAAACATGATGGAATGAAATCAAATCGAGTTGTAATCAATACGTTAGTATTATGCAAATTTAAGATGATCACATGGAACAAAAAAAATTACACTACATGGCAGAAGAATGCATTCATCAAGCCCTCTCAGCACTAAAAACCACTGCACTTACCTACACCGCTCTTCTATAAAAGCCTGTTGTGTTGTTGAGTTGCATATCCCTGTAATACTGCAGTTGCTATATTTCTTTGCTATGTACATAGAGAGGGATCCCCATCCACATCCAACATCGAGAACGCTTTGGCCATCTTGCAGTTGCGCCCTCTCACAATACAACTCCATCATTGCAACCTCAGCATCTTCTAGGGTGCTTGAATCATCAGGGAAGTAACATGAACTGGAAAATTGTGATGCATGTATGTAAATCAATGGATGGAGCAAAAGGCACATGTTACACCAACAAAAACAGTTACACATAATATAATAGCTTTTACTCGTGTATGTGATTACAAGATTGTATAGTTTCACCTAGCACCTTTTTCTACTAAAAGTTATCCTCCCAAAAGGCACATGTTACACTAACAAAAACAGTTAAACATAATATAATAGCTTTTACTCGTGTATGGGATTACAAGATTGTATAGTTTCACCTAGCACCTTTTTTCTACTAAAAGTTATCCTCCCAATCCTGATGGTAGTACGCATCATCATGAAGCACAAACCTGTATTTGAGGTTTTTTCCGAGAACAAGCTTGAAAAATGTGGTTGGCAACTCGTAGTGTTGGGTCTTAGCTTTGTCCGTTTCAATTGCAATGGGCATGTCTTCAAGAGCTGCATCACAAATCATACTCTACACAGTCAACGCAATGATAAGTAACAACAGAGGAATCAGACACACAACTAACGAATAGCAGAACTAGACGTTACCGCATCTGACCCAGAGAAAAAGACCTTGGCCTTTCAGAAAAAACGGTAAGTCACACATCACAATAACTGGCCAAAAGAATTTGAATTCGATTTTTGTTTCAGAGAAGAATTAACATGCGTTGGCCTATCTTCAATGGCAATGCATAACTTCATTGGATCGCAATGCCGATACGCCCAAGATCAAGATGCCCTACTTAGTGTTAGTTGGACAGATATCACCACTGTAACTCTGCAAAACTGGACTCTGGAGACAACACCCAACACAGAGACACACGGAATGGAACCACTTGCAACCGGTCGTCTACGCCCCCACGATGCTGCATTTTAACGTACTACTAAAATTTTACCCAAATCCAACCATTTTCTAGACACAATTCCCGGTAACAACCTCGCACCCCCGATAACTCATCCCAGAACTGCGCAGAACGGTAACCGGCGAAAGGACACTGAATTTGGGCGTGAGGTGCGTACAGTGGGCGAAGAGGAGGAGGTCTTGCAGCTGGAGCGGCGCGGAGGGGAGGTAGCCGAGGCGGAGGCGCTGCGCGAGCAGGAGGCGCGTCAGCCGCCGGGTGACCGCGTCCGGCAGGAGGTTGCGCTCCAGCGCCGCCAGCGCGGACCGCGCCGCCGCCTCGTACGCCCGCGTAGCTATAGCTCCCGCCGCCATCTGCTCGCTCCCGGCGCTCGGCTGCTCGGAATTTGGATTGGACTGCTGTGCTTGACCTGTTTGGGTTGGTGAGCGGCGATGCGGGCGTGGGAGTAGCCTAATCGGCTGGCCGGCGTGCGGTTCCTGTGAACATAAAACGGACACGTCGGCTCGACAACTAGGCATTTTTATTTCGGATTTGCTCATTCTCAGATGTATTTTTTTTCTTAGGTCTCATAAACCCCAAAAAAATGTGCATGAGTTGACACCAGTTGCACTTTTCTGAGGTGACTGAGACTTCATCCAAAAAAATGTGCATGAGTTTTTTTAACTGCAGTTATACTTTGAGATTTAAGAAATTCTCAACTGAGACATAGACAAACCCTTTATTTAAGACCGACCTATCCAGCGGCGCCGCATAAAAAACAGGTCAATGCGGCGGTTCTTCATGCACTGATCTCATGGATGACGTCATTTAGATTCTCTTTGATGATCAAACTAAAAAAGATTTATCTCTTAAATGTTTAATCCGATTAAAAATTCGTTTTCACTGTTAGCTTAGTCGCGACCAGATCTTCGAAACTAGATCCCATGTTGTCATGTTTTGACAACTTTTTTTTCGTCCGTAGCTACCAGATTATTATAACTAACTTGCCAGATTATAATAACTTGGTTATTAGGTTTATGCACATCATTTTAGACTAATGTGAAACTGCATGCTATAACTTTACGCGTAATGATATCATCTCTTAGGTCATGAAAACAGTCGAAACTCCTATTCTCTTAGTGAACATATCATTGCAATGTCGAAAAGGTCTAAAAAATTATCTGATAACCATGTACAATTATTGTGGTAACTATTCAATGCTAATCTGGTAGGCATAGTGTTTTAATCTGATAACTGGTGTGGCGGTAAAAGTTTGTCAGACTCGATATGTATATATGTCACAAATGTCTAAATACAAATACATGTAAGCATTTATCTGGTAACTATGTAATGCTAATCTGGTAGCCATAGTACCGTAATCTAGTAACTGATGCTGTAAAAAAATATCGGCAAAACATATTAATAATGGATCTAGTTTTAAAAGCCTCGTCGAGACGAACTTATCGGTGTCAACAGATCGTTAATCAGAATTACGGTCTAGAAGATAAATCATTTTAAATTTTTAGATTTAACAATTAATTTGATGATGACATCCATGAGGTGGCAAACTAGTACAACAATGCATGCGTGCTCCCCTATAGGGAAAATGGCATGCAAATCACCGCCACACCAGTTATCATTTCGTGCGGCGCTTTCCGTTAGCTTTTCCCTTTTATCTTTTCTTCTGAAAAAACACATAAGAGAGGTAGACGCTCACCTATACACACATCACCTTGACACATACACTCATCTCTACCGAAGCACACGAGCATCTTATATTAACAAACGCGACATGCTATCGACGGAAACGTCGCTTCCCACTGAAGTAGTATTTCTGCTATATGAGACACAGATGTCAAATCACGGATTTGATCCCTGGTGGGCTAGGCGTATGGTACAGACACCTCCTAGCCATATAACTATATGTTGGTTCTTCTCGACAAACCGTCTGGATGGAGTCTACTGGGTACAAACTGTGGTGACGTGTTACCTTTTATTTTTGAGCGACACACTGCTCGCCGAGGAGGGCCCTTCCCTGCTGGATCCTTCCATCGCGAGGTTGATGGGAGCAATCACATCCCAGTATTTATGTGGGAGCGCAGCCTCGGGGCTGACGTGGATATCGGAGCAACGGTTCCGGATGCCCGTCTTCATCATGTTGTGTCGAGGTGTTTGGATTTCGGCTTTGGTCGCTAGGATGACTTGGTCATCGACTCGTTTGGGGGTGCGGCCTCCAGACCAGATGATGCGTCGTGTTGTATGGATTTTGACATGTTTTTTTTACAAAATATCTGACTCTTTTCCAATTTAATTAATCAAAGGCATTGACTAGGTTCGAAAAGTGAGATCGAAAAATAACACACCTCCTCTCCTCCATCCATAGTAAACACCCAAAACCGTCGGGAAAATGTCCGATTGGTACATGGACAATCGACCAATAATGGAACACGCCGGGAAAACAAAACCTGTTCCGGCGTAGCAACCGCGCGCCCGTACCGGCAGCGGCGGCCCCTCGCGCGACACGCACGGAGAAATCCAAGAAAAAAAAACAGACATGCACCGTACGTACGTGATCGATGAACTATCTACGCGCTCTGCGCCTCCAAGAAGGCGTTGAACTCCGCCCTGGCCACCGCCAGCCGCGGCGTGATGCACGGCGAAGTCGGGCCCGACGCCGGCGGCGCGGCCGTCGTCGAGAACCTCACGTGCCGTGGCGACGCGGACGACATTCTGGGGGCCGTCTCCTGCCGCAGCGACGCCGACGCCGACTTCTTCAGAATCCCCCTCGGCTCGCCGTCGAACACGGACGCCGTCTTGACTGGCGACGCCGGCTCCGGCCGCCGCCGCGACTCCGACGCCGACTTCTTCAGTACCCCCCTCGCCCCGCCGTCGAACACGAACGCCATCTTGATCGGCAAGTCCGTGTCGTCCGCGCAGCTGATCTTGGCCACCTCCATCGCGAAGTCCGTGTCCACGTGCGCGGCCACGGCCGACGCTGAATGCGGCGGCTGGGGCGGGCTCCACGACCCGCACTCGAACCTCTCCAGCTCCGCCAGCCGCGACACGCTGCTCCGCCGCCGCGCCCCCGAGTGCTGCCTCTGTATGCTCGACACGACGGCCGCCGCGGAGGGGGAGCCCGGCTTCTTCTTGGAGAAGCCCGGGATGAACATGCACAGCACGCCGCACTTGAAGCTCTGCTCGGCCTCCGCGTCGCGCTCGTCGTGGTGGGGATGCTCGTCGTCGTGCGGCACCATGGACCTCCCCTCAGCCCGGGACGCGCTCCTCGAGAGCGTGGTGGGCGCCGCCGCCGCGGACGGCGAGGTGACGTAGTGGGCGAGCGCGGCGGAGTGCTGCCGCGCGAGGGAGCGCAGGGCGACGACCGTGGCGAGGCTGGGCTCTTCCCGCTTCGCTGTGGCGCTGTGGACGGGCGAGGAGGCCTCGGAGCACGGGAGGCTGGCGCCGACGAACGTGGGCTGGCGGATCGGCGGCAGGTTCGGGGTCGAGTGCGCCACCAGCTCCGTGAGCACGGACGGCGCCGAGAGCGGCGAGTCCGGGTCGGCCACCATGCCCAGGTGCCGCAGGGAGACGGGGTCCACGGGGATCTGGCGCTCGTTATCCATGGACGGCGACGCCGGGCTCTTGGCGCCGCCGTTCTCCGATGGAGCGTCTCGTGATGCCGCCGTTGCTGCCGCCGTGCTCACGGCTGGAGCGGGCACGGGCAATGGCGCTTCCTCGCCGGCGGACTGCATGGTGGTCGGCGAATGGGCTGCAGGAACTGAACTGCTGCTGGTGGTACAATGCAAACGGGCGGGAGGCTTAAAACAAAGCGAAAACAATCGATTTTGTGGTTGACATTTGGTGATGGGTACTTGGTGTTCGTCGTAGTGGAGAGCATGATCGAAGGTTGCATCAAGGGCGGCACGGCTAATTCGTGCCGGCTTAGTGGTTCACCATTTGTTATCGTGGCATCAGTCTTTCTCGTGTAGAGAAAAGAGAATTATGGTTAGCCATGAAGTTGAGGTGTCAACAATCAAAATGTGTTTCAAAGAAATTCCCTAACGTGCAGGAGATTTTAGTGCCACTGCATAAGGACAACTCCGACGTCGTTCCCTCAAAATTACATTTCGTTTGTGTTCCTTTTTGTCCGTTTAGGGCTCATTTGGTAACTGCAATCCCGGAGGGATCCCGGCCTTTTTCCGGGAAGAATTTCCCTCTAATCCGGAGGTCGGGAATAAAATCCCGATGTTTTACACCTGTTTTTTCAGATTCCCGGTCGGGATTATTTTCCCGGGCTATTTAACCCGGACAGTCAAACAAGCCCTTAGGGGTACGGCGGAGAAGTGTCTATAGACTATCCGTCCGCTGCACTCAACGGAGTCCCCAAACAAGCACAAAACATACCCAATTGTCCATTCAATGACAAATCATCAACATGGCATACACTTTATTTAAGCTCTTTTTGCTAGAAATTGGTGCAAATATGGATGTAATGAAACATTGTTTCCATTTAACATAGCTACGATCCATCTGTTCAACCACAGTAGCCATGGATAGATGTAGAACAATCTGTATTTTTTTACGAAACACCATACAACGCAGACGCTCACACACATGCATCTCTATGAACACACGCATGCACACCCTACCTATGTGAACACCTCCGAAAGACTAAGCCGACGGGTCTGGTTTTGAGACTGACGAAATCACCACAGACACCTCGCTGTCGAAGAAACATCACTCACTAAAGAATATTCTGCCTTTAATAAGATACACCAGAGTTCAAACCCAAACTCTAATGTGTGGATACAACCATCCAACCACAGATTGAATCTCGAACAAACATACAACTAATCAAACACTGTTTACATTTAACATAGCCACGATCCATCGGTTCTATGATGGTAGCCATGCCCATGGATGTAGAACAACCTGTCAATTGAACATGCACCTGAAACAAAGAAAATGTATGCTAGATTGAACAAGATCAAGAATTTTTCATGTTATGCAGGTTATCAACATGGCGGTCCATTGGATCCAGCTATGGGCATACCTTTTCCCACTGGATCAGCGAGATCTTATGGTTATTGGGTGTACTCGACTTCTGATGGCCGCTCAAGATATCTTTTGTCGGGTTTCGTGGCAGCATATTAATCGTATTGGGATGCCTAGTCACTTTATGTTGCTTCTCTTTCGATGGTTGATTCATGTTTTAACCCGTTGTACTCCATGATTTATAAACTTGATACTTTCTAAAACTTTGTAATAAAGTTCCCTCGATGCAGAGGTTGGGATTTTATCCCCATTTTTTTTAAAACAAAAAGATTGAACAAGCTACTGTAAACCGGTGGATGGATGCAGACCGAGAGCAAGGCACGCTGCCACCGCAGTACATCAACTGAACTCCATCCTCGAGACCATACAAGGAAGGGGGCCGAAGGACGCTGACGACGTGATATGGGGTCTCGGCGGCGGTCATGCTCCCTTATCTTTCTTGGTGTTTAATTACATTGGTGTATTTGGCTATGCCATGACGATGTTCTGTTTGGTACGAAACACTTGTGCTATGCAGAATTTGTTCCTGGACGGTCAACTGGTCAAGGCACCAGGAGCACACAGGACAGCAACATGTTAGAGCAGACAATGGGCTTCGTTGAATTGTACTCCCTCCGTTCCATATTACTTGACTTTCAAATAGATGTCTCTAGATTCATTTTATATCTAGATACATTCATTTGGAAGGTAATTTGGAACGGAGGGAGTACTCCGTAATCTCTTTCTCGGACCTTGAGGCTTTGTGGTACTTTGGCCAGCCCAGGCAGCCAACGGCACACACATCCATCTTGGAACAACAAACCTCGGCTGGACAGACTAACTGGGCCACATCAGGCACGGGCAGAATAGAGGCCCGAACACGCGGCCAGCTGAATTCTTGTGGCCTAGGAGCGCAAAGCTCCCCCTCAAAAAAAAAAAAGTCACTGGCAAGCAGTAACGACTTGGAAAAAGTTTCACCCTGATAGTATGGAATTGCATTGCCGGATTGAGCTGTAACGAAAACAAGCTTACCAAATAAACTCATGACTCGTGAGAACAAGAGCATCTACTGGCTTAATTAGTCAAGACATGAGCCTCATGAGAATATAAAAAAATCTAGTGGTGTTCAGATATATGAGATGCATCTTATTCCAGGAGTGGGTGATTGGTGATCTTAATGACATATCACATTGTAGCCCTGCATAAAAATCCATGTCATCTCTCGTTTCAAAAAAATCCATGTCATCTGCTTTCCACGAGGTACAAAAGGTTAAGAAAACTTGAGAGAAATCAAGGCCATTTCATTTATAGAGTGAGACAACTTCTAGGGTGGGCAGAATTCAGCTTAGCTAAGACATACCGCCATTAGGACCCGAGGATTAAGTTATGCGACTAAACCTACAATAACAGCTCTAGTTCATAATGGTGGTTCATAAGGGTAGTGTAAAATTGACTTAATCTACTAAAATAACCCCTAGAAAACTAACAAGTGTTGTTTAGAAAATTGCAAACACGATCTAGCAAATCCCTGGGAAAATCTAAGCTTGCATCGACTTACGAGATGCAATGAACTGTTCAAGGATGAATTTAAGATATTCTGTGATTGACTCTGCGTACATGTCTTCATGCATCGAATCACAAAGTCAAACTAACTGTCATGATTGATCTGACCTGAAAGATCTCCAAGCTGAGATTTTACTCCTCCATGATCTGTATCACGGTAACATCCTCACCACGATTCAGGGCGGCGGAGCTGATCCAAAGATGGTGAACCTCACACAAAACTAGTAATCTAACTAAGATGGTGGCACCACTATTCATTTTTATATAAAAGTAAAACGGGATGAACAGATAGGCGCCATGTGTAGCTCATAAGTCAACCATCAGTTCTGAAGGATACCATACAAGTTATATGCTTACAGTAACTACATCACATGGCAATAGTGAAATGTACCTGGACATGATTTTACATATGAAATTATGAACCATAAGGAAGAAAGCTTTCTTTCATTTTCAAACCACATCATGTTAAACATACGTTTCCCTGCCTTCATATCTAGGCCATTATAAATACCTAGCTTGCTGTAGCTATAGAGCATCAACTTGAGAAGAGTACCCCATTTGGTAAGACTTCAATACTCCAGTGTTTCAGAAATGGCAATTCCAGTGATAAAGATGGATGAGCTATATGGCGAGAAGAGATCAGAGACACTTTTACTTCTCCATGATGCCTGTGCACAATGGGGATTCTTTTGGGTAAGTACGAAACTATATGATCATTTATATTGATAAAACAAGTTTCCGTTCTACTTTCTCACTATTTTCATTTGTCATGCACGATAACTTTACATCAGCTGGAGAATCATGGAGTCAATGATGACCGCATGGACAAAATCAAGGAACTGGTGAATAAACACTATGAGGAAAACATGGAGAAGAACTTCTACAGTTCTGAGGTAGCAAAGACCCTTGGTCCTGACAAAGTTGCCCCAAATGTGGATTGGGAGTGCAGCTTCATGTACCATCATCAGCCAAAATCAAACATTCATGATATTCCAGAGCTGCTTCGGTGAGTTTGCAACCTACATTAGGGTAAAATTTGGTATCACCAAAAATCAAAGTTGGCATACCCAGTAAATTAGGAAAACATAGAAATTAGACATTCGTGAAGTGTACTAATACAAAGTAATGAACTATGCAGTACCACAGTTCCTGAATATGCTGAAGAAGTTGTCAAGTTGGCCGAGCAGCTAGCAGAAGCCATGAGTGAAAATCTTGGGCTGGACAAGGATTACTTGAAGAAAGCCTTCTGTAAGCCTTCAGTAGGCATAAAGGTAGCAAAATACCCCAGGTGTAGTCATCCAGAAGTAGTGATGGGACTCCGTGGGCATACTGATGCTGGGGGAATCATACTTCTATTTCAAGATGACATGGTCCCAGGTTTGGAGTTCATGAAAGATGGTAGGAGGATCTCAATACCACCAACACAAGGCAATAGAATTTTCGTAAATCTCGGAGATCAGATCGAAGTGATAAGCAACGGAATATATAAGAGCATTTGCCATCAGGTACTTCCCAATCAGAATGGGAGCCGCCTATCTATTGCGACATTTTACAACCCAGGTGCAGATGCTATAATCTTCCCAGCTCCAAAGCTTACATATCCTAGCCAATACCGTTTCCAGGACTACCTTAATTTCTATTCCAGTACCAAGTTCTCTGACAAGGTATCAAGGTTCCAAATAACGAAGATGGTACTCAAGTGACTCGCGTCAAAAGAAACTGAAATACTGAATGTACCGTCTGTAAGCTAAAGTCAAGTGGATTCGTCAAAACTATGTATTGTGTATTTGTGTTGTCAATTTTATTTTTTATCAGAGGAATAAACTGCTTGATTTTCTTGTATATTTGCTTTTCCGTAACTGATAAAAATTACAAGACAGCCGACAAGAATAGCTGCAGGTTATAAAAACGATGTGGTCATGCTATTTATATATGGCAAGGCCACTGAAGACTAAATTATCCCGGAACATTTTACTGTCTAACTAGCAGTCAAGCTAATTATGCTAATGATATGCCATGTGAAATATGACTCAGAGTAGCAACAAAGAAAAGTAACAAGAAGCATGTATGTATTAGAAAACATCCCATCCTCGACTGATTAGTTTAAGAACAGAAAAAACTCTGTACTTTTCCTCATTGTGTTCCCTATGAACAAAGCAGAATATGTCCAAGAGACATACTAGAGTTAATTGAATTTAAATGCGAGCAGGGCATTAGAAACATGTGTGTGTACGCAGAGAATCATGGTTAACAGAGATCTAATAACAAATCCCTCACTGATAGAAAAAACATGAACATGGGCATACCAGATGAACAAACTAAAATTAAGACATCTCATGCATACACATCACACTAAAATTCTGAAAACCATGGTCTTGGGTAGGTAAAACTGGTCAAATCGACCATTGAATAGTTGTTAAAGTTCAAACAGCTCTATTCATTCTCTTATACTGGAAACCATGGATTTTATGACAATCATGTTTGCATATGAGTCATATATATAACAAAAAAAATAGTATTTTCTGTAAACAACATTTTGAGAGTAAATTATTTCTATTTACTGTAGCATATATGAATCATTGTTCAATTATTTATTAAATTGCAAAGCTGACCATTTCAAAAGTCAAACAAAACCGCTGTTACAGGAAATCTTATACTTTACTGATCAGAAATTTACTATGATATGTACGTTATCATAACAATCTTATCGCATTTCAGTCATGTATATAAAATGCTGTACTTCGTGTAAATAAAAATTTCATAGTAAACTAATTTCTGTTGTATATATGATGCATCATTAAATGGTTTCCAGACACTACAAAAACTGTTCATTTCGAAAGTCACAACCAGAACAGTCTTGACATGCAATTACATACTTGGTTAATTTGAATGTACATTAAGCCTCACTGGAATTTCACCCTTAAACAATTCAAGAAAGCACTTCAACTCGTAGGCCGCAGTTTTACCAATATAGCTTTAGTCAAGAAGGTGTCAGTTGTCTCAGCAGCTCTCTCAAGCAAAAGCCTATGAATCTTACATTCATGCCAACACTTCGAGACGAAGCACAGAAAGAAGTTGCCAAATTTACGCGACCTTGGAAACTTCATTGCCATCCTATCAATCATGGACACTAGCTTCTCGATGGTGCTTGGTGTCAGGCGAATGTCTTGATTGAGAATGCTGTAGAACAGTGTGAAGAGAGATTCTGTCCAGACTAAATCAACGCCAATATTCTCCCTATGCTGAGGCATACAAACTGGTCTCCGCTCTTCCTCCTCCCCTGAAAGCAGCCTGTGGCAGAAGGCAGTGACATGCAAAGGATGCATACAATCCTTGACAATCCGTGTGAGCACATCACACTGAGGAGCATTTAGCCCTTCCTTTCTAAGAACTAGTGGAAAGAGGACAGCCCCCAGTGCAGCAGCTGGGTGACGTTTGCAGATATCCAATGCAACCGAAAGAAGAACAGAGGAAGCTGCTCTTTCAAGGTCAAGCAACTTCGGTAGGACAACAGAACACAGCACGAGAGCCAGCCATTTTCCATGCATCACATCTTCCTCCAGTATCAAATTTGAAAGTAGAATCCTCACGGTGTCATCATCCGCCTTCCACGGCTGTACTAAGCTAAGTACTGCCTCAGCATTCCCGGATTCAAGACAAAGATCACGCAAATCTTTCGCCACCTGCTGAGCGCCCAATACCGAATCTGCCACCCCAATCTCATTCTGCAGAGCTAGAGCCCTTTGGACGGCTGAATCACCAAGTGGAGGAGCTGGAGGAGATGGGGCACGCCCAACCTCCTGCCTACACGAATACTGTTCTTGCTCCAACTCCAGAGACTCCAGCCGAACTCCGTCTAAACTATCTCCACCGGTGCGGATCCGGCTCGACATTACATTCCGGCAATCCAGAGGCAGCCACGACAGGACAGGACGTGTCCGAGCCGCCTCTTCTTTAAGCCATGGTGGTGGCTCGTGGAACTCCTCAATAAACTCACAGGGGACATCAGGAGCGTCTTTCTCAGGCAATCCATCGAGCAGGTGGCGGGCGCCCTGGCGAACCCAGAATTGGTACCGGCCAGGCGGAGCAGAGAGCACGCGGGAGGCGAGGGAGCGGAGCTGGAGCGGGTCGAGGAGGGGAGCGGAGGAGGAGAGGAAGGTGAGCGCCTGGGACTGCAGCAACGGCGGGAGGGTCTGAAAGAGGATGGTGGTGGGCTCGGAGGAGGGGAGCGTGGGCGCCGGGGAGAGAAGGATGCGGAGGAGGCCCACGGCCGGCGGAGGAGAGCTGGGGCTGTTGTTCGAGGAGGAGAAGGCGGCGGCGTTGGGGGCCGGGGAGGCGAGGAGGTGGCGGAGCAACGGCAGCCATGCCTCCATTGGAAGGGGAGTCTAGGTGGTTCGGGCGGGAGCGCGGTCCAGCGATTTTATTCAGAGGCGCCAAACTGAATGTAGTTTTTTATGGGATTTTTTTTTGTCCGGCCTGGTGGAGAAGTTTGGGGTGTCATTGATTCAAAATATTTACATGGAATTTTTGCAGGATTTGAATTCTTACAAATTTTACTATGGTGGTTGTTTGATCATAGGATTGAATTCCTTAAGAATTTTTTCCAAGTAACCCTTTGCACTAGAATTCAATGAAAATCTACCATCAACTCAATTTTTTTCTTCAGAATCCTTTGTTTCTCATGTGATGAAATCAAACAAATTTTTATGCATATAAAATTCTATAAGATTGAAGTGGGCATGCCATTTTTCTTCTATAAATGTATGAACCAAGCTCGTGTTCGCTTTGGCAAAAATAGAATGATATTGCAAAACCCATAAGAAAAGGATTAAACGTAATAATAAAAAAATAACTGATGTTGCAATTTTTTTTGATAAATTAAGGTTTTATTAGCTCAAAAGTCGTATGCAGACAAAACCAAGTAAATAGAGTTACACTTGGCCTTTGCATAACAAACACATCTCATAAAACGTAAAATAAAATGAGTTCCATAAGGGTATTGTCATGCGACTAAGGACCAATACGTAGATTATGCCGCTATACATGCTGGGTATGACTTCCCTCCCTGGTAAGAAGTTCAAACAAGATGAACACAACCCATAAACATGCAACAAAATGGGAGCCACCTGATTACTACTGGACCCGAGACCAGGGGCGGAGGAAGGATTGCCTAAATTTCAAGGTTAGGGGGGGGGGGGGGGGGGGGGGGGGCTGTTAGAGAAAAAAATTCTAAAATGCATATTGTTCATAATTTTTAAGCAAGAAATTAATGTTGTTAGGGGGGGGGGGTTCCCCTGTCTCCGCCACTGCCCGAGACATATCCTGCTACACCCCGTCCTCCCTAAGAAGTTTGAGCACCCATTTACTGAGTAAAGTGGTGTTTTAGCCTCCAAATCATGGGTTGCTAATCCACTTAATCGTTTGGCCGACATATAACACTCATTTTTTATAGACGATATTTTTTCTTTTCTTGATCGTTTGCTAATAAAATATGGATCCATAATAGTCCAATCTTTCAAAACTCCTTTTGGTACTAGGAAGAACAATAACATGATTGGTAATTACAAAGTTTATTAATACCAAACGATCATCAGTGGACATGTATTTTCCTTTCTAACGATCGAGTATTTTTTCGATTCTTTCCTCCACTTGTTTCCATTCCGTCGTGAGCCTATTATAGTGAATCGGTATCCCCAAATTTGAATGGGAAACTCACCTCTCTCACAAACCGCAACATAATAGCTTACTCTTACAGAATGTTATTCCTTTTACATCAGGGAAAGCGGACCGCCTTGACAAAGACCTATTAAAGCTACACTTTTCTAGTTACAAAATTAATCCACTCTTACGAAATTCCTTCATCTGGAGAGTCTATAGAAGAAAATGCCATTTGGCTGTCATAGGATTTTTCTAAGATAATTTTAGGACCACATCTTTAGCTTTTATCGGTGCATTTTATGAACCGTTTCGTGAAGTATGACCACACCGTCAAAAATGTTTCCAGCTTGCATGAAAGAAAGCCGACCGAGAGTAGCATATGCAAATCACCTTATCAGCTATGTTGCTCAACCGGTTATTCCTTACCTTAGTAAAAATCTCGACGGTAACATCCGGTAATCTTGCTGAATACGACATGCCTTCGGTATAATAATAATTCTTCCCGAAGTTCAGTTTAAGGAATTCTAAATCACCACGATGTAACTTCTTCATGAAAAAAAACATAATTTACATCTCGTAAATAGAAAAGAGCACGTTTCACATGCCAAAATACACATTTGGCAGGCTACAGAGCAAATCCACCTACACCTAGGTGACTATGGCTCGAAATAATTTCAGGCCGGCCGCCGCACCGGAGCCGCAGTTCCTGCAACCACGCCGGCGGCCAACGCAGGTCCCAATAAATAATGCTACTAGTCCGTGTACGTAGACCAACCGTATATCCGTATCTACGCGGTATATATCCGTGTGCCCTGCTCGTGCAAAATATTTCGCAATTTGGTGTCATTTGCCCTTCGTTTCTCTTCTTCACATGTTCACCTCCACTAGCTCTCATGTCGTCCTCGTCATCAGCTTGACGCCCGACAGGTCGCCGCCGAACTCTTCCAGCACCACGAGCAGGTTCCCGCTCGGCTTCAGCCACGACCGTGGCACGTGGTACCACCGCTGGGAGATGTCGCCGCAGTTGGTCTGGCACTTGGTCTCGCTGTAGGTGCCGGCGTAGCTGCAGCCTCCGCAGCTGCCGGAGGCCTTGTACGACCAGTACCGTCCGGCGTTGTGCCCGTTCACCCAGATCTGGCCCTTCCCCATGCTCCCCATGTCCAGGGCCACCGGAGCGTTGCCCGCCGGCGCGGCGAAGTAGGCCTGCAGAGATCAACAGCAAGAACAGTTCAGAACTGCAAAGTTCAGTGGAGATGGCAACGGAACTGTTACAGTAGTGGCGTTGTCAGACAAGCTATGTGGATGGATGGTGAATCGGCACGAACCTTGTGCCATGTCAGCGGCTGTGCGCCACTGGCGCTGCTCCACTCGACGGAGGAGCTCCCGGCGACGGAGTGCACGCCCAGCGACTCGCCTTTCAGGCCGATCTGGTATGTCCATTTCTGGTTGCTCAGGTCCCTCTTCCCCTGGTTCAGCCCCGACAGCGTCACCGGGCCGAGGACGCCGACGTTCCAGTTCTCGTAGTGGGTTCCAACATTCTGCAGCACACACAAGAGGTTGTGGATCGATGTTACAAAATGGTCTGAAATGAAACGAGTGTCAATTGCCTTAGAACTCTGAATCTGTGATCGACTTACAGCGAGGCCGACTGCGGAGCTGAGGATGGAGATCTTGTTGCTGCCCTGCCACATCTTCACGTACTTGCTGTACGTCAGCTTCGGGCTGTCGTAGCCGCCGTAGGCATTGCCTGCGACAGGGACACGGCAGAGTTCATCACATCAGTGAAACATTCAGCCTCGATTTAATTGATCAGTAACGGGATGCAGTTCTGACAAAAAAGATTCAGACAATACCGTAGGACTGCCCGTTGACGAACACCTGCACGGAGTGCCCGGCAGAGTTGATGGTGAGCTGCGGCCACTGGCCGGACTTCAGGAACTGCTCGCTCGAGTCGATGTTCACGCTGCATCAAGGTAATGAACATTCAGAGATCAGACAGTTTCAGACAGAGATGGAGCAGCTCAAGGAGGTTCAGTCACTCACTAGGTGGTGTACCACAGGTAGTCCGACTTGTCCCACGTCATGCTCAGCTGCTCCACCAGGCCATCCTTGGTGAAGGCGCTCGAGTCCAGCGAGTTGGTGTCCTCGCTGTATGACTGCCACGAGAAGCCCCCCGCCGGGTTCATCTTCGCCGGCGACGACGGCTCCTTCACCTGCAAGCAATACCAGAACATGCTCGTCGATCAGGACATGCTGTTGTCGTTCAGGCTGTCCACCAGTGTTTAGTTCAGGTGATCTGTCGCACCGTGGCGGTGTTGAAGACGGCGGTCTTGCAGTCCGGCAGGATGCTGATGGACCAGGCCGGGAGGTCGTACTGCCGGCCGTTGTACGAGACTCGCGCGGAGGAGCTCGTGTGGTAGTTGGACAGGAACGCGGCGCAGGCTCCGGTGCTCGACTTGAACACGTACGCCTGAAGAAACAGGATTAGATCACCAGCATATATAATGAGGAACTTCGGAATTTAGCATTTCGTTTCCGGGGTATTTCTTGTGTTAAGGTGAAGATCAAACCTTCTCGTAGCGCCCGATGGACTGGACGGTGGGATCGCCGGAGACGAGCGCCGGCTCGGCCTGCTTGATGGCCTTGTGCAGGTCCCTCAGGTGACCCCATTTCGGCTGCCTAAGCAGACCTGCGTCAACAACGGTTTCAGACGATCGGAGCAGAATGTCTCAATGCAACGTTCTATGCCACTGATTTTGCACCCCGGGAAGGAGAAACATGAACTTAATCTGTCACAAACGGCGTACCGTATTCGTCGATCGGCGCGTCGTAGTCGTAGCTCGTGGCGATGAAGGGGCCACCGGCGGTCCGGTCGAAGTTGGTGCCTCCATGGTACTGAAAGAGGGAGCACATGTTAGGTGCCACCACTACCCACTAAAAACCCAAGAACATGTGACTGACGACAACCCAGCTTCAGTCAGTGGATCACCATGTAGTAGTTGACGAAGGAACCGCCCTTCTGAACGAACCTCGCCACGGCGAAGGCCAGGTCCTCCACCGGCCGGTGCCGCACCGTGCCGCCAAAAGCCGTAAACCTTAAATAAGCCAGCATAATCGATCATATCATCAATGTCGTGACGTGCTTGCAATTTCAGTACTGTTTGTTGTGAAATTTTGACGCGTCAGGGCAGGCAAAGCTTACCATCCGCTCCAGGCCTCCGTCCACATGTTAGGCTTGCTGTTGGAGTTGGGGCTGAAGTAGTCGCAGTAGAAACCATTGCAGGTGTTTATCTGCCGCCATCATCGATCCAATTCAATCACCATCCAAAATTAAGACAAGAACAAAAATGCGAAGATAAACGATTTAGAAAGAAGAAGATAAATCTCTGGTGCCAATGCCAGCCTGCAAAGCTCTGCTCTGCTGGAAAGCAGGTGTGGTGGCAAGGCATAGATCAGTGGATTCGGTGACGGTGATGTCCTAACGGAAGCATGTGTGAGAAAGCGAGGTGGTTAAATTAGTTGGTACCACAAGATTTGCTCTCTGCATCATGGCATTGGATTGATTGGCAGCTAGGGCGAGAGATGATATGAGAAGGAGATGGCATGGCAGGAGAGGGAGTTGTTTGGACTGAGCTAGGTGAGGTGGTGGTTACAGTACGTACCACGGGGTCGGGGGCGTCGTCCTGCTTGCACATCACCCACGGCACGCCGGCGTTCGTGGCGACGGCCATCTTGGCGGCCCAGTTGGCGTAGGGCTTGGCGCCGCCGCCCATGACCGACTCCATGGGTCCGTACTCGTTCTCCACCTGAGCCAGGATGATCGGGCCGCCCTGCCACTCGAAGAGCCCCTCCGACTTCATCATCGACACGATCTTCTCCACGAACGTCTGCATCGCCGCCTGCAATTCCGCTCGCCGGAGACGCCGTAATTAAGATACAAAATCATGCAACAATGGACGAAAGGAAGAGACCAAGGCTCTTGACTGTCCGTACCTTGAACGGGCCGTTGTCAGTCCGGAAGCTGATGCCGGGCACATACTTGAGCCAGACAGGGAATCCACTGCAGCGCACCCAAGGCCAAAACAAATCCAAATTTAATTTACCAAGGAAGCAACAAAGAAGAATCGGACTGATGATGCTGTTGCATTGACCATCGAGTTGGTTCATGGTTTACTGACCCGAAGTTCCACTCGGCGCAGACGTAGGGGCCGATGCGGAGGTGGACGTAGAGGCCGGCCTGGTGTGCGAGCTTGACGAAGCGGACGAGGTCGTAGCGGTCGCCGAAGTAGTACTGGCCCCGCACCGGCTCGTGCCCGTTCCAGAACACGTACGTCTGGATCACGTCCAGCCCGCCGTCCTTGGCCTTCTGGATCAGGTCCGGCCACATCTCCGGGGTGCTGCGCGGGTAGTGGATGGAGCCCGACATGAGGATGCGGCGCTGCCCGTTGATGACGATCGCCTTGTGGTCGTAGGACACGGCGGCATTGGCCGGGGAGGCCATGACGGCCGCCGCGACGAGCAGGACGAGGTGGAGGACGCCGCCGCCGGACATGGTGGCGCCACCTACCTAGCGCCCGGGCTCTGTTCTCTCCGCCGGCCTCTCCCTTCGGCTTCTCGCTCTGTGTTTCTCTGCTAGGACAGTGTGTAAACTACTGGTTGGTGGCTTCTTGGAGGGGCAATGGAGGAGGGAAGGTGTGGCGCTGGGCTTATATGTGCCGATGACGAGCCAATCGATTGGGCGGCGGCGCCAGTCGGTGGGAACGTGTTCTTGGAATCTTTTTTGCTTGTTTAACTGCTCCCCTGTTGATCTCTTCGGTGTTTACCACTTCGAGGGAGGAGAAGAAGCCGGGTGGAAATGGTGGAACTGTGAAGCGGAAAGCAGAGGAAGCGTGTGCGGTGACGCTGGAGTAGGCAGAGCGGTAACTGGATTCATTGGGAGGGTGAGGAAGACGAAAGATGGAGAGGGACCGGAATCTCGATCTCTTCCCTTTGTGTTTTTTTTCTTCTGTTTTTCTTTCCAATCCGTGAGCATTCCCATTTGATTTACATGGTTCTTAACCGAAAGTAATTTGCATTGCATGATGGTATATCATACAAATTACATGCCGAGATGGACGCGCTGTTCATGAGCGGTTCATGAATTCAATTAGCGGTTGAAGCAGTTGTACTCACTTCCCGGATGGCATTGAATATTGGGGCCAGGGAAATCTAAAGCAACGCTGATTTGGGGGCACTCTCTAGTCTCACATTTCTGCACCTCGTATTTCTTTCGTGGCACGGAGTGCCGTTCCTTTTCCGCACCTAGCCAGTTTGCTAAATTATGAAACGAGGCAAAACGAAAATTTTGAAACGAGGTACGTTTGCTAAATTATGTCGGGCTGAAATTCGTTGTTATCTACTGTAGTACTATATTCAAAAGAAGCTAAATTGTTTATTTTCTCTCGAAAGGGACATGGCTCATACTCTGCATCAATTGATACAGACATACAAAATAAAATAAAATGAGAGCATGCTCCAGCCTCAGCATCGAAGCGATACACGCAAACATAATTTTATTTCAAAGTTAAGACAGTAACTTCATCAAAATACCACTAAACTATGATAAAAGAAATAAAAATGAAAAATACACATATTTTAAGCAAAAAAATAATGCATTTGCCAAGTTTTTTTTGGTTTGATGGTAGGTTATTGTTTTTAGGGGTACCCGAAATAGGCTACTATTTTCAAAAGAGTTGAGAGAAGAAGTCGAGAAGAAAGAAATTTCCAAAAGAGCTCTATTGTCCCTATTCATTGTGACCAAATCAACGTGGATGATATCCTCGAGGGTCATACGGCTTATTGGGCATCCTTTCCTATGAAATACCTTGGTCTCCCACTTTCGGTTTGGCGGCTTTAGCGTGTTGAATTTCAACATATTGAAGATAGAATGATCCCGAGTTGGAAAGGAAAATTCATCAAGAAGGCCAGTTGTACCACCCTTGTCAAGTCTGTCATCTCATCTCAAGCAATCTACCATTTAACCCCTCTGATCACTCCATCGAGTGTCACAAGCAACCTGAAGAAAATGGAAAGAGCCTTCCTCTGGTCGGCCAACGATAAGGCCACGAGTGAATGCAAAGTCAGTTGGGATATGGTTTTCTGCCCTACGGCTCATGGGGGGCTTGACGTGTTAAACATAGATAAATTTGCACAATCACTTAGGCTAAGATTTGTGTGGCTTAAATGTAAGGACCCAGGATTTTGTTGGGTGGGTATGGAAAACCCTTGCACGAATGAGGACATTGACTTATTCTACACCGCCACAAAAAATTAGCTTGGAAATGATCAAAATACACCTTTTTGGGATGCACCTTTGCAAAATGACTCTAAGCCATTGTTGCACCCCTTACCTATGCGGTGTTGAAAAGGATAAATGGATCGTCAAGAATACTTTGCATGCAAATGAATAGATTGAGAAAATCAGCATGACCACAAACTTATCTTGTTCCACATGGCATAATTCATCAACCTTTGGATCCACCTTCAAAACATCCAACTCCACAAAAATGCATACGATAATATATTTTTGAAGCTCTCGGCAAGTGGTCAATGCTCAGCGGCCTCGGTTTATAAAGCTCAATTCTTAGGGGAACTTCCCACCGACATGAATACAACGGTTGGAAGATATGCACACCTCCCAAAATCAATTTATTCGCTTGCCTCATGTTGCATAATAGGCTACGGAACGACTAGAGAAGGGAGGTTGGCCGGATCATGACCTTTCAATGCTCTGCAAATTACTGTGGGATATATGGCCCATTTCTTTGCCCTTTGCTGATTTATCATTGGACTCTAGGGATTCATCAAAGATTGG
Source organism: Puccinellia tenuiflora (assembly GCA_012064385.1). NCBI lineage: Eukaryota > Viridiplantae > Streptophyta > Magnoliopsida > Poales > Poaceae > Puccinellia > Puccinellia tenuiflora. Next base: position 968,939 of record QRDG01000232.1, on the reverse strand, counting down.
CTCGGGCCATATCCATAAGAGCGACCATCACTGAATGCTTAAACCTATAAATCCTCTCCTAAATTTCTTTCTTTCTTCTTGTCGTTTGGTAAGGAGCAATCCATTTAGCACTTTCCGGTGGGGACAAAAACCACTGGGTTACCAAGAAATTAAATTTAGTACATTCCTATTTTCAAGATCCGGTTCAGTGTTTGGGAATGTTTGTTCCAAGCCCACATCCATATACAACGGTCGGTGAAATCCCTCAAAAATTGGTGGGTCTACATGACCGGCTCTCCATCTCCCAACAGTAAAGTCATTGACTCCCTCACCCTTCTCACATATAGAAATGAAAGGAATGCCCACATCTTCCGCAACAAGCAAGCAACTCGCCTATGGCATTATTCAAAAAGATTAATATGTAGGCAAACTTTGAGTAATCGCGGAAACAAAATATTTGAGTGAAATAAAGTTGGGAAAGTAGGACAAATGTAATATTTTTCTTTCCATTTCTTATCAAACTATTTTATTTATAACTTAACTTATAACTGCTGACACCACACGAGCCACCATGTGGTTATCAAACTCTTTCTTAGTTAACATACTGACGGATTTTTATTTTTGCTTACGAATCAGAAGCCAGATATAATCTCACTTTTTGTAGGCCCGAGGAGAATAAAACAAAGTACTCATTAATTTGTACAAAACTTTTTCACTTCATCATTAAGCACCTTGCCAAGAAATGTATTTTTATTTTTATTGATACTGGATGCACTATATTGTATTTAATACTATTTCCAGGAATAAATGAAAATATTAACAATGTGAACATACCCATGTATATTTACATAGATACAATTCTAATATCTATCATCGTAAATAGATTTCTAGTACTCAAGGAAAACTACATTTTGTTGTATTGTTTTTAATTTGCCTTTGGATGTGACAATATCTTTTGTTATAGTAGATTTCACCATGAACTATGTAAGCCAACCAATATTATCACTTACCCCATGCCCTTAGCATATTATAGTGTGTTATATTTAACCTTTTTCATGTATACTTAAATATCTACATAATTTAGTACAACGTTTAGCTTGTAGGAATCTAGAAAAATACCTGGTAAAGATTTTTGAACTAAAGAACCTAGTATGACGTGCCTAACATATGTACCTTTAAACAAACCAACAACTTGGTATCTCTTCAACTTGCCTGAAGCCAACACAAGAAATTATGGATGTGCAACTCGGTTGAAGGATGAGTCGTCGTCTTTGTCGTGTTAAATATCTGAGAGCATTCATCGATACTCATATTATGTGCTAGGAATAATAAAGTTTCATAGGCACAACAATATTATGCTCCATGAATAAAATACTAATATTTTGCTTGTACATGGTACTAGGAACTCACCCCGTCTAATATTTTTATCGACAAATGATACATATCATTCAGAGTAAGTACCTTATCGACATTATAATTTTTACAAATGACATTGTTCTTCCGATGTTCTTATTTTTTATGGGAAGCAATTTTTGGAAAAATGGGTCATTGTCAGGCGAAATCATAGGCCCATGTACAAATTTTCACTTTAACAAATTTTAAGCAAAAATGTAGAATTTTAGTTGTTGCAAAATTTTCCTATAGGGATTATTTGATATGTAGGAGTGCAAATCTTAGGTGTTTTTTCTATAGACTATGAGTATGAAAGGAATATTTATTTGAGTCTAACCATTTGGAAAATATAGTGTGGCTCTGAGCTCCTATGTATTTCCTATGATGCAATCAAATACATTTTGTCATTTTTGATAGTTTTTAATCCATTATAATATAAGTGGACATGTCATCATCGTGGCATGACGATGATAATAAGGGATGTTGATGTATCGTTGGGGCTGAATTTGGTGACATCATGAGATTGAAAAACATCATGTGGTTGACAAAGGCAATAAAATCGCCGATTGGTTTAAGATGCCAGAAGTATATTATCCCTCCGTACTCTGTTCACGACATAGACAAATACATGTGAGCGAGAACATAGAGTGACTTGACTGAAGAATAGATGATGCCATCCAGAGATTTGCATAAATAGATGATGATAAGAATAATAAAAATGAAATAATATTTTTATGTTAGTTGAGTTAGAGATATACAATTTATAAAACTCGTTTTCTATAAATAAACCAATGAAGATATATTTAAAAATGTATTAATCAATCGTGATTGTACTAATCTACCGTAATACCAAACACGTTGTTGAAACAATTTAGCTCAAGATAGTGGGCATCATCTGAGAAATATAAAATATTCATCGATCGTAGAAAACCCTGGCAGCGGGTGGTTTATTTGTGTGGATTTTTTATTATCAAGGCCTTTCTGGATTTGTACTCGCTACTTTAAGACGGCTACAATAGTCAGATGTTCTCAACATTATAAAACAAAGTGATGAAATGGACTGGTTCCGGTTCATGCTCAATGATGTCGTAGAATTTGAATTTTTTGATCATGGTATCGTATGATCATCGTACATAAGTTAGCGAGAATCATACCTACGAGGTCTGAAAAACTACGAAAAGGAATGATGCACATAAAAATAGTAAGACACAAGTACATGTGAAATTTGCTGTAAATAAAATGACCGTTTGCGTCCCGGGGTAAATGACAGGTTACACTAGTGTGCAACATGTAAATAAAATGACCATTCAGGTCATGCCCCGTCCAATCTTAATCCAACGGTCCAGAGTGCCCTTCCACATTGCTCTTTTGTCAACCAAACAGAATAAGAGAGAAGGGAGAGGTCTTAATAAAAAAAATGGAGAGGTAAAAAATACAGCATTGCTCACGCTTGTGCTGACCCAGTACTACGTTTTGGAAGCCGTCCTAGCTAGCAGCAGGATGGGAGGACCGCTAAGCCATCGAATCCCAAAGCTGTAGCTTCTCAAAAGGTGCAACAACTCTGAACCAACTCCACGACCTCGCCGCCAAGACGAGCGGTGAAACTGAGCTTTCGCAAAAGGAAAGGCGAAAGTAGACGAAATCACCGATCATTGGAACCGAAATGGCTCCATCCAAACTGAACAACAGGTTGAGAAATCAATGCGCCAGATGGGTGTCTGGAAGCCGCACGGTTAAAGACTTAAAGTACGTACGTACGTACCAGGTCTCGAGCAGCACCCCAGTACAAAAGCTGGACAAAAATGCAGACTAAACTAGAGTACGTGCTGACATGAGTAACAAGGGATAGATCGATCACATGATAAGATGCTTCTGCTTCTACACGCAAGGCCAATATTCCCTGGGACTGTACGAGTGATCGGGGGAGGTCGTGTCAATGATTGCCCAGCGTGCACCTTTTGGTTCACGTACGTGCACTTTCTTAATGAACAGCTTTAAGGTTGCAAAGGCAATGTTTAGCCACTAATTAAGCAACCCAGTCAGGATAATCTCCCCTGTTTTCTTCGGTGCATGAGATGCACTCCCTCCGTTCATAATTATAAGATGTTTTAGATATTTCAATATAGAATATATATATACGGATTAAAATGAGTAAATCTATACTTAAGTGTGTCTAGAATCTAGATACATGCCTTTAGAAAAAAGCTAAACATCTTATAATTATGAACAGGGCGAGTAATTCTCAATCCTGTCTGCATTGGTTATAGCATGGACCTTTATTTATAAGACTCTTAGAACTTTCCACTACGGATGAAGGTCGGGGGCATTCCCTCCTTTTCGTAAAAAATCATGTCCCATGCTATTCCAATTGTCCGTTAGAACACAGGAACGGTCGAATACGTTAAGGTACAAGGACTAATGCTATGGTGCTTTGAGTAAATATATTTTTATTACAAATAAACCTAATTTTGATTCCTCATCTATTACTCTCCAAGGTCTAAGACGGTCACTCAACTCTATATTAGATATTCCTGGTCCTTTCAACTATCAAAACCATCTACATGTGGTCATTTGCCAAAAATAGGTTTTGACGGATGACGACGGTTTCACACATGTGGTCCTAGCCTACATGGGAAGTGAAAAGAAATAAGAGGAAATGTATAAAATGTAAAAAGATAAATCAAGTGAAGGGTACAAAAATTAAAATAAATAAATATTGCAGAAAACTTAATGGAGGTTTAGGAAGTTAAAAATACAAAACATTTTGAAATATCTCAGAAAATGCATAAATTTCAAAAAAAAATACAAATATTCCACCTGTCTAATTTTTTTAATTATCAAATTTTCTAGTAATTTTTTTGGATTATATGCCATTTTCTAAATCCTCTTTCATGTAAATTCCATGAACTCATTACCAAAACAACTTTCAGTAGGGTATATCTATTCTGGAATATTTTACGCTGGATGGATCAATAATTCTTGGATTATATAGTTGAGATAAGCCTAATCTTTTGCAGAGAAGTTAAGGGACTAAAAGTAGGCGTTTTCCTTTAAATTAATATGCACGCTAGAACAGTTGTTATCTTAGACTATCTGTAAGTTTGCGATGGAAATGAGCGTGATTAGTTGGTACCGCCGAATTAGCTGTTACGAAGTGTCTCACTTCGGTAGTTCGGTGCATGATTGGGCGTGCCACGGCTTGTCCTGAACAGGATTTCATCACTGATCCACAAAGCTTTAGGTGATATCATTACCATGATTGATCTGAACATGATCTCTGACCAACCAAACGTTTAATTTCGACAGATCTTTCACAAGACTGCACCGACAATGGTACGGTACGCGGAGGGTAGAGTTTGCTTATTAGGTGGTGTGAATGATAGAGTAATTAGCATAAAACCACCACTTTTATGGCTGAAATTTCCAAAATCCACCACTTTACGTTTGCGGGACAGAAAACCACCACTATTCAGTTAGTTTTTTGCAATTTACACTAAAACTTATTTGGAGTCAAATTGACACGGATTATGACAGGAGGGCCCACCTGCAGGCTGACGTGTAACTGGGTCGATATCCAAAAAGAAAAGAAAAAAATCTGGTCAATGTCCTGAGTGGACATCAAGCAGGATGGGGCAGGGTCAGCCACGCCGACGAGGGGGGCGGGCTGATCTGCGACGGTGAAGAAGAATAAGCGGGGTGTGCCGCGTCGGCGAGCAGGATGGGGTTGGGCGGCGCCGTCCTTGAGCATCTGAAGGAACACCCTGATTACCTCTGCCGGGAGTCGCCGTCCTGCGCGAGGCCGTACAACATCCTGGCCGCGTGGATGAGCCCTCCATGGGAGTAGGCCGTGACGAGCGCCATGCCGACGAAGGACGAACACGTCGGCGGCAAGCCCGGCCCGCGACGCCAGCGCGTGCAGCTACCGCACGAGGCCTGGGCAGATTCCGTCTTCCCCGGGGCCGGCGGCGAGGGAGAGCGCAATGGTGATTGTGATGGCGTCAGGCCGCACGTTGCCAGACCGGAGCATCCACGACAGGAACGCGAGCCCCTCGGCCAGGTCGGGGAGCCCGAGGAGGATGGTGTTGTAGGAGCTGACGTCCCGCGCCCGGGCGGTGTGGAACACCCTGGCGGCCGAGGAAAGAGCTGGTCTTGGCGTAGCGGGCGGCGAGGGAGTTGGACACGAAGGCGAAGGCGTCGAGCCCGGAGGTGACGGCGAGCGCGTGGAGCGTCGGGAGGGCGGCCGGGCCGGACGAGGCCATGGCGGCCGAGAACGCGAAAAGGGAAGAGGATCTGGTGGGAAGTGACGCCAGAGGCGTGCTACTGCTTGGCCGGGGAGTTCGGACGAACAGGTCGTAGCCGCGACGCGTGTGTGGCAGGGGATTTGGAGCTGCGTGGCCCGTAACCGCGGCGACCATGGGCATAGGCAGTGCGAGGAGGTTGGCGACGAGGTTGTGCGCTCCTTCGCCGCCGAGACCCTCCTGGAGCACACCGCCGGGAGTTCTGGCCGCCGGGAGAACCTTTCAGAGCACTTCCGCATACGGTCAACAGGGATGGGTGAGAAATTTGTATTTTTTTATTGGTGTCCCGGTCCACCTCATCAAACTGCGCACATTTCTGCCACCACAGCCCTGGGGAATGGGTCACACTTGTCAGGTTCGGTGTCAATTCGTTATCAATTCGCTTTTAGTGCGAATTGCAAAAAACTTACTAAATAGTGGTGGTTTTCTGTTCCACAAACGTAAAGTGGTGGATTTTGATAATTTCGATCACAAAAGTGGTGATTTTATGCTAATTACTCGTGAATGATAGGTCCCATATGCAAATTAAGACATATCTCATCGAATTAAATCCTCAACAGCCCCAGGAGCATTAGCGCGTTCGTACGTGCACACAAACAAATGGGACTGAAAACGAGATATGCAGATATGGGAAATACTTTACTTAGAGAATTCAACATACTAAGATCGGATCGAAATGGGCAGGCCCTGCTGGGACCCAGCGACAGCCAACACCAGCACGCAGCAAGCGACAGGAAATGCGATGCCCTTGGTTGATTAAACCATAGTCGTCCAGAGGTGCAACAACTCCAAGTCTCCAACTCATACACTACACAACTGTGGTTAGATCTAATCCACAGTGTCAGTGATCGTACATAATCTCTAAAGATAATCAGTTGATCAGAATCGAAGAACTATGGCTGTAAATTAATCTATATAATGTGTCTTACGTGATGCAGCATAAATGAAAGATCATGTACACACTGACAAACGTAAGAGTTGTGGGTTTAGCCAAGAGAGAAAGCAACCTGAAATGAGACGCGGGCCACAATTGAGGTATTTGATGAACCTACAGCTAAGGCTTCAAAATGGTACTGTAGAAAACTATGCTTGAAACTCAAGGCTCTATGTACCTTATGGTCATGATGTGAGTAACACAACTGAAGATATCTCCCCAAGGCAATGACAGATCGACAGACACACCGATATGATACCGAGGAATAGGAAACATGGAAGAAAAACAGAACAGAAAATGTTTGGAGGACCAAGCAGAAGTAATACTCCTATTTAGTGGTTAGATACATTCAAATTTGGACAAAGAAATGACATCCTTCTTGGAACGGAGATAGTAATAATATTGATTGCGTTTTCAGGCAATATGAATTCTCTGCAGCGCAGAGTACAAGGGGCAGTGGGTGAAATACTGTGCCGTCCAGGTCTCCTATCAATCTGGTAATTTCGTTGGGCAGGTGACAGGATAGGGTTGTGAGAGACGTACCAACCTCTTTGGATTGACAACTCAAGTCAAGTGAAAGGACACATTGCTGTTAGACACCAAGCCATGTGTTTGGCAGCCAAAAGTCCAAGTTTCATGCTTGATAAAGAAGCCATACTAATTTTGGCTCTGAGAAGAATCATCAGTTTTCAGTTCACGCCATGTACTCATCATTTATCAACTTGCTTCACACCATCATCTATGATGCACAGATCATCATCTGTGTTCTGCCTTTAAAAGAGCATGAAGCTGGCTTTGGTACTGGCAAGCACAGAGGTAAGATTTTGTTTTGACAAAATAAAATTGAAGATTAAGGACGCAAATTGCAGTCAAAGACACTAGTGAATATTAGTCATGATTAAACGTAAACAGGAACCTTTATTTTCAGTTGTTTGGTGGCGCTGGAAAATATATATTAAGAATGATCAAACCACACCTAACAAGTAACAATAGCACTATAGCAGCTATCCCAATCTCGTTCCTTTTGTTTATGTGGTAGGAAGCACCACCAAATACTGATAGCTAACCTTGATGACCTTGGTCGAGTTTTTGCATTTTTTAATCGTTAATATTATTTAATTGACCATATGTCTTTGTCATCCATAGTGAGCCTGCAGGATCTGGATGACTGAAAATAATTCAGTAGTTATCAAACTCAACTTTTCCTTTTGAGATGCTATCGACCTTTATTTTTAGAGAGAATGCTATCAACCTCAAGTTGCAGGGAAAATTAACAGAATAATATTAACGAACGAATAAAGAACAAGCAGAAAGCATAGAAATATAATAATAAGTAGATTATATATTTTATCTGAAGAACAAAATAAAATTCTGGTGTTTGTACCCTATCTCTTTCTTACTGAAGGATGCCCAAGTGACAGCGAAAGCAGGCAACCAAGATGCAGCGACAAAACGTCACGATCCATTTTTTATGAACATACGGTTCTGTACTTCTGTATTTTTCCACCAATGGAACATACAATGCGTCACACGCCTTACAACCGTGGTGACCCAATCCAAACTCCAATCTATTTATCTTCTTAGATCTAGGGCCTGGAGTACATACAGATGCAGAAGGAACGTTCATGGCTGGCATATTTTCGGGCAAATAGCTCACATGCGACGTTTTTTCAGCGAATTGGAAGGAGTGCGACATATTTGGACTGAATAGCTCCCATGCGACACATCTGAACGCGTAAATAGCTCTCATGCGACATGGCCCTTGAACGCTCGTTAGCTGTTAGGTTGGGGTTACTGTTAGGCTGGAGTGACCGTTTGGAACATTGGACCCACCACTTATCCACGTACGCACGGTGTGGGACCCACCTCAGCGCAGCTAGAAATCAACCGCGCCCGTGCCCGACCGCGCTCGACGCCGCGCCCGCCATTGCTTCCCCTTTCCTCTGTCTTCTCCGGCGACGACGCGCACCGATGTCTAGCTCCTCCGCCTCGCAGTTAAGATGGCCAAAGTATGGCGCAGTGCCGCTGACTCGGTGTCCTAAATGCCCACGCCCAGAGCCCCTTAAACGGTGGGTGACCAAGACCGATGAGAATGGCAATCTCGGGCGCGAGTTTGTCAAATGCCCGAATAAAACACAGGAAGGAAGGGATGGCAAGGTTAGATCTCAGTTCTTTCGCATCCAATTGCTCTGATTTCTCCCCAATTCGAGTTTTCTCGGCAAATCTTTGATTTAGGGTTCATGTTTCCGTTTTCAGATCTTGAAGAACTGTACCCATTTCGAGTGGATGGATATATATCTTGAGAGGCTTAGAAGGGAGGGCTACCTTGATTCCAACGGGGCCGCAACCTGGGAGCTCAATTGGGGGCCGTCGCTTGGTGTGCAGAATTTGGATTTGGGGAGCTCGTCCGCCCCGGACAGAGACGTGCCGACGACGAGTAATGCGTGCAATCGTGCAGTGTCCGCAGAGTGCGAACTGAACCAGGAACTGAAGAAGATCAAGAAGCATCTGAAGCAGATGATCGATCTGCAGAAGCAAGCAAATTTGATGGCAGCTGGATTTTATTGTGCTATCATTGCTCTGTTTTTGTTTTACATGTTGTTTATCCGTCGTTAGGGCAGAGGACGCGATGTGTGCGCCATGCCAAGTTCATGTAACTGAATCGAATTGAAACGAAATTGTTCGGGCCAGTTGTTCTTCAGTTAAAAGTTCAGAAGACAGTTCTTCAGTGAACTTCAGTCGACAGTGTTGTTTTCAAGAAAAAAACGTTATGGGCTGCCAGATTAGTTGTTGGGCTGTGAGTAAACGGGCCCGTGAGTAAACATGCCAACAGTTCATAGCAATGTTTTTTTTAGGACGAAGAGATGATGGGCCTTGATAATCTACCCAGATCCGACCAGAAAAGGCCCACGCCCGTATGGGCACTCTTTTTTAATAGCATAGAGGCACACATGTGTAGAAAAAATGCTTGGTTTATTCCTTAAAAATAAATTTTTGCGTAGAGGCACACATAGAGGCAAATGCACATATATTTTCTTGTTTTAGCTTGGTGTAACACATTTTTCTTAGAGGCAAACTTATGTACTTGTTTTAGCTTGTTGTAACAAATGTTGCTTCGGCTAAAAGGTAGCTCATGTTTTACTTTTTCCCTTGTTACTTGCTTGGCAAAAGGAAAAAATGACACATAATATAGTAGCATCACACATAAAACATAGTAGCATCACACACTAGTAGCACTTAATAATTAACCTTACATAATATATAGTAGCACGGGCAGTAGCGCATGCACTTACTAACCTTACACAAGCCCGATATATAGGGGCATCATCTTACAAGGAAATAAAGTAGGGGCTATATGCCCAAGCAAACGACTAATAACTAGAGGAAATAAAGTAGATAGGGGCATATATGCCCAAGCAAACGACTAACAAGGAAATAAACGACATTAAACAGAAATAAAACGACACGGTACAACTCCTCCTTCTCCTTCTCCTTGGCTCCTCCGTCGGCCGGGGTGGCTCACCCCTCACTCGTCGTCGTCCTCCTCCATGTTGTAGGGGAGGGAGTGAATGCGGCCTTGGAAGCGGTAGATGTCGGTGAAGTTGGTGTAGATGTTGAAGTTGGTGAATGCGATGAACTCGCATCCAAAAAAGAACACCTGCCCAAGGAGGTGGTAAGCGTCGAAGCTGTTGGTGAAGACAACGTAGTGGCCGATGACGAGACGGTTTCGGCCGGAACCGTCGAAGAAGTCCTCGATCCGGAACATGCGCGGGGAGCCCGGGGGAAGGTGGCGGTAGCCCGACGAGAGGAAGTATTGCGCAAACTCCCTTGCGCCCCTCCACCTCGAGAAGGCCCAGATGCGGAGCTGGTTCTCGACGATGACACCGGGCGGGTACTGCCACTCGGGGGTGGCTGCAGGGCGCTGGAACGTAGGCCCGTTGTACTGCATGGTGGCTAGCTATGGAGGGAGAAGAGGAAGGATGTGGCTTGACGAAGGAGGGCTATGCGGCTTGTGAGATGAGTGTGAGAGAAGAGGAAGAAGAGAGGGCCTTATAAAGAGACGGGCACACACGAAGGAGCGGTGGCGTTTCTTCTCCATCGACGTGGCCGTGGTGTATTTAGTGCGATACGTGAAAAGATGCGCGCGGCGGCCGGCCGGAGGGCGGCGTACAGACTGCGACGCGGGCGGCGGCCAGCATTGATGTGCACGCGTGTACACGCGCACGCGGGCGGGCATGCATCGAAGAGACGGCAGAGACACGGGCTGAATCGACGCATCGCAAAAAATAGCGCTGGTACGATGCTTTTCCTCCATCGAGGTGTGCAGGCTACGTCGAGGGGAGTGGCTGCGGCATGCATGCAACGTCTGCATGTGAACGGGACCCACCAGTCAGTTGGTGCATGCAGTTACACAGAAAACAAACGGAGGCGCGCGCTCCACGCACTGCTAGCCAATCAGAGGGCAGAACCACCGAGCACGCGGATCGTGTGTGACTTGCGCAAGATCTGAACCATCCACGAAGAGCGATCAACGGCTGAGACGCTTCAAACCACGTACGCAAACCACGTACGCTTCAAACCACGTACGCTAATTCAAAAAAAGCTACTAGTCAACTTACGCATTGATCCATGTGTGTGATGCAAAATACGCAAATTCAAAAAGCTATGCAATTTTGTACGCATAGCAAGACTAGGGTTTGGTTTAGAGGTGTTTTGAGGAGCTACTAAGGTTTAGATGTGTTTTGTATTCTCCATATATTACCAAATTCTTTCAAAACAGAATGCTTTCGAATATAACAGATATGAGCAGCAATAGTGTTTGGTTTAGCGGTGTTTTGAGGAGCTAGTAACGTTAGGTAATTTAGAGGGGTTTGCCGCAGAATAATAATCGGTATATAACACATGAAATATAGCCCGACTCAACACATAGATATATAGGCCGATATGAGCATCTACTAGGTGTTTTGTTTAGAGGGGTTTTGAGCAGCTACTAGAGTTAGGTTAAGACGGTTTTGAGCAGCTACTAGGGTTAGGTTAAGAGGGGTTTCTCTATATTACTAAATTTTAGTATCTTGTCCAAATTTTGGCCGAAATTGAAATATGATGCTAAATTCAACTTTGTACTTTTGTATGTTTGTTTGAGCTTACTAAGTTGTCTTTAATGTACAACACTTCCCATGGTTGCCCTGATCTATTTTGTGAGACACAACTCATCGTTGTCGGAAACGTGATAGAAATGGCCTCCAAAGCTAGGGGAAAGGACCCCATTTCTAACAACTTTTTTTTTCGACCTTGTCCAAATGTCCTCCAAAGCTAGGAGATGTTAGTATATGACATTATAAGACAATGTGCATTGGTTTTCCATTTTTGATATTTTTTGAATATTTTGTGATTATTTCAAATTTGGTCAAAGCCAAGTTTGACCAACATTTAAACAAGTTTTACACACCAAATTGGAAAAGTAAGCTTGGATCCTTCTTAGTTACACCAAAATGAACCTTTTGTGAGGTTTTGAAAGATTTCATTTTCAAAACCTTAAACCACCTCTCTTCACATATGAGAGTTCATAGTTTGAGATGTGTGATTTCACACCACATTGCCATATATTTTGTTTGAATGTACCTAGACCTTGTTTATCAATTGGAGATGTTATTATATGACATTATAAGACAATGTGCATTGGTTTTCCATTTTTTTGATATTTTTTGAATATTTTGTGATTATTTCAAATTTGGTCAAAGCCAAGTTTGACCAACATTTAAACAAGTTTTACACACCAAATTGGAAAAGTAAGCTTGGATCCTTCTTAGTTACACCAAAATGAACCTTTTGTGAGGTTTTGAAAGATTTCATTTTCAAAACCTTAAACCACCTCTCTTCACATATGAGAGTTCATAGTTTGAGATGTGTGATTTCACACCACATTGCCATATATTTTGTTTGAATGTACCTAGACCTTGTTTATCAATTGGAGATGTTAGTATATGACATTATAAGACAATGTGCATTGGTTTTCCATTTTTTTGATATTTTTTGAATATTTTGTGATTATTTCAAATTTGGTCAAAGCCAAGTTTGACCAACATTTAAACAAGTTTTACACACCAAATTGGAAAAGTAAGCTTGGATCCTTCTTAGTTACACCAAAATGAACCTTTTGTGAGGTTTTGAAAGATTTCATTTTCAAAACCTTAAACCACCTCTCTTCACATATGAGAGTTCATAGTTTGAGATGTGTGATTTCACACCACATTGCCATATATTTTGTTTGAATGTACCTAGACCTTGTTTATCAATTGGAGATGTTAGTATATGACATTATAAGACAATGTGCATTGGTTTTCCATTTTTTTGATATTTTTTGAATATTTTGTGATTATTTCAAATTTGGTCAAAGCCAAGTTTGACCAACATTTAAACAAGTTTTACACACCAAATTGGAAAAGTAAGCTTGGATCCTTCTTAGTTACACCAAAATGAACCTTTTGTGAGGTTTTGAAAGATTTCATTTTCAAAACCTTAAACCACCTCTCTTCACATATGAGAGTTCATAGTTTGAGATGTGTGATTTCACACCACATTGCCATATATTTTGTTTGAATGTACCTAGACCTTGTTTATCAATTGGAGATGTTAGTATATGACATTATAAGACAATGTGCATTGGTTTTCCATTTTTTTGATATTTTTTGAATTTCAGTTTGAAAACAATAACCAAACTATTATTACATGCCATACATAGTGCCCAACAAATATTATTACATGCCATAAATAGTGTCCAACAAATATTATTACATGCCCAACAGTTTTGAATTTCTGTTCTATTTCTTCCGACCACGCCGTGTACCCTTCTTCGCCTTAGCATTTCTGGTTTTGGGTTGCACTGCACCCACAAGTTCACTGATCATCTTGGTTTTCTTCACTGGAGTCGACTGAAACTGGAAAGTAGGTTCAGTGTGCACCATTTCTTCAGTTTCTTCAGTGTCGACAGTGTGCACCATTTCTTCAGTTTCTTCAGTGTCGACAGTGTCGACAGTGTGCACCATTTCTTCAGTTTCTTCAGTGTCGACAGTGTGCACCTCCATTTCTTCAGTTTCGACAGTGTGCACCTCCATTTCTTCAGTTTCGACAGTGTGCACCTCCATTTCTTCAGTTTCGACAGTGTCGACAGTGTGCATTTCGAATGCAGTTTCTTCAGTTTCAGTGACACCAGCTGCAGTTTCTTCAGTTTCAGTGCCAAATTGTTGCCACTCACTTCTCTTCCTTCTGCAGCCACTGACTCTTGCTCTTTTTGTTGGCCAACACTGTTCAACAACAAGAGGCTGACTTGGAGCCTTCCTCCTGAAAACAACAAAGCACAATATGAAAAAAACACAAAATAAGCACAATATGAAAAAAAAAACACAAATAAGCACATACTGTCTAGGCTTAGGAGCAGAGAAAATGCAGTGTCTAGATCCCTCTCTGTGCCCAATTATTTGGCACCGCTTGCATCTATTTTTGCTACCCTTTTGAACCCTTTTTGGCTTTCCATCTTTCTTGTCCTTGCCCTTCTTACTACTCCCACCTTTTTCAAACCATGCCTTGAATCTACTCTGTTTAGGTCTGCCTGCCTTTCTTTTTGTAAGAGGAGGACACATGGAAAATTCAAGTGGCACTTCTGGCCACTGTGACTGATCTGTAAGAGGTGGGATTGGAGTTGCATATGCAGCTTTGAATTTTGCTACCGAATAATATTCATGCAGATATGGATGCATGTTTAACTTGGGCTGTGAGGCTAAGAATAGAATGGCATGCTCGCATGGTTTACCAGTGTGTTGCCACTCGAGGCAACTGCAATCATGTTTATCAGTGTCAACAACATGCCTCCTTCCAGTCTTGTTGTCTCTAACTTCAGCACCCCATAGTGATGATTTTTCAATAGACAAATGTGTAAGACTTCTGCTTCTGTTGACCACCTGTTGCACCACTGCTGGAAGTTTATCACCTTGCAGACAATCACCAATCTTTTTTCTCAATTCCCACATCCTCATGAGCATGATCCTGATTTGGTCAACCATGTCATGCACAGGCAAATCTTTTAGCTCCTTCACCTTGTTGTTGAAACTTTCTGCCAAATTGTTGTTGATATGATCACACTTGATGGCAGTGTTGAATCCTGACCTGTACCATAATAAAGAATGGTAGGTGTTCAACCATGTACCAAACTCCTCGCATGTTGCCATTACCTTACCAAGATGATATGAATGTGTCTGTTTAGTGTAAGATCTTGCTGCTGGCCACATTCTCCCAAATTCATCTCCTCTGAACTTTTTTATCAAATTCATCCACAAATGGCCAAAGCACTCCCTCTGCTCAGCATGTGGGAACACATTTTTAACTGCATTTTCAAGACCTTTGCATGCATCTGTGTGTATTGCCAAAGGTGACACTGGCCCTAAGCATCTTTTCAGCTGCATCATGAACCATGTCCATGAAGCCTCTGTCTCTGACTGAAATAAGCCAACAGCAACAGGAAACATCCAGTTGTGTCCATCTAGAGCATTGCATGCTGCCAACTGACCATTCCATTTCCATGTCAAAAATGATGAGTCTATGCTCAAATATGGACGACATCCTGCTTTGAAGCCATCAATGCAAGGTTTTAAAGCCATAAAGAATTTGGAGAAATAAACCTTGCCATCCTCTGATATCTCTGTATCTATCTCCACAACACTGCCAGGTGACCTTTTCTCCACCTCTGCTTTGAAATTGTAAAGCATCCTAAATGTGTTTGCCCAATCACCATACAAATTCTTCATTGCCCTTTGTTTAGCCTTCCACACTGTGGTATAATTCAGTTTAATGGGGTACAACTTTTCCAAGTCTACTTTCAGTCTTTTGGCAGTAGTGTTTGGTGTTTTAGCCAATATTGGAGTTATCTTTTCTGCAACCCAAATCTGTGATGTCATGCTTGATACTTTTTGTGAAGTTGTAAGACAAGTATGTTCATGAGGGATTTGGTTAACCCTGACTGTACTTCCATCAGGCTGCACTCTAGCAGATATGTACCACTTGCAAGGTCTCACACCACTACCATCAAAACCTCTGCACTTAGCATAAAACTTCTTTCTATCAGTCCAAACTGTCTTGGCATCAAACTGATGTCTGACTGCATAAGTCTTGAAAGACAACCTGAACTCATCCATGTTTGGCCACAACTTTCCCACTTGAATGACAGGGTTTTCCTTGTCATACACATGCACCAGCTCATCAGTATGTGCATCATCTACATAATCTGCAGCATCTTCCATCAACTGTTCATCTACATCTTCACAAAATTCTCTGTCAGAATTATCACTACCTTCCTCCCTCTCCTCCTCCTCCTCTCTCTCATCGACTGGAATGCCAAATAGTTTGGCCATCTCAGTGTCAGCAATTGGTGCAATAACCAAATCAGTATGCTCCTCCAATTCAACTGCATTCCAATCAACAACAGCAACATTTTGCTCTTGTGCATCTGCATTAGCCTCATCGGCTATTACTGTCACATCTGTAATAATGGGAACAATCTGCCTATGTGCAGTCCAATCAGCATCTGCCTTCTGCATTGCCAAGTGTGAAGGCACATAACCCACCTTCGAATCAGTATGCAGATCAACGAGTTCAGCAAAAAAATCAACTCTGAGGCTTACCCAGCCCTCTTGCCTATCGATTTCATCAATAATGTGCTCACCATCTTCAATTCTGACATACTCTCCTTTGAAATCATCATACCGCAACAGTGAAACCTCCTGCTCTGGACCCCAAACCACAGTTTCCCCAATTTTCTCCACCAATTTCCTCACCGCCTTCTCTTCCATCTTCTGTAATTCAGTGGGATCAATCTCTGCACAATCAACCTCCCATTTCACAACTGTGTCTCTCTCGATGGTCTCCATGCTACCATCAACTAATTTTGCCGTTGATGGAAAGAAAGTCACCGCATATTCAAAGGTTCGAGCAGCATCCTCGCTCGATCTGACCACGGGCACAGGGTCGACGAGCTCGTTCTCGATCTGACGACGGGCACCGGGTCGACGAACTCCTCTCACCGGGAGGCCCCCTCTCACCTTCTATAGATTACAAAGAAGCAAAACAGAGGCACGAGCTTAGATCCAGGCGGACGGGATTGGGGGGCGGATTGAGAGTAGAGCTACGAATTCACTAACCATGAAGGCCGCCGCCGATTAAGGGGTTCCGCAGCCGCCGAGGAAGAGGGCTCCGCTGCCGCCGAGGAAGAGGACTCCGCCGCCGCTGAGACAGAGGGCTCCGCCGCCGCCGCCGTCGCCGCCAACGCGGAGCTGAAGAATGGTGCGCGGGAAGGCTCGGACAGTTCAGGTCGTGGGCGGGCGGGCACGGTCCTAATTAATTTGATTGGTGTTGTGCTAATTAATTTGGGCATGTCTTAGCGCTAATTAAACAAGTCGACGACCGGTTTAATGCCTGTGTCGCATGTGGGCTATTTACGCGCTAAGAATCGTCGCATGGGAGCTATTCTCTCCAAATATGTCGCACTGCGTCCAATTCAATGGAAAAACGTCGCACAGGAGCTATTGGCCCCATATTTTCATTGGAAAATGCAGGTGCCAAAATGAGAGATGCAAAGTACAGACCCTATCACAGGTTACTCACCTTTCACTAAAACATTTAATATATAGAAGGAAATGAACATAGACAAGAAAAAAGGTCCACCGAAGCACCTTTTGTCCATCCATACACCTTTTGTTTACCTTCCTCTCGCAAGTAGCTCCACGAGTCATAGTAGCTCCACAGTATAGATGTATCATGTAGGTAAGTACCATACCCCTAATAAGATGCTGAAAACATGTGGCATATCTGATCAATGGATCAGATCTATATAAGAGTACTTTGACGGTGGCTAAGCAGCAGTACACGAGATTGGATTGATGCTGCGGCCGCCCCCTGGCGGTCGAACCGCCCCTCGCCGGCCGCGCCGGCGCTCTGCTCCCGGCCATCGTTGTCCGGGGGGGTCTTCGGGGCCGATTCTGGGAGGAGGAGGCACTCTGGTCGGCGGAGGAAGACGCGGGGTCCTCCGGCGGCGACGATCCCCCGCCGGCGCCGAAATCCCCGGCGACCCTCGGCGACTTCCTCGCGGGCGCGCGTCGGACTCCGCGGGCGCGGCGAGCTTTTGCTCCGGGCGGGCGCGGGTCTCGCTTCTCCCCCGGCGCGGTGACCTCCTCCCCGAGCGGCGGCGCGTCCCGCCGGCGGCCCGCCGGCCTCTCTCCGGCGACCCAGGTACGCCGTCCCTCTCCCCCCTCTCCCCCCTCCTCCCCTCCCCCTCCTCCCTCATCTCCCTCTTCTCCGGTGACCGGACCCCCCAGGGGGACTCCGATTCCTGCGCCGCCGCCGCCGGCGGTGAGACCCCGCGCGGGTGAGCTTAGGGTTAGGCTCCCCGTGTGGGCTGGGCCGGCTTTTGGGCCGGCCTTCTTCCCGGATGTGGCCTCGGCCCAGTCCGGCGACGGTGATGTGGTGGGCGGCTGGCGGGCCGGCCCACCCGCACTTGCGATTTCCGCTGGCCCTGGCTTTGGGCTGGGTGGCGAGGTTGTCCAGCCCATATCGGGCCTGGGGGAGGACCCGGTCCAACCACTTAAGTGGTGGTGGATCCGGAGGGGTTCCCTAACCCTAGATCGCGTGATTCCCGCCTCCTCCGATGACGTCCGGCGGCTGGGAGCCTCCGCGCGCCGTATCTCCCTCTCATCCCCTCCGGCACCCCTCTCCCGGACTTTCTCCCAAGCGCTCATGGCTGGCGCTGTCCCCCCCCTGCCGGCGGCACGGGCGGCGGTCGGGCACCGCAGGTGCCGGGTGCGGCCGGTGGTGCTGGCCGGCGCCAGGCTCCGGCGACCCAGGGCGCAGCGGCCTCGCAGCCCCCTCCCCCGGCCCAGCCCCGCTGGTATGTGGAGCGGGAGCGCAAGAGGGAGGCGAAGCGACGCCTCGAGGCGGCCACGGCCGCGGCGGCGGCTGCTCTGCCGGGCTCGACGGTGGCCCCTCCGGCCGGGCCGGCCGCGCCACTTGCCGGGGCCGGCGTGCTGGGGCGCGCGTCGGGTAAGGCCCCGGCTCCCCCGAACCGGCGTCACCCACCCTCCCGGCCATCGGCCGCGACACCCGTGTCCGGCACGGGAGGCCCGAGCGCGTCACTGGCGCCGTGCTTCAAGTGTGGGCAGATTGGACACTTCCAATCGGCCCGCCTCCTCGCTCCGGATAGGGCGGAGCTGCAGCTCATGGGGCAGGCCATCCCGGGGGAGGGCTTCTTCTACCTGGACTTCGAGGAGAGTGAGTCCATGGTGGAGGAGGACTCCAATGAGGCGATCATCACCCTCGGGGGGTCGGGTCTTCCGATCTCGGCCCTCGAGGCGGAGCTCCGGCACCTGGTGGAGGGGGCCTGGGACTGGAAGGTGAGGGAGGTCGGGCCGATGCAATTCTCGGTCTCTTTCCCTTCCAAGGACCTCCTCAGGATGTCGGCTCGGAGCGGGAGGCTGTTTCTGCCTCTCAACAACCTGGAGGCTGCCATTCGACTGGCGGACTCGGACCCGGCGCCGGTGGTCGTCCTCCAGGAGGCGTGGGTGACCATCACCGGGCTCCCCAGGCGTATGCGGACGGAGGCACGCCTCCTGGCCGGCATGCGCATGCTGGGCCGCCCTCTGGAGGTGGATGCTCGCACCCTAGCCAATCGGCTCCCGGTGCGGATGCGCATCGCATGCCGTGACCCCTCCAAGCTCAACGGGTACGCTCAGATCTTCCACAAGAATGAAGGCTTCAATGTGGGGATCCGGGTGGACCAGCCTTGGGCTGCTCCCTCCGCCCCGCCGCCGGCCCCTCCCACCGACCACGACAGCTCTGGGGATGACAGCCTCAACGAGGAGTGGCGGGCGGCCAGCGAGAAGGACAAGCAGACTTACTCTGCGACTCCGGCGCCGGGGCCGAGCGCGCCCGCGGCGGGAGGCGGGTCGACGCAGGCCGGCCAGACGCGGTCGGCCTCGACCCCGTCGGGGGAGGCTCAGGCGGAGCCTTCCTCGGAGCCACTGGTCGCCAACCAGTACGGCTCCAACCTTTCCAGGACTGCTGCGTGGCCTCCCTCCCTCTCCATTGTGGAGAAGATGCGAGCGGGGTGTGCGGCTCTGGCGACGGCCTTCCCATCCACGGCGGTGGGCGGGGAGGGCGTCACTTCTTCTCCGGGCCTCCCGACCTCGGAGGGCTCGGGCTCCCCCTCTTCCGCGGTGCTTGGGGAGGGCGAGCTGGAGGAGGAGTCGGAGGCGGAGCTGGGCTCAGTGGCTCAGCTCGAGCCCTCCCCCGAGAATGCTGTGGGTGGGGCCGTGGCGCGTAGGTCCCGAGCTAGTCCTACCGCGACGGGCCCTGCTCGCAAGAGCGCGAGGCTGCACGGGCCGGAGGCTGCCCTCCCGACGGTGGAGAAGGCCCAGCGGCGCGCGGCGGCACGGAACCTCGAGACAGGTACCTTACCCGCTTCCTTTGCTATTCTGCAGGATTTACCGGATTCCCACTTAGCTACGGTAGTTCACGACGTGGGTTTAGCCTTCGCTATTGAGAAAGGGTCGGAGTCCGAGATCTTATCCCTGATTAGGGCAAAGGAGGCGGCGCAAGCAGCGCTTGCTGAGGCGACGTTCCACAGAGATCAGGCAGCCGCACAGGCGACTGCCGGGTCCGCGAGTGAGCCGGATAGGGTGGAGGGGTCCACCCCGTCCGAGACGCCAGGGGCAGTTGCGCCTCCGGCAGACCCTCCTGCCCCCCCGAAGAGGGGTGTGACTGGCATGAGGATGACGACCCGCAGTGGGCGGAGGAAGACCGTACGTGCCTGATGCGTGCGGGCTTCTATAACATCCGGGGGTTCGGTCGACCGGGACGACGAACCCAGATCCGTGAGCTCATCTCCCGAGAGCAGCTGGACTTTGTGGGACTCCAGGAGACCATTAAGGCCAGCTTCACTCCCGCAGAGCTGCGGAGTATTGATCCTGGAGGCCACTTCTGTTGGCACTCTACCCCAGCGGCGGGTCACTCGGGTGGCCTCCTTCTGGGAGTGAATGAGGACAATTTCGAAGTGAAGGACTGGAGTAGTGGCTCCTTCTTCATCAGGGTGGACGTTTTACAACTGGACTCCTCGAAACATTGGTCATGCTTCGTGGTTTATGGTCCAGCTGATCACCGGCGCACGGACGAGTTCCTGGCCGAGATGTCTACCGCCATTACGGCCTGCCATTTTCCCCTGGTGGTCGGAGGCGATTTCAACCTGATTCGGGGATCAGAGGATAAGAACAATGACAACATCAACTGGCCCAGAGTGCATAAGTTCAATGATTTCATCGCTGACCTTGCGCTCAGGGAAATCCGTAGGGGCGGATCCACGTTTACCTGGACTAACCGGCAGTTGAACCCGGTGAGATCGGTCCTGGACCGAGTCTTGATGTCCAGTGATTGGGAGACGCTTTTTCCCCTCTGCTCGGTGACGGCCGGGACCATCGTTGGTTCGGACCACGCAGCCTTGATTCTCTCCTCTGGGGAGGAGCTCAAGAAGAGGAGCCCTCGCTTCTTTTTTGAGAAGGCTTGGCTCGAGCGACCGGAGTTTGAGGACCTGGTCCGGGAGAAATGGGAGGCCCTGGCGGGCTTGGCTGACCCCACCAATGATCCAATTGCGATATGGAATAGGATCTCGGCAGGGCTACGTCAATTCCTCAAAGGCTGGGGGGCTAACATTGGGCGGGAAGACCGGGACCATAAGGCGGAGGTCCTTGCCCAGATCCAGAGGCTAGATGCTAGGGCAGACGCCCAGGGCCTGGATGATGACGGGTGGGCTCTCAGGTACCACCTGGAGGACCACCTCACCCAGTTATCCAAAGTTGAGGAGGAGTACTGGAGACAGAGGAGCCGGGTTAATTGGTTGCTAAAGGGCGACGCCAACACGGCCTTCTTCCATGCGATTGCTAATGGGTGACGCAGGAAGTGTTCGATCTCCCGGCTTGTAGCGGCAAGCGGGACGATTTCAGAACCCAGCGAGATCCGGGACCACATCTACGATTTCTATCGGGATCTGCTGGGCGTGGGAGGTGAGCCGGGGCTCTTCTCCCTTACTAACACCCTTTGGGATGCACGGAGTCGTGTCTCGGAGGAGGAGAACCAGGGGCTTATGCTAACCTTCATCGCAGACGAGATGGACGCTGTCCTGGCCAGCATGAAGGTGGACACGGCCCCGGGACCGGATGGGTTCCCGGTGATCTTTTTCAAGAAGTTTTGGTCACTGGCGAGGCCTCTGATCTTGGCTATCTCGAATGGCTTTGCTCTTGGGAGGGTAGACCTTTCCCGCCTCAACTTTGGAGTCTTGACCCTAATTCCCAAAGTTCCCGGGGCGGAGGACATTAGACAATTCCGACCCATCGCGCTTATTAACGTCATCTTCAAATTCGTAGCGAAAGCGTATGCGATACGTCTCTCACCCATTGCACACCGAACGATTAGTAGGACACAGTCTGCGTTCATTAGAGGGAGGCACATTCACGAGGGGGTGGTCTCTCTCCAGGAGATTGTCCATGAGGTTAAGTCCAGGAAACTTGGGGGAGTTTTCCTGAAATTGGACTTTGAGAAAGCGTATGACCGAGTGAAGTGGCCGTTCCTTCGCGAGGTGCTTCTACGCAAAGGCTTTGACCCAGGATGGGTTCACCGAGCCTTGGGGATGGTCTCGGGGGGCCAAACCGCTATCAACATCAACGGGGAGGTTGGATGTTTCTTTCGGAATGGTAGGGGGGTGCGCCAGGGTGACCCCCTCTCACCCATTCTCTTCGACTTTGTGGTTGAGGCCCTGGCGGCTATCCTGGATGCCGCCAAGACCACGGGACACATCAGCGGTCTCGTTCCACATCTGATACCTAGGGGGGTATCGCATCTGCAATACGCAGATGACACTATCATTATGATCCAACCGGATGACCTAGCTATCGCTAACCTCAAGTTCATCCTCTTGTGTTTCGAGAGCTTATCCGGGCTTAGGATCAAATTCCACAAGAGCGAGGTCATGGTTTTGGGGAGCCCTGACCAGGAGCAAAAAAGGATAGCAAGCATGCTCAACTGCAAATTAGGCTCCTTCCCGTTCACCTATTTGGGTTTGCCGATCAGCGATAGAGCCCTGACGGCTGGGGATTGGGACCCCCTTTCCATCAAGGTTGGCAAACGGGCAGACCCGTGGATGGGTAATCTCATGTCCTCGGCGGCCCGCTTGACCTTGGTGAACGCTTGTCTCTCCAGCTTACCTCTACACGCCATGGGGGTGTGCCTGCTGGGGGACGGGGTCCACAAGACCATGAACCGCCACCGTGCGCGCTTCTTCTGGGGGGAAAGCGGCACTAGACGGAAATACCACTGGGTCAGATGGCCGGATGTGTGCTTACCCAAAGACCTAGGGGGGCTTGGGATCATGGACACCAAACGAATGAACTTGTGTCTGATGGCCAAGTGGATTTGGAAACTTTACTCTGGGGAGCAAGGCTTGTGGGCCGATATCCTTAGGAACAAATACCTTCGGGAGAAGGATCTACTGTTGGATGACCACCCCCAGGGTTCCCAATTCTGGAAATCCATACAGAAGGTGAAGGAGATCTTTCGCTTGGGGGCGAGGCACCAGGTGGGGGATGGGACAACCACCAGATTTTGGCTGGATTGGTGGATTGGTCCGGGAAGACTTGGGGAGAGGCACCCTGAGATCTTTGCTATTACCCAAGACCCTGAGATCACGGTTGCCCAGGCCTTTGGGGAGGCCGGCTGGGACATCCCTTGCAGGAGGGCTTTCGGCCCAACTGAGATCCTGAAATGGAGCGAGCTCCTGAGGGAGATTGGGTCTATCCATCTCTCCCAGAGACCTGATCGGCTCAGATGGGCCCTTGAACCCTCTGGGCGGTTCTCGACCAGTTCCTTATATCGTAGACTGTGTGAGGGCACCCCTCGTAGACACTTCTGCGAGATCTGGCGGGTGGCGGCCCCCCAGAAGGTAAGGATATTCCTTTGGCAACTGATCCGGAAGAGACTGCCATCCAACGACAACTTGCGTCGAAGGAACGGCCCTTCCGACGGGCGATGTGCCCTATGTGGGGAGTTTGAGGACACCAACCACATTTTCTTCTCATGTCCGCTTGCTAAATTTTTGTGGAGCGCGGTGCGGGAGATCCTCCAATGTAATTGGAACCCCGCATGCTTCGCGGATATCTACAGGCTGATTCGTTGCCACTCGGGCACCTTGAAACGTGTCCTCTGGACGTGTTGTACGGCGCTAGTTTGGACCTTATGGACCACGCGAAATAAGTTTACCATAGAGGGGGTCCTCCCCTCACAACCTGCTGACCTCATATACAAATTATCTATGCACCTGCAAGTATGGAAAACAGTGGCTAGGCGACAGGACCGTGAGACGCTTGGGCAGGCGATTAGCAGGATTCGTCTTCTATATGCCCAGCTGCGGGAGGATCATGTTTGAGCCCCGCCCTGCTTGTATCCCTTAGATAGGTGTTGTAGCTAGTTGGTAGCATCTTGGGGGCTGCTGCCCGCTTCTAGCTGTCAGTAGTTGGAGGGTCCGGCTACTTGCCTCGATGGTGTTCACCATTGTATCCTTTTCGTTTCAGGCCTGCGAGCCTTGGTTTGTCGAGCTCCGACATGTTCGAATCTTGTTATCTTGTTGGCTTCATTAAGTTAAAGTCGGGCTCATCTTGAGCCTTCGGTCTAGATAAGAGTACTTTGACGACAAACTTGTACAGCTAGGACTTGTTATCTCGTCCAGGCCAAATGTTTCTTTAACACATGAGCACATGCCAAAGAAGATATGCGAAGATATACACAAGTTGAAGTGTTCGATTGGGGATAAGCCACATGCTCTATGCAAGTGTAGGTATCATCAGACTTGCTAGCAGCTTCCCTCACGCAATCTCCTTGCCCCAAATCTGTGATCTTCAATGAGTTGCTCCCAGCTCCATCCTACCGCGAATTCTTACCATCCTTTGTTCCGATCCGCGCATTCTCGGATGGTGATCCTATCTGTAAGACTGTAAGCAGAAGGT
The DNA here is from genome assembly GCA_012064385.1 of Puccinellia tenuiflora. NCBI lineage: Eukaryota > Viridiplantae > Streptophyta > Magnoliopsida > Poales > Poaceae > Puccinellia > Puccinellia tenuiflora. The sequence goes on along the minus strand of QRDG01000232.1, from coordinate 944,250 downwards.
GACGGTAAGGAGAGTTGTGATGAACTTGTGCAGTTGTGCTTACAGAAACTGAAGTTCGCATTTCTGAACCAGCAGTATGAAACGGCGTATTAGAACTGCAAGATCTGCAAGCCAATCATTCTCCTTCGAAACAAAAATCAGAATCTTAGCAATATGACACCCAGCTTGCATGCAGGAGGTGGTTAGCCCAGGCCCAAGGGTCCCAATCACACACTCTAATACAGACATCAGAACACGTCAGGTTTCGACTTCAGACGCTGATCCCGGTGTTAGCTGGTGCACATCACTGGTCCTTCCTGAAGCCGCATACAGACATCAGGTTGGCATCTGAACGCAGAGAGAGAGAGAGTGTCACCCACCTGACCGTGCTCCGTTCGTTGGTGTGCTGCTTTCGTGATTCCGGCTCGCCTTCTTCCAAAATAATGTCAGCGATGCATCGGCGGCCTGCTTCAAGGCACAATCTCAGTGCGCCATTAGTAGGAAACAACAAATTCAGAGGGCGGTTTATTTACAACAGAGCCCACAAGTGTAACTTTACTTGAGATTAAGGCTGATCTAACCATATAATGTACGTAGTTGATACCTTTCGTTCGTACAACGCCAAAAGTCTGCAGACACAAACAAGAAATGTAAACCTTTGATTGCACCAGTATTTCTTGGAAGAATGTAGCAAGTTCCGGGAATGCATCAATTGGATTTGTCTTTCTTCCTGTGCGTGCTTACTCACTGGATCTGAATTGGAATTGTCGTTTTGGCCTCGCGTTTTAATACTGAGACGCTAATTTAGAAAACTAAATTAATTTTGATGGATGAGGCAGACACTTCAGCTACTAGTGCAATACAAGCCTACCATAATGGTACGGGTGGCCCATCTCAAAGCTGTCACCACAAAACGTAGGGCCAGTGACTGGGACTAGTATCTATCTATCAGGTCAGTGATACCAAATCCGTTTCAGCAGCTCAGGACCCATGAAAGGGGATAAGAGGGCTGCGCAGGAGCTGTTCATCAACTCTCAACAGTTCTGTTCTTTGATCGAATAGCTCGACGAGTCGGTGTAGGAGGCAGAACCTGTCAAGTTGGCATTTAATTAAGCTCCTTATTTTAGGGGGAAATACATTTAAATGGCATTTTATGTTTGTTTTCCTTATCCATTCTTGGAGAAGATGTGAAGATACACTCAAGCTTCGGTTTGTGACAAGGACGTGTAGAAGGTATTGCAATCTTATCTGTCGAGCTCCGTGTTCAACACAAACTTGAACGTCATTGCGAGGGGATCTCGCTGATAATCCGACAACAGCGTGAGACCAAAACCACCTCCAACCGCAAACTTCACCGCGGCTACATGACGCCGCAAAGCATGGAAAATACTGGAAAGTGACAATATAGATATACTCGGTCAATGCTAGGTTTCAGGTTGAAAAGAACAAACTAAGATAATACTAGAGGCTGGTTAAATCATGGACCGTGACCTCATCCCGCTCTTATCTCTGAGGAGATGCACAGCTAGGTGTGGAACGAGCAACTGCAGATTCCCGATCAGGCGCTCAAAGGATGAAAGGAACGTCAAAGCCAGCTTGCTTTCTCTAATTCAAAATGATGCATCCAGTGAGCTCCCGAAAGGCCTGCTCTGGCCCATTCCTTCAGGTCTTCAGTTATCAGATCGCAGGTTTTCAGATACGTGGATGCAGAATTGTTGAAGATCGTACCAGTTCAAACATAGGAATACAGTTTGGCCATGATTGCACAGAGAGAAATTCCGTTATTTCGTCAAGGACCAACAGTCGAATACCTGATTTTGTAGTAGCGTAGTAAATTACCAGCTCATGCAAAAAAAAAAACAAAGAAAAAGAAAGACTGAAGGTTCGGACTGGATCAACACGGAGCGAGAGCGGGCATGAGCAGCAACTCCTTAATAGGCCGGTGCTGCAGCAGTGCACAAGTGAAGCCGAAGAAAGAGGCCCGTTACCCGGGATGCTAAAAGGAGGCCTACTAAAAGCATCTACACTAGATCATCCGATGGTTCTCATCGAAAGGAAAGAAGTGACCAAGCCCAGCATCCTTGAACAGTTGAACGGTGAAGCGTTCGCATATAGCCTGCTGGCCCAATCAAATTCAGCGGGCTAGCTGGGTCTCGCCCGCTGGTCAAAAGCAGCGAAGAACTCATAATCTCCATTTCTTTCAAAAAATAATAACATCTCCAAGACTCCACCCAATAGACGACTGGGTTACAACTATAAAAAAGGTTTTTTTTAAGAAAACTTTACCAGCTCGTGAGCATTCAGTTTTGGTGGGATTTCTGCTTCTCATGTGCGGAGGTTGTACGAACATTTATTTTCGAGATTCGTTTTTTAAAAACAAAATATTTTAAAAACCGTTTATCCAAATTATGAACGGTTCTCATATTTAAGATCCTCTCGTTGAGATCTTCAAAACTAGATACCATATTGATAGGTTTCGAGAAACTTTTTTCCTCGTATTTTGTACTCCCTGTTTTGTATACTTTGTACTCTCTATACTGTATAATTTGTACATCCGGTAGCAACGCAGGTGTACATCCAGTAGCAGCGTGGGTGTACATCCACTAACTACGCGTAGGTGTACATCCAGTAGCAGTATGAGTGTACATCCAGCAGCAGCGGGAGTGTACATCCAGTAGAAACATGAGTGTACACCTAGTGTCAGTGTGGGTGTACAACCAGTGGCAGCATGGATGTACATTTAGTTACAAAAGTACACAGAACAGGAAGTACAAATTATACAGAGGTGAGAGTATAAAGTAAACAGAACAGAATGTACAAGGTATACAGAACCAGTACAAAAAGTAATTTTGTCAAAACCTATTCATAGTCACACACGAATATACTACAAAAAATCTCTATTCATAGTCACACATGAATATACTACAAAAAAAAAACCATTTTGGTTGTACTAAGTATTTTAGTGGTTCATAATCATTAATTTCTCTTTCATGTGTCAACCAACATGAGATCTAGTTTTGAAAATCTCGATGCAAGGAGCTCAAAAGTATGAAACCGGTTCGTAATCTGGATGAACGGTTCTCGAGATATTTCTTTTTGAAATTTCGATTTTGAAAATAAAAGGGAAAAAGTGTCCTCCCACCTCCCGTATCATTTTCTCTCCCTCTCTCTCTCTCTCATCTTCCCACTTTCAATCTGGCTGCGATACTTGACGGACATGCAGACAACCACAACGACCGCATGAAGGAGAAGATGACACTTGACGCGACGAGAGAGAGCGTGAGGTGACCTTTGCAAAGGGTTCCCTTTTTTAGTGATTACCCCCGAACTGTGTTGGATGGTTACTATTGCGAACGCTGACACAATATGTTGTCTTATTGGGGCCTAACAGCATTCCTAATAGATTTTTAGAAAATACTTTAAAACATGAATTAAATGAAAACGTCAAATTTTCATTTAAATTTAGGTATGTTTTACAAATATAAACAAAATTGAAACTAAATTCTAAATATAGAGGCCCATTACACCCGTTGTGGCCTTGAGAAACTTGAATGCTTCTAGCCTAGTTGGAGGCGATATCGATAACCGACATAGCCGACGGATGGAGGTTGCAGCCTTCAAAAATTTGGATGATGCTCGTCAAGTCAGAGTCGATGTCAATGACCAACGCAGCTGACGGTGGCGGCAGAGGCGACCCCGCCAGGGACGACTTCATGCCGGGCCACTGCACAGCCTCGTCCCCAAACACCTCCTCCTCTTATTCCTCCTCCGGTGTTGGGCCGGCCACTTCGCTTGGCTGCCGCACGTACATCTCGTTGGAGTTCTGCCCAGCATCGAGGTTGTGGGGGGTGGGGACTGGGGACCATCTCCATCTCAATGCCCGACGAGAACCACTCGTAGACGGGGAACAATCGTCTGAGGTGGCGAAGAAGTTGTGGAGTCATCTCTCGTACTCCACCTCCAATTCCTGGACTTAAGAGGGCAACGACATCGCGCACTCACGACGGATTCGGAGCTCCCATGGCATGGCTTGCAACGTCCGCTGGATGTGGGTGAAACACGCCTCGCTGGTGAGCGGCGGCCTTACCGGAACATGGACGAAGTTCGTCCACCAACCGTATGGGAGGCAGCAATCGGTCGGACTAGTTGTAGTGCACATGGTCGCGTCCCTCCGGCGTGCGTCAATAGGCGAAGGAAGAGTGAAAGAGCATATTCACTCTAAATCCGTTTTGGAGTCTAATGACAACACACAATATTGGACTAACATTTGCCTATAATACTTGCAGAACTTTTAGATTAATTCTGGTCCGGAAAAAGGGTGTCGATGCGAAGAGAGAGGGCCTGAAATCAGCCCTTGTCTGCCAAATCTGGTCTCAGCGGTAGTACCGCTGGTGCAGCGGTAATACCGCTCCTTCCTGGAGTTGTGCTATCGTAGCCCAGCAGTACTACCCCTGGCGGTAGTACCGCTGGTGCTACCGCCAGAGGTACCACTGGGCTATGTTTGGCTACGGGTATGCTTTCGGTACCCTAGCGGTAGCTTCCACGTTCTACCGCTAGGATCTCTTGGCCCTTGCGGCTAAGTCCCCAGCGGTAGTACCGGCATCCTACTGGTAGTACCGCTGCTTCCCAGCAGCGGCACTACCGCTGGTGGTACCGCCAGTCATACCATTGGGCACCGTTTTGGCTACGGGTATGCCGTCGGTACCCCAGCGGTGGCTGCCATGTTCTACCGCTGGGAATTCTTTGCCCTTGCGGCTAAGTACCCAACGGTAGTACCGGCAGCTCACCGGTAGTACCGCTACCTGGTGGCAGCGGTACCTCAGAGAGGTACCGCAGCCGCTGGTGCTGTATTGCACGGGATACCGGCAGGATATCCGTGGTGGTAGTACCGCTGCCGCAGCGATAGTACCGCTGTGCAGATTTTCTGCACATAACGGTTCGATTTCAAGGGGCCCTATATAAAGACCCCTTCTTCCCCAATGAAGGTTGCCCGATCCAGTTTCTCTCTCCTCCATTGTTGCAAAGCTCAAATCAACTAGATCTCTCAATCCCTCCACCCAAACTCGTTGATCTTTGGAGGATTGAAGGAGAAGGCCAAGATCTACATCTTCACCAACCGGTTTTCCATTTCCACCTCACTTGCTTGAGGGATTCGTGCCTAGGGTTTCCATTGGGAAAACCTAGGTGTTTTGTTGTACTCACTTTAATTGTTATTGTTTCAGTTGTTGTGTTGATTTGGGAGCCCTCAATTAAGTTGTGCGTGTGTGCCCCAAGAACATTGTAAGGGCTCCGGATTCCGCCTTGAAGGTTTCCGATAGTGGAAGGTGGACCGAGCCTTTGTGGCGAGGTTCATCGGAGAATAGGGTGAGGCCTTTGTGGCGTTAAGTAGGCCTGTTGTGGCGAGCTCACACCCCTCCAACGAGACGTACTCCCTTAACAAGGAGGAACTCGGAATACATCCTTGCTTCCGCGTGCTTCTACTTTCGGTTATCTCTATCCCCTCATAGCTTTTACTTGTATCGTGATAATTGCCTAGTGCTAGTTGTTAGCTTGTCATATAGGTAAATTCACCGTAGTTGCATATCTAGAGAATTTACCTTTGTGTCAAGGCTAAATCGAAAAAGAATTAAAATTTGGTGTAGCACCTATTCACCCCCCCCTCTAGGTGCCCATACGATCCTTTCAATTGGTATCAGAGCCTTGGCTCATTAATTAGGCTTCACCGCCTAAGAGAGTATGGGTGATGGGGATGCTACGTCGGGTGGCGATACTATTCCGGTGACCATGGATGATCTCAAGAATTTGGAAACAACCTTGACTTCATCCATGAACACTCAAATGAAGGAGTTGCATGATATGATGGCGCAACTCTTGAATGCTAATATTCCACCCGCCGCACCATCCCTTGAGGTTAATGCTTCCGCCGCGCAAAGTGGGGAGGGCGAACAAATCATTAAAGACTCCCCACCTAAAATTGATGGTGGGAAGGAGGAGCACCATAATGTTCCGTTTATTTACTCCCCTGACCCACCTATCCCTCATCCTCATATAAACAATAGGGGTGATCCACCTAGGCTTAATCCATCTTGTTTTCCTAATTGGCAATTTCTTATGAGATCTCATGTCAAGAGTGTTTCGATCGAGCTATGGAGAATCATTGAGGTTGGATTCAAGGCCGTCGACCCAAACAACATGACAAGAAGAGAGATTGTGGATTGTCAACTCAATGACTTGGCCCTCAACATGATTCAAACTGCCGTGGGGGAAAAGGACATGGCTCACATCGAACTTGCCACCACCGCCAATGAAGCTTGGGAGACTCTCTCCGAAGTGTTTGTTGGCAATGAAAGTATGAAGAGGAATAGATTTGAAGCCTTGAGCAACCAAGCCTAGGGATTTTTCATGGTAGAAGGTGAATACCTTGAAGACATTTTCGAAGACTCAAGACCATTACCACTCAATTTAGAGCTCTTGGAGCCACCTATGTGGATGATGCTTGGATCAAGAGTAAGTATGTGAGTGCCCTCATGCCTTTCGAGCCCACCGACTTGAAGACTTTCCAAGGAAGGCACAACTACCACCTCATGTCTTCCAATGAAGTTATGCAAGAGATGGCGGCATTCAAGGTGGCCGCCAAGAACGCCGAAGACGCTCTTGCCCGGGCCATCGGAATGCACAAAGGAACTTCGCTTGCTTTGAAGGCCAAGGTTGTGGTGCAAGACGAAGATGATGAGACTCAAGAAGATGTGTCACATTGGCATCCCAAAGATCTTGAAGATACTCTCAAGGACTATTCGGCCCTCACATCTTGAGCCTTTTTGAAGAGTCCGTCCAAGGCAAAGGAGCTTGTTAAAAAGTCAAGTGGAAGGAAGGAGGGTGGCCAAAAGTTCGTTCTTGCTACAATTGTCAAGACCTATATCACTTTGTGGCCGAGTGTCCGTTTGAGAATCGTGAACATCATGGAGGAAGATTGTTCGCAAGGACAAGTCAAAGATCACTCACAAGAAACCATTCTTCAAGAAGAATACCAACAACAAGAAGCCTCCAAGAATTGTGTTGCTTGCTCAAGAGGAGTACTCATCCGGGGAAGAAGAAACCACAAGTGAAGTGGCCGCCATTGCCATAGCATCTTCATCATCTCCTTCCCTCTTTGAATCCCCCAATGAAAATGTCTCCAACCCCTCCGCAAGATGTCTCATGGCTAATGCCACCGAGGTATCATCCTCTTCATCTCCTAAGACTATGAAGGATATGAATGATGCTACTAGTCTTAGAGTTAAAGAGGAAATTGTTGCCTTCGATAATTTTATAACTAACTTGCAAGGTGAAACCAAGAAGCATTTTGAAGCTCTCATGAGCCAATATGGTGAGGCTCAATAGATGTTCGAGATCAAGGGTAAGATTGAAAGAGAGGATGCTATGGAAATTGCATCCTTGAAATATAATCTTGAAGAAGAGCATGAGCTTAGGGTTTCTCTTGAGGAACAATTAGAATCTATAGAAGAGTCAAGTGATTTAATTGTTGCTAAGCTCATTAAAGAACATGACCATGCAATTGCTAAATACAAAGCATGTAAGAAAGAGAAGGTCGAGCTTGGTTTTGGTCATTCTAGACTAACCGAGGAGCTAGAGAAACTTTCCAAGGCTCACAAGGTATTAGAGAGTGAACACTCTACCCTCACCAAGTCGTATGAACAACTTCAAGCTCAACCGTCTAAAATGGATATGCCTAGCTCCTCCACTCCTACTACTTGTGATCATGCAAATATTATTGAGAAAAATGCTAGGTTGAAGATCAATCTTGCTAAAGCCATCTCCCTAGGCAAGAAACCCTTTGTTACTTCACGAAAGGGGAGAAGTGGTGTTGGCTTTTTTGAGGAGGAAAAGAAGAAAGAGAGCTTCACGAAGGATGCTATGGATCCTCAAGCAAAGAAGCTTCCTTAAGCCAAGAAGGTCAACATTACTAGTGGTGGTGCCACAAGGGGCAAAACCACCAGTGATGACTTTGCGGGAAAAACTAACCCTCATTATATCTTATATGTTGATTATTATGGGGATATGATGATTGACAAGCACTGGCAGAGTTGGCGGGGACTAATCTTCTTATGTAGCTTTAGTGCGCTCCCCGGCAACGGCGCCAGAAAACTGCTTGGTGATTGGTGATGGTAGCGTTGGGTTGTGCCCAAAGCGAAGGCGTGGATATAGTAAGTAGCAGTTTTCCCTCGTTAATGAACCGAGATTTATCGAACTAGTAGGATTTTAAAATCAACAACAAAGTGAATGTTGAAGATCTCTGTCGCTTAATCTTCAACAGACGTGGAACTGCACACACTCAACCAATTACTTTGCCCCCAACGGCGGAAAGGTTGTCAATCTTTCCGGTCTCGCAGAAAACAAAACGATTAATTGTATAGTGAAATAGATAAAAATATGAAAGTGGACCAGATGAGTAATGATGATGAAAAGTGATGAATAAATGTTGCAATCAATGTAAAAAGATGGACCGGGGTCATGGATTCACTAGTGGAGTCTATCAAGTAAATAAAACATTCATATGATGGATAAACAAATTACAGTTAGACAATTGACAAGATTATAACACAAACTTAATCTAGGCGAAGGGCTCTTGCACACGCGGGCACACGACCGACGCCGAGAGTTTCGATCCTGATCTATCGACTTACAGATTCTTTGCTGGCCCATGCATCCCGGCCATGCGAGAGTGAAGGCGCACACATGCAGCTGGTACGCCTCTCGATTGGTTGGTGGTCTCCCATTTCTTTTCGTACACACTCCAAGCTACCAGGACTGGAGGTACCGGCCGGCAACTCGCAGGTGGCTCGCCGGTGAACCTACACAGCGTCAGCAGCAACTTGAAGCGTAGGCAGGTGCTCGATCTATTCTCTCCGCAAGTCTAGATGTTCTTTGCAGGTACACCTATTATTTTGTTCTTTGATTAACATCACACATGGAAAAAGGTTGATATATATGTATAATAGATTAATAGTACTCCAATCACAGGCGTTTCGACAAAAAAATAATTTGGAAAGATTATCTTTGCTGCATATATTTATTCGCTTGGTGTAGCTGGATAGCCCGCAAGACCCAGGCTTCTGGATGAGTTGTTCCGCGGAGGATGCAGATTCTTTTTAGTTCAAAGTTTGATGCATATTTGATTGGTAACTCATACCTCTGTACTCCACCGATTTGATAATTGTGTTATTTCCTAGCTCTGCAAAGCTCTCCTACTTACTGTACTATCCGTAGTCCTAACACGGTTGAGTTAGTGCCAATAATTAGGTCTCCAACTTTCTGTTTTGCCAGTGTAGCAGAAATACTATATGTATTTTCCATATGAACATGAATCAGGGAAAGAGATTACTGACCAGCCGGCCATGTCCTGAAAATTCTTCACACTTTTTGCTTCATGAGCGTTCTACCTAACAAGATTTGGAATTACATATTCCAAGCAATATTGTCCAGTAACATGGATTAAGAAAATCCAGCAATAAGTTAAGATGATTTTCCACTAGATACGTTATATGATATGTGAGTGGAAGTAAACTGCGTTGTTATTTGAAGAATTATTTAAGATCTTTGTATACTCATGTATTCTTGCTAACATGTGTTATTTTGTAATAACAACCTTTTGTTCTGATGAGAAGCGACAGATCGTTTATTTTCGGTATGCATGTACTCAGGAAGAATCATTCAAATCAATGTTGCACAAGCATCCGACAAGTTGTCTACTGAAATCCAGTATGTATGTTTGATGATACCTGACTGAAAGTAAATTGCTTAGTTATTTGCAGAATTATAATTTTTTTGCATTCCATCTATTCTTGCTAACATATATTATTTTGTAACCTCAGCCTTTTTTCTGATGAGGAGTGATCCAAGGTATAGGCCGTTTTTTCGGTATGCGTGTACTGAGAAGAATCATTTGAATCAATATTGTGGCATTCTGTTTTAAATGCAGTTGCATAAACACGGAGTCTACTGAAAACAAATGGCTGTCAAAAGACGGTGGGTTGATACTTAAATTGTTCCTTTGTTGTAAGTACAAAGGCTCAGCGGTGACCATAAATGTACATATTATTGAACTTATTTTACTGTAGAAAACATGCAGGTGAAATTCAATTGTAGATGTAAATGCAATTTATAGATTCTTTTCACGTGGACGATGTGTTGTTTCTATTAGTAGGTCATAGTTTAGCAACGTAGCATGCACAAAAAATAGTTGGCTATTTAGTTAGTAGAAATTAATTTTGCATGAATTTCCATCATTTTTCGAACGAAATTTGCTAATATAACGATTCGTATATTCTCATGGAACTGCTTGGCCTAAATTAGTTTATTTGATTGTGACTTCTGTTGTGCAGACATGATGAAATAACTACTCCCTCCGTCCCGGTTTATAGGGGCAGCGCGAGTCACTAGATCGTTAATTTGACCAACCTAATATGAGTTATATACTACAAAAGTTATACCGTTTGAAACTTTGGATGTTATATTTTCTAATGGTGTATATTTTACGTTATGCAATTCATATTAAGTTGGTGAAATTGATGATCTAGGGACACGCGCTGCCCCTATAAACCGAGACGGAGGGAGTACCAAAGTTTTACCGTCATTTATGGGACAGTCTGATACGCCAGGTTATATGGAACAGTACTTGAATCAGGAAGCTCACCGAACACATGTACGTTATCATGTTCACCTCTTTATATGCACGTTGGAAGGTATCTGTACAATTACATACCTTACATTTCCAGTTCTTCCTCATTAGAAATGTCTCAGTTAGTTTCGGTATTAAGACTTTAGTTATGTCACTTTAACTACTGGGTGCCGACTCTCTTTCCACCCTTCGCTTTGAGAGTCGACCTCCGCTTCCTCCCTCTTTCCCCGGCTCGCTTCTCTCTCCTATCCGGCGGCGTTGCCGGCCGGCGTGGACGAGGATGCGCATCATGGGTTGTAAATACTAGTTGTAGGTTTCTCTTTGCTTGCTGTTTGTCCCTTGTGGCATCTTGGAGTAGAGGGCCAGATCCCATCGGCCGGATCTGGTGCGTGCTCGCCATGGTGGTCATCGCTGTGCTTCTCTGGTGGCAGGAGCTGTCACAAGCGGTGGTGCTGAGGCGTGAGATCTCCGAAAATAAGGCCGTCTTCCCCTTCTGTGCGAGTTCCATCTTGGTGCTTCGGTGCGGTACCGGATGGTGGTGGCTCTGCTTCTTGACAAAGCTTCTGTGGAGGAAGATGGAGTGGAGAGGCTGGGCGGCAGCTCGTTTCAATAAGCGCCCATATGCCCTCTTCTGTTGCTGGATTTCTTCTCCTCTGATTCCTCTCCTGGTCGGCCGTGGTGGCGAGGCTGAGGGGAAGTGCAGAGTGATGGATCTTGGAGCTGGAGGGGGTCGGGATTATTGTGGTACTGCGTGTTGGAGAAGATCCTCGGTGGCTCATGCTTGGCCATCGACTCATGATGCTGGCGGGCAGCAGCTCCAAGCCTGGACGCTGGCGTTGCGCCAGGTTTATTTCAACCTCCATCGGAGGCCCTCCCGAGTTCTTGTAGCAGCGCTTCTCTCCCATCCTGAATCAAGTGGTCTCGTCCCCGATTCTTGTGTGGGGGGCTGTTACTTGATCTCTCAGTTCATCGGTGCTGGCGAAGAAGATGATGGAGCCGATTGCGTTCCTCTTTCTTTGCCCAAGGTCTGTAATGCAAAAGTTGAGGACTTTTTTCTTATTTTGGTTTATTGTAAGGTCCTCAATGTAAATTGTACAGCACTGCTGAATATATAAATGCAGTATCCAGGCCCTTCGGGGCCTATCCCTGTTCAAAAAAAAAGTTATGTCACTTTCATACATGTTATCGTACCTCAGAAACTGCTAAGATATTTTAGGAGATCAATATATGTTGAAGTCCAACATGAGGCAGGTTCTTAACATAGATCACATCAAGGTATCTCCTAATAGTTTCACTTCGCCGCTCTGTTGTACATCTTGATAAATTTCTGCAAAAGAAAAAGTATTGCTTTGATCAGTGATGACCGTATTATGCTTAGTTTATCGCACTCGAAAACATATTATTCATTCAGCAAAGCTGAAATATGAAACAATAATAGCTTATTAGCTTCTCTTGTGAACCTACTATAAGACTCATAAAGGAAACATGTTATGTGGAGCCTATTGCATGCCACCTCACCATGTGTCAGCATTTTTTCATTTGAATGTCAGTCTGTAACTAATGTTAGATTTTCATTATATCAACTTCAACACTTAGATTTTCTAGCTAAGGTTATCAACGAACTCGAGATTGTAATTTTTCTGAAAATGAAATTATAATTTTGTTTTGAAAATGAGATTATAAAATTTTGGTTCACGGTTTTAAATAGTCAGAGTAGTATACTATTCAAATGATGTGTTATGGGCTCCATATTTTCCTATATGAATCAACAATCACTAGAGGTGCAACATGTGAACGCTCTAATGGCTAATTAATTAAAATTAGTCGTGGAACCATAATTTTTCCTCCATGAATCATGCCTTCACATAAAGTGAGTATATCGTTTTTTGACCTTTCATATTTAACTCTTAAATAATATTTCTCCCACCTTAACGAGAGAAAAACAAATCTTGAGTGACTCTCCCCCATCGAGTTGCATGGCGCATGTTAGGGGAGAGTAGGTTTTAGATATAATGATCAAATTAAAAATAACATGGTGTGAGTTGTCACAACTCATCACAACAATGCAACAATCATTAAATGAATTTATTTTAGGACTAGCACCGATGCAAATAGATTCTCTTATTGGCATCACAAAATGTACGTCTGCGATATTTTCTCAGTGTCAAGAAAAGTCATCTGACTTCGTTTATAGGAAATGCAAAACTCGAGTGAAAACATTTCCTTCACTATACTTTTTGCTGATCTCAAAGCATAGAACAACCTTTAAACACAGAAGATAAGCCATGTACCCATGTGTGCATGTACAAATTTATTTCCAAATAACATTTTACTATATGATTAACTCAAATGACAATAAATTCATAATTTTTATGATGCACGTGGTTAATCATCAATCTATTATTTACATGTATTTGAAAATTTAGCTAACATTTGTAACATAAATATTTTGACATTGTAAAGTTTGCATGTATGATAATTAGTCCATACAAGACATAATAATAATATAATAATAATTGGCATGTATGATAATTAGGCCATACAAGACATAATAATAATAATAATAATAATAATAATAATAATAATAATGAAGACGGACAAGATGATCATGATTCATCCCATATCACTCAGCGTCAACAATAGTGTTGTGTTCAATATTTTTGGATATAGGTGGACCTCCTAAATCGGTAAGGAAAATGGATTACAATTGTATTCATATGAACCATTGTTTTGACAATCTTGGCATAAGCGGAACACCTACGGTTAATTTTTCATTAAGTCAAGGACAAAGTAGTACAAATAGGCACTATGAATCATTCAGTAGTGCATAATATATGATCTAGAAGAAAAAAGATGTTGCCCTCGCATGGCGCGGGCCACTATCCTAGTTCATCACAAATAACAGTAGGAAAAGCATTTGACAATTTATTTTTGTCTTTCTTGAGCCATGGAAGTTGTTGCATATAATACAAAGTAAGAGTTAAAGAGTTACTTTCATTAGAAGGTAGCTCCTCCTTTTGTTCCTCACTCTCCTCCTCCTTTTCACCTAATGTGATCTTAGTTTCAGCAATTTCCTCCTCCATGGGTTCCTGCAAAGCATCGGTCTCTCCTTTTGGAGGAGAGACTTTCTTAACATATTCAGTAATATAATAATTATCATTGTAATTCTCTAAGAAATATTTTACTATAGTAAAATTCTCAGTTTGATAACGAGCATTATTAATGTTCTCCAGCAAAGAAGCAATTTCATATGCACCCTTAAAAGCAACAAATTCTTCAATCTGTTCAACATCAAAGAAATCAAAATTTTCCCTAGCATAAGAATTTCATTTTCATTGTCCGGACATTGGAAGGGGAGGTGTGGAGTGCGCCTCCCACAAGAACATTTTATATCATAGAGCAAACTTATATTTTCAGCATACAAGTTCACTTTTTTCAGAAATTCCCAAAGTTGTTTCCCTGTTTGCAACAAGCGGTGTTCCTTATAGTATTTTTGCTGATCTTCTGTGAAACCACAACAAGATCTAGTTTCAAAGAAAGTAGCCATTAAGAACAACCAAAGAACTAAGCATACTAATAAAACAGGATAAAAGACTACACTGATTTTTTGGGGTTTTAAAATTTTGCAAGAAGAAAAATAAACTAAACGAGAAATAAAGTAAGCAAGACAACAACAAAGTAAAGTGATTCAGAGTATGAGACTCCCCTTGCTGTAGCTCCAAAGTCCCCGGCAACGGCGCCAGGAAACTGCTTGATGATTGCTAGCAGAGTTGGCGGGGACTAATCTTCTTATGTAGCTTTAGTGCGCTCCACGGCAACGGCGCCAGAAAACTGCTTGATGATCGGTGATGGTAGCGTTGGGTTGTGCCCCAAGCGAAGGCGTGAATGTAGTAAGTAGCAGTTTTCCCTCGTTAACGAACCAAGGTCTATCGAACCAGTAGGACTTTTAAATCAACAACAAAGTGAATGTTGAAGATCTCTGGCGCTTAATCTTCAACAGACGTGGACCTGCACACACTCAACCAATTACTTTTCCCCCAACGGCGGAAAGGTTGTCAATCTTTCCGGTCTCACAGAAAACAAAGCGGTTAATTGTATAGTGAAAAAGATGAAAATATGAAAGTGGACCAGAGGAGTAGTGATGATGAAAAGTGATGAATAAAGGTTGCAATCAATGTAAAAAGATGGACCGGGGGCCATGGGTTCACTAGTGGAGTCTCTCAAGTAAATAAAACACTCATATGATGGGTAAACAAATTACAGTTAGGCAATTGACAAGATTATAACACAAACTTAATCTAGCTATGTGATGTCTACTACACGCTTCTATTCTTGTAGACTTGTTGGGCCTCCAAGCGCAGAGGTTTGTAGGACAGCAGCAAATTTCCCTTAAATGAGTAACCCAAGGTTTATCGATCTCAGGGAGGTGTAAGGTGAATGTATCCTCTCTCAAGCAACCCTGCAATTAAGATACAAGAAGTCTTTTGTGTCCCCAACACACCTAATACAATTGTCAGTTGTATAGGTGCACTAGTTCGGCGAAGAGATATTAAAATATGGGTAATATGGATGGTAAAACAAGGTTTTGTAATCCAGTAATAAAAATGGCAGCAAGCGAACAAGTGACAAATGTGGCTAAACACGGTGTATCAATGCTTGGAAACAAGGCCCAGGCTTCATACTTTCACTAGTGACTACTCTCAATATCATTAACATAATTAAACACATGATAGTTCCCACAAAAATACATGCATGGTAGACGTTACTCGAAGATCATTCTTTCGTGGATCAAATAGGATGAGAATTGCGTAGGGCTACGAAAAGCACACCTTAAAGTTCGTATTCCACATCTATGGACACTTCATGCTGTCACTATCCGCATCCAAAGATAGTACTAACAAACACCACAACCTATTTCTTGAATAGTCTCTTTCTTCAATAACACAAACATCAAGAAACCTCATGATCTATTCAATCCAACAATAATAAAGAACAAACTCATGATGAAGATCCCTCTAAGCTATTATCTTTAGAGTCACACACGGCACCCACACTGTCATCGAGATACCATGATCACAACGGTGACTCCCGAACTTATACTAGATGACAGCATTTGAGCTAAATCATATCCATTACACATAGGGAAACATCATGTATTCAACTATACTAACAAAGCTCATGATCATAACGAAGATCACATCATCGGAGAGAGAGATAACCACATAGCTACTTGTATAAGCCTCAGCCACGGTGAGGGACTACTCCCTCCTCATCACGGGAAGCAGCGGTGTTGATGGAGATGGCTCCGGCGGTCGATCCCTGTCCCGGCAGACTGCCGGAACAGGACCTTCTGAACCCCCGAAACTTGTCGACAATGGCGGCGGAGCTCTGTATCGTATTTGGGAAAATCCTTCGGGGGTTTGGGTTTTTTCTTCGAGACTTAATTTATAGGCAAAACCCCTCAGGAAGGCGAGTCTCGAGGGGCAGGGACGGTCGGCGGCCGCGGGTGCCGGCCAAGCCCGTCTATGCCCTGTGGGCTGCCCCCAGGGTCGCCCTTTTGGCTAGTGTCTTCATTTGTCCAATAAAAAATCTCCGTAAATTTTTGTCCAATTCCGAGAATATTTCCAGTACTAACTTTCTGCAACAAAAACAACACAAAAACAGGGAACTGGCACTGGGCATCTTGTCAATAGGTTAGTCCAATAAAATGCCTCAAAATGATATAATATGATAGTAGAAACATGTGACAACATCACAAAACAAGCATGGAACAATAAAAAATTATAGATACGTTTGACACATATCACTATGACATAGAGAACATGATAATATTTATGTAGGCATCACGACAATGAACAAAGACCGTTGAGTCCAACTGCATCTTTGTCTAAAAAGTGTACCGTGGGATCACTATCCAGCCTGTCACCCAACGGTATTAAGTTGCAAGCGACAGACATTTGCATTAAGTAAAGCGCATGAAGTAAGCAATACTAATATCAAAAGAGACATTAACACCGCTGTTTTACCCTTAGTAGCAACAGCACACCCTCGCCCTTAGACGTTTCTGTCACTCGTGCCCAGGAACAAAAGGGGGCATGAACCCACTATCTAGCATAAATACTCCCTCTTGGAGATACACACAATCACTTGGCCAAAGTAACTACGTACATCGGAGAGCATGCAAGAACATAAATTCATGCACAATCTGATCATAACTTCAAAATCCATCAGATCATAGCAAACACATCACATAACATTACAATAATCGATCTTTATCATGTTAGGCAGCTCACAAGATCATAATACATGAATCACAAGGGAGAGAGACTACCATCTAGCTACTGCCATGGACCCGTAGTCCAAGGTGGGACTACTCACAAATCATCCCGGAGGAAGTCATGGCGATGAAGAGCCCTCCGGGATCGATCTCCCCTCCGGCAGGGTGCCGGGATCAGCTTCAGAATCACCCCCGAACTAGGGTTTATGGGGCGGCACCTCTGGGTGAATTCTCTGGAAAATAATGGGCGCCTCAACGTTTTTGGGATTAATCTGATTTTATAGGCGTCGGAGGGGGCCGAGGGGACCCACCAGGAGCAGGGGCGGGTCCCACCCGCCGCCCTAGGGCAGGCCGCGGCTGGGGGTCATCCCTGCCCTGTGGGTGGCCCCGAGGGCTGCCCTCTGGACTGAAACTCCGTCTTGGCGAATAAAAAATCCTCGTAAAATTTCAGCGCATTCCGAGAATATTTCCTCTGGTAAGTTTCTGAAATGAAAAGACAGGAAAAACAGAAAAGTGGCACTAGGCATCTTGTCAATAGGTTAGTCCGACAAAATGCATAAAAATGATGTAATAAGATAGTAGAAACATGTGACAACATCACAAAAGTAGCATGGATCAATAAAAAATTATAGATACGTTTGACTCGTATCAGGATATCTATGCTAAATTTGTTGGTCCTAGAAATGTTCCTATTGCTCGTTCTATTTGGGTTCCCAAGACCCTTGTTGCTAACAAAAGAGGACCCATTGCAAAATGGGGACCTAAATCAAAGCAATGATTTCTTGTCCGATGGGTCAAAATGGGTGCTTGATAGTGGATGCACAAGTCATATGACCGGAAGCAAGGAGATAATGACGGAGATGAGACCAAATCTAAATCATGAAACCATCAATATGGAGATCAATCAAAATCCGAGGTATCGGGTTTTGGCAAGGTGGTGGTCGCTAGGGATATCACCCTAGTGAATGTAATGCTTATTAAAACCCTTGGTTATAATTTACTTTCCGTTCGTACACTTTCTAAGATGGGATTTGCCGTCTTTATTGATGTTGATATTGTGCTACTCTTGTGGAGCAAGACTCTAAAGGTCGCTTTCGTTGGGTACGTTTAAAATGTTTTGTTTGTGGTGGACTTTTCGGGGAAAACCACTACAAATTCGATGTGCCTATTCGGAAAGGCCGACGTGGGTTGGTTGTGGCATCGCCGCCTAGCCCATGTCAACATGAGAACTTTGCAAAGTCTTCACAAGGGTGGCCACATTCTCGGACTAAAAGAAAATGTCTCTTTTGCCAAATATCGTGTTTGTAGGGCATGTGTTGAAGGAAGATGCATGATTCTCCCCATCCTAGCAAGACTATTATTTCATCCAAGAGGATCTTGGAGCTCCTCCATGTGGATCTTTTTGGTGCCGTTCCCGAAGCTAGTCTTGGTGGGAAGAAGTATTGCTTGGTGATTGTTGATGACTATTCAAGATTCACTTGGGTTTATTTCTTCAAGTCGAAGAGTGAGACCCAACAAACCTTCATCGACTTCTCCATTGAAATGCAACGTCAACACAATGTCCCCATATTGCAATTAGGAGTGATAATGGCTCTGAGTTCAAGAACTACACCTTAAATGAATTTTTTAGTGAAGAGGGAATTCATCATCAATATTCCGCAATTTATATCCCTCAACAAAATGGTGTAGCCGAGAGGAAGAACCAGACTCTTATGGATATGGCAAGGTCCATGTTAGCAAAGTTTAAGTCTCCGTTGAGTTTTTGGGCGGAGGCTATATCCACGGCATGTCACTCATCCAACCGGCTCTACTTCCGCAAAGGTTTGAACAAGACTCCGTATGAGATCCTCACCGGCAACAAGCCTAACATCTCCTACTTCCGTGTTTTCGGTTGTAAGTGTTTCTATTTGATCAAAGGTTGTCGCTTAACTAAATTTGAATCTAAATCACTAGAGGGTATCTTTGTTGGTTATGGTGCCGAATCCCACACTTATAGAATCTATGACAAAGCCTCACGGCATATCATAGAATCTTGTAGTGTGGTGTTCGAGGAAAATGACGGCTCCCAAGTGGCGCAATTTCATGTTTCCGATGTAGATGATGAAATTACTCAAGAAGCCATAAGAAGAATGGGTGTGGGATTCTTCCGTCCCATTGAGGAAACCCTTGTGGCGGACCGAGAAGGACAATGCTATACTCAAGTGGAGCCTTCATCTACACAAGAAAATCTTGCCAATAAAGAGCCTATTGCACCAACCCAAGAACAAGTTGAAGACCCTCAACCCCTTGATCAAGTTTCTATGCAAGAGCCCAACTCACCTATTTGTGATGCTAGCCATGATCAAGACCTTGCTCAATCATCTTCTTCTTGAAATGTTGAAGCCGTGCCTATTGATGATCAAGGTCAAATTTCCGGTCAAGACGGGGACTCAAATAATCAAGATGATCAAGAGATTCTTCCAAGGTCAAATGAAGATATCGAAGCCCGTCGTAAAGCTAGAGTTGCAAGAACTATGGAAATCCGTGAACACACTCTTGAGAAGGTGATTGGTGATTTGAGAGGCAAGGTGTCCACCCGGAGACAATTGGCTAATTTTAGTGATCATCAAGCTCATATCTCCATGATGGAACCGGAGAAAGTGTGTGAAGCTCTTGAAGATCCGGATTGGTTGGAAGCTATGCATGAAGAGCTCAACAATTTCGAGTGCAATAAAGTTTGGAAGTTAGTTGAGAAACCAAAGGAGTGTCGCAATGTTATTGGCACAAAATGGATTTTCAAGAACAAGCAAGATGAACATGGCATGGTTGTGAGGAACAAGGCTAGATTGGTGGCTCAAGGGTACTCTCAAGTTGAAGGCATTGATTTTGGAGAGACCTATGCTCCCGTGGCTCGCCTTGAGTCCATCCGTATCCTTCTTGCTTATGCATCCCGTTATAAATTTAAATTGCAACAAATGGATGTTAAAAGTGCTTTTCTCAATGGTCCCTTAAAGGAGTTGGTGTTCGTTAAGCAACCCCCGGGGTTCGAGGACCTCAACTTCCCTAACCATGTCTACAAGCTTGATAAGGCGCTCTATGGACTCAAGCAAGCACCACGTGCATGGTACGAGCACCTTAGAGAGTTATTGTTAGACCGTGGATTTGAAGTTGGGCAAATTGATCCCACTCTTTTTACTAAGAGGGTTAAAGGGGAGCTTTTCGTATGCCAACTATATGTTGATGATATTATCTTTGGCTCATCTAACAAAGCTTTTAATGATGAATTTTCAAAGCTTATGATCGATAGGTTTGAGATGTCCATGATGGGTGAATTGAAGTTCTTCCTTGGATTTGAGATCAAGCAATTGAGAGGAGGGACTTTCATTAGCCAAACCAAGTATATTCAAGACATGCTCAAGAGATTTAATATGGTGGATGATAAGGAGAAGATGACTCCTATGGATACCAAGTTCCATCTACAACTTAACCCAAAGGGTATAGATGTGGATCAAAATCTCTACCGCTCTATGATAGGTTCGTTGCTTTATCTTTGTGCATCTAGACCCGATATTGTGTTGAGTGTAGGTGTGTGTGCAAGGTATCAAGCCGCTCCTAAGGAAAGCCACATGTTGGCGGTCAAAAGAATCCTACGATATTTGGTTCATACCCCAAGGTTTGGTTTGTGGTATCCAAGGGATTCATCTTTCACTCTTTGTGGGTACATGGATTCGGATTGGGCTGGGGATCAAGATGATAGGAAATCAACTTCTGGGGCTTGCCAATTTCTTGGTAGGTCCTTGGTGAGTTGGTCTTCTAAGAAGCAAAATTGTATATCTCTCTCCACCGCCAAAGCCGAGTATGTGGCCGCCGCTAGTGCATGCACTCAATTGTTATGGATGAGGCAAACCTTGAAGGAATACGGTGTCAATTGTGACAAAGTGCCTCTTTTGTGTGACAATGAGAGTGCTGTCAAGATCGCCTACAACCCGGTGCAACATTCAAGAACCAAGCACATTGAGATTCGTCATCACTTCATTCGAGATCATGTTGCCCGTGGAGATATTGAGCTAGCCTATGTGCCAACCAAATACCAACTTGCCGATATATTCACGGAGCCACTTGATGAAGCAAGACTCAATTTGTTGAGGAATGAGCTAAATGGCGTGGATTCAAGGAGCTCGACTTGACCATCTTGCATACACACCGAAATGGAGTGTTGTCCTAATTAATTGGGCTCTCCCTCCCCCCAATATGCCTAAAGTAAAAATCATTTGTGTCTCTATTTTCAATTCTTGAATTGTGAGCTTCAATGACGAGTATTGGTTATGGACCCAAGATATATCTTCGCGGTGTCATGCCATAGACTCAAACATGGTGGCTTCGGCCACCGACCTCCTCATAGGAGGAGTTTTTTCTTATTTGGTTTTTACCGCTCGTTTTTATAAGACCTATATGTGTCACTATGTGCGTGCCATGGAAAGTCACTCACAATTGGCCTTTACCTTTCTATCTTGCAATTGTGAGTGCCCTACCATATTATGACAGTGTGTAATCTCATCCTAAGCCAACTTATCCCAAAACATTTCTCTCTAATTGCAAAACTTGTGGATCATCCCGTCGGCAGTTTTTGGTGAACACGGCGCCCGGTACTACCGGCAACGCAGCGGTACTACCGCTGCCTGGGGATTTCGACTCCCAGGCAAGGCTGTACCGCTACGGCTACCGTAGTAACCGGGTACCCGGTACTACCGGTGATCTCCAGCGGTACTACCGCTGGGAGTCAATAGTACCAGGTAGCGGTACTACCGCTAGCCTTCCGGTACTACTGCTCCTTCCCAGGGGTGGTACCACCGTAGGCTACCGGCAGAACCAGCGAGGGCGGTACTACTGCTGGGACAGCGGTACTACCGCTGAGGGCGTTTTCCTGAGGGGTTAAGTCAGGCGTGGAGGGGTAGTTCCTCATTCTATCCCCTCCACCCCCGATCCCCAAAAGGATCCCTCTCCTCACCGCCGCCGCCGCCAAGAACCACCGCCGGGGAGCCCTCCTCCGGCCTGGATAGCCCCTCTCCGGCTGCTGGGAGGCTCAAGCACCTCCTCCTTCCTCCTCTCCTCCACCATGAGCTCCGGTAATCTCTCTCTTCTCTCTCTCAACCTAGTTGATTCGTTGAGATGCATTGGAGATAGATTGTCGAAGTCCTAGTGGTAGAAGTTGTAGGAAATAGTTGGTACTTAGTTTAGGATCACTTTTGCATAGTTTGGTTGGAGGATTCCATAGATCGAGGTTGTACCGCCAAGTCTACCGCTAGTTCTGGCAGATCTGGAGGTAGTGGTACTACCGCCACGTAGTGGTACTACCGCCGCACCGGTACTACTGGTAGACTAGCGGTACTACCGCTGAACTGGAATTTTCTAGAATCTATGCAAACCTGATCCTTTACTTTTTTATCTATTTTGCTTTGCAATACTCATCCTCGTGCTATCCGTCTATGCTTTCTTAGGTGCTAGTCAGGGTGCGGGTGGAAGTCTCATCAAGCGGGCCGCCAAGCATGCTCGCAAAGGAAAGAACCATGATGATGAAGAGCCTAAGGTGATGCCTGCGAAAACTACAAGACATGACCGTTCAGATGCAGTAAAGGTCCATGCAGCCAAGAGCAAGTCTCTTCTGACGATGTCCTCTAAAGATTTTGTCCGTGAAAGAAGGAAGAACCCTTATGATACCCCCAAGGACCGTCGGTATACCACTCGGGGTTTTCACACCATGTTCCAAGAAAAGATCTTTTATGAGGTTCTTCCCAAGTTCAAGACTAAGGTTGTGGGGCAGTTTTGCATCAACACTGACTATATGGAGAAGCACTTGGACTACTTTGGAGAAGCTATTGAGGTTTGCAAGGAGTTTGGGATATATGAGTACATTGGGGTGCAGGAGGACTACAATGAGCACCTCATCATGCAGTTCTTTGCTACCGTTCATTTCTTCAGTGATGAACCTAGGAGGATCAAGTGGATGACCAAGGATGAAGTACTTGAGGCTACGTGGAGTGACTTTGCCTCTTTGCTTGGGCTGGTTGACCATGGTCATGATATGGATAACATAGCGGAGCAACAATTCTTTCGCATTCCCTATACCGACAAGCCAATGAAGCCCAATGTGTTGTTTGATCTCTACATCCAGGGGCGTGCAGTTGTGGGGGAACAAAAGCATCTGCTGAAGACTTGGGACATTATGCACCGGATCTACCGCAACACCCTTGCTCCTCGGGTTGGAAACTTTGATCAAATTCATGGGATGCTTATCAACATCATGCATGAGTCTTCTCTCATGGTTGTCCAAGGGAAGAAGTTGGATGTGATGGATATCATTTGGCATGAGATGTATGCGGTGTTGATCCTATTTTGATGAACTCATCAACCATGTGTGGGAAAAGGAAGGCCTTGACATGCGTCTCTTGGATAATGAGGAAGAGCTCACCGAACACAAGTCCAAATATCTCTTCATTAAGAAGCATGCTCCTCCTCTCATCCCCAATGTTGAAGAGAGTACCACGGATGATGAAGATGACCCCACCTTTGAACTCCCTCCCAAAGAAAAGGCTCAAGACAAAGGTTTCAAGAAATGGCTTGCAAATTCTCTCAAGTCAATTTTCTGCCGTCAAGATGACATGGACCGTAGGGCCTACAAGGAACACAAGAGGAACAAGCTAGAACGTCAACGCACTCGCAAGTATTTTGAGCATTTGGGTGTACCCGTGGTTGCCGGATCCGAGGATAACATCACTTCGTACTCAGCTTGGGTTGCCGGTGATGAGAACAATCCGCGTCGCACTTGGGTTGATTATGATTTTGAGGATGATGCCTCCTCCTCTCGTCTACATGAACCTTGGACACGTGGTGATGATGCACCGGAAGACTCCAACCGCAACAAGGCTAGTGAAGAATCTGAGGATGGTGATGATGAGGATGAGGAGAGTAATGACGAGCCCGCCGATGCCACTAGCTCCAAGGAGTGACTTCCACATGGGACGTTAGCATCGCCTCTCCCTTTTTGGTGTCATGATGCCAAAGGGGGGGGGGGAGAGTTCTACTAGTTATCCGGGGAGTTGCATGGGCTGGGAGCACAAACTTGTCTTTCGTTGCCTCCCTTTCGTTGCCTCTTATCGCTTGTGCTCTTATTTATCTTCACTTGATTTCGTTGAACTCATGGGGTGAGACATGGGAACCTTTTAAATTCGTGCCAGACTATGTGGTGTAATAGCTTTTCTTTATTCTATGTGCGAAGTTTGTGTGAAATTGCTATATCCCTTGCTATTATATATTGTGTGATATCTCGGTCTACAAAATCTAGGGGGAGCGTTGATCCTAACGGTTATGCATTTTGCATTCAAAAGCAAATTTAAATGATGCATAGCGTTAGGGGGAGCCTGTCTATATTTTGTGAACCTTTTGGTTGTGTGTTGTCATCATACTCCAAAAAGGGGGAGATTGAAAGAGCATATTCGCTCTAAATCCGTTTTGGAGTCTAATGACAACACACAACATCGGACTAACATTTGTGTGTAATACTTGCAGAACTTTTAGATTAATTCTGGTCCAGAAAAAGGGAGTCGATGCGAAGAGAGAGGGCCTGAAATCAGCCCTTGTCTGCCAAATCTGGTCTCAGCGGTAGTACCGCTGGTGCAGCGGTAGTACCGCTCCTTCCTGGGGTTGTGCTATCGAAGTCCAGCACTACCGCCAGAGGTACCCAACGGTAGTACCGGCAGCTCGCCGGTAGTACCGCTACCTGGTGGCAGCGGTACCTCAGAGAGGTACCACAGCCGCTGGTGCTATATTGCACGGGATATCGGCAGGATATCCATGGTGGTAGTACCGCTGCCGTAGCGGTAGTACCGCTGTGCAGATTTTCTGCACATAACGGTTCGATTTCAAGTGGCCCTATATAAAGACCCTTTCTTCCCCCAATGAAGGTTGCCCGATCCAGTTTCTCTCTCCTCCATTGTTGCAAAGCTCAAATCAACTAGATCTCTCAATCCCTCCACCCAAACTCGTTGATCTTCGGAGGATTGAAGGAGAAGGCCAAGATCTACATCTTCACCAACCGGTTTTCCATTTCCCCCTCATTTGCTTGAGGGATTCGGGCCTAGGGTTTCCATTGGGAAAACCTAGGTGTTTGGTTGTACCCACTTTAATTGTTATTGTTTCTGTTGTTGTGTTGATTTGGGAGCCCCCGATTAAGTTGTGGGTGTGTGCCCCAAGAACATTGTAAGGGATCCGGATTCCGCCTTGAAGGTTTCCGATAGTGGAAGGTGGACCGAGCCTTTGTGGCGAGGTTCATCGGAGAATAGGGTGAGGCCTTTGTGGCGTTGAGTAGGCCTGTTGTGGCGAGCTCACACCCCTCCAACGAGACGTACTCCCTTAACAAGGAGGAACTCGGGAATACATCCTTGCCTCCGCGTGCTTCTACTTTCGGTTATCTCTATCCCCTCATAGCTTTTACTTGTATCATGATAATTGCCTAGTGCTAGTTGTTAGCTTGTCATATAGGTAAATTCACCGTAGTTGCATATCTAGAAAATTTACCTTTGTGTCAAGCCTAAATCAAAAAAGAATTAAAATTTGGTGTAGCACCTATTCACCCCCCTCTAGGTGCCCATATGATCCTTTCAAAGAGGCGTAGGAGGAGGTGTGTGGGATAAGCTCGCCTCGTTACACTGCGTATGTTGGTGAAGAAGGCGGTCCAAGGTCGCCGCGCGATGTCTCTCGTCATGGCTCGTGTCATGGCCCGCCTTGCGTCGGCTCGGTAGGGAAGGGGCCTGGTGAAATTCGGGAGAAAGTGCTACGGGCCGTGGTTTTAAAACCGGCCCGGAGAGAGGAGTTGGGTGGGTGGCGCCTTAACACTGAACACCGGTTCTGTAACGTGCATTAACATCGGCGGTGACGAGTATTGGAAGACGAAGCACGATGTGTGTGCGTCCACCAGGGAAACTGACAAGCCTCGTCGCTCAACTTAGAATTCAGTTGACCGATCTTGTGTGCCTCTCTTAGGATTGACCCATCTATCGGTATCCGACGTGACGTGGGTTGTCGCATCGATACAGCACTTCCATAACGTTCTCTATGGACCGGGGTTGTGTTAGAGTGCGGAGTGCCATTTTATTGGGATAGTATGGACACCATTTCTACACCTGACTAGGGATGGAAACGGAGCGGAATATTTCCGAATTTCCCACGGAAAACAGAAACATAAGGGAAATATGAACACGGAAACGAAATTTGCAAAACGGAAATAGAAACGAAAAACTTTATGCGAAAACGAAAACATATACGGAATGGTTTATTCTGTCGGAACTATCACGGAAACGGAATTTCCGTTTCCGGTAATACGAAATTTCCGTTTCTTTCCTACGGTGTGCAAAGCCCAATCCAACAACCCAAAAAAATCTAATGGACACATTTAGACCCAACCAAGAATATGAAAAACGGTCACGTTTAGGATCCCGTAAAAAGAAGGCCATGTTTAGGACGCACGGCACTGAGTTCCGTTTTCATAACTACTCCTGACGTCCTAATGAATTAATGATAGGGTTATTGGAAAGCCGGTGGAAATGCTCTGAAAACAACAATTGGAACTGAGCCGAGCACACCGCGAGGCACGCCGCCGGATAGAGCTGCAATATCTCGTTCCCGATTTAGCTAAGTCGGCACCGCCGGAATGGCGGTAGCGCGGCCGACGGTGTCAATCACAGTAACATCGGGCCGTGGCGCCGGCGACTGTAACCCTGCGGCACGACACGTGCGCGCGTGCGTCCACGAAACACCCATCGGAACTGCCAAAGGAAGCTGCCGCTGCCGACGTCCCCCCATCTCATCGGGTACATCACCCAAGATAACACAGGCCTCGCTGCTGCAGAGCGTCGACCCAGGACTTCCCACGGCCCCCGTGCCCTCCATTTCACACCTTCCACTCCACCAAGCAGCTCTCGTCACTCCCCTCGCTTCTCCGTAAGCATACGTCACCCACGCTCACTTCACTTCACACTCGCTCAGCCGCTCTCTCTCTCAGCTCCGACCAGTGCGGCCGTCCGTCCAGCCATGGGCGTGAGCAACAACATCACGGCGTGCCTCAACTTCCTGGCCATCCTCTGCACGGTCCCGGTCGTCGCCACGGGCCTCTGGTTCGCCTCCAAGCAGGGCGCCGAGTGCGCGCGCCTGGCGCGCTGGCCGGTCGCCATCCTCGGCGGGCTCCTCCTCCTCGTCGCGCTCGCCGGCTTCGTCGGCGCCTACTGGAACCGCCAGGGCCTCCTGGCCGCGTACCTCTTCGCCATGGCGGCCCTCATCACGCTCCTCCTCGCGCTCCTCGTCTTCGCCTTCGCCGTCACCCACGGCTCCGGCGCCTACCCGGTGCCCGGGCGCGCCTACCGGGAGTACAGGCTCGAGGGGTTCTCCGGCTGGCTGAGGGGGTACGTCGCTGACGGAAAGCGGTGGGACGGGATCAGGGCGTGCCTCGCCGCGTCGGACACCTGCAGGAAGCTCGGGATGGAGAGCGCCGTCTTCATCGCGCCCGAGCAGTTCTACCAGTCCGATCTCTCGCCGCTCCAGGTACTGATAAATAGTTGCTGATGTTCACTGCTCCGATTCCTCACGTTAATTGCCCGCATTGTAGTAGTACAAATCTGAAGAAGATGCTGGTACGATTCAATCTACGAGAGGAATCAAAATCATCAGCGATAAAATCAACTTTGTGGGCTGCAAATGATTTGTGGGTTAAGCGTGCAAGTGCAAGTGCAAGTGGGTCATATCCATGTGACTGTGTGAGTACTAAGCTTGTGCGACAAAGAACCGTAATTGAAGGGCAGATCTGCTAGTAGACTGACGTCTTCATCGCATTCAGTCATTCTTGAATGGTGCGGTGTGAGCATGTGAGAACAGGTCGACATGGAAATGTGGCTCAGCGCATGGAAGCATGTACTCCTCCTGATTTAGTTTAGCCGTCCTAGTTGAGCGATTCGAGGCTGTATCGGAATGAGAGAAGCTTCCGTGTGCATAAAGCGTCCTGATTTAGTCTTTGCATTGCATTACCATGTCCAGATAATAATCTGAAGAAAAAATTGTGCATTGCAGTCCGGGTGCTGCAAGCCGCCGACGGCGTGCGGGTACGCGTACGTGGCGCCGACGACGTGGACGAACCCGGCGAGCCCGGCGGCGGACGCGGACTGCGGCGCGTGGAGCAACGACCCGCGCCAGCTCTGCTACGGGTGCGGCTCCTGCAGGGCCGGCATGCTGGGCACCCTGCGCGACCAGTGGCGGAGGGCCAACGTGGCGCTCGTCGCCGCCACCGTCGCGCTCGTCGTCGTCTACGTCATCGGCTGCAGCGCCTTCAAGAACGCCCAGACCGAGGACCTCTTCCGCCGCTACAAGTGGAGCAACACCTGATCGATGCTAGTATGTATTTTGCTGAATCTGAATGAATCGATCCCTCCACTGCGATTGCTTTACCAGAATGTGTAAATTGTGTAGTGGTAATTAATGTTCTAGTCTCGTCAAATTTGTAATGGTCGTACGTAGCTACCAATTCCAGCATAGTAAGTACTACTAGAAGAAAAATCCTGCATTGTAAGGAAAAGATAGCCAAAAATCCTACATAGTATTTTTTTTTATGGGCAAATCCTGCATAGTACTACTACGCACTCAGTTTTATTTTCGAGAAAAGATACTCAAAGGACATCTTATATGTGTCTATAGCTATGATAATTATCAAAAAGAAAAAAGACAAACGACCAATAACAAGACACAAAACAATCAGTACAAAATAAAACTAGTACATCGAAAATCATACTGACTGTTTTCTTCCTTCGCTTGTTCGTTCCAGTCGAAGGTTGAAAACACCCTAAACATGCAACAAGGTATAGGACACCTAAACGCCCTCACCATACATAGCTTTTAAAACCGCAATAGCAACTCATCTGAAACAAGATCTGGTAGTCGATCGTCGAACGAACACCGGTTAGGGCAGCACCCCACGCTGTTTGAGATTGCAATGCATCACCACCAATGGAGTGGTTTGTAAAAACCGGACCTTGCCCCAGACCACAAAAAAATAAGAGGTCGAAATTTTAGTGCAAGTATCCGGCCAATTATTTCCATTTAATAGACACACCAACTGCTAAAAATACCTACATGCCAAAACATAATCTCAGGTACAAGCAGAGACTAGAGATTCTCCCTTTTGGAAAGAACTCTTGAGAGTCAAAGAATGCATAATTCTTTGATTGAGGTTTTTTTTTTCTCATATGTAATGGACATATAACTCGGTTTCAGGAGGACTCGTGGTTACGCGGAACACCATTATATTTGCAATATCATCTCTTTATAATATCTTGCGATATAAAAATATTACTGTTGCATATGTTTTGTGAGAAGCCAAAATGTTAGGGCATGATTGGTAGCCTGCATCCGATTCTCATCTCTGTGGGGGCAGGCCCTGAGGGGCATGGCCACGGAAAAACGGACAGGAGCCATGTTGTTGCTCGTGTTTGGTAGCCTGCAGATGGTGTTGTTTCATAGGTTAGTTAAACAAGACCAACTTGTTTGGTTGCATGCAGTATGTGCTTTTGGTGTTAGATGAAGCGATTGTCCAATGTTTGGTTGCGTGCAAGAGGCCCGCTATGGTCACCACAACGCTAACATGGTGAGATTACCAGTCCATGATCATACACCCGATCGTACGTCCGATCTAGACTAGCAGGAGCTTCACAATCACCAGAACTAAAACGATGATTATGAAGTCCTTGATTCTACTGCCTACGACCTGATTACCCACTTCGGCTGCCATCTCATTAGCCACGACCTGAGCTTTCATCTCCTGTTCTATCACCCCGTTGCCGTTCAGGAAGTTGGAGTAGTTCTCCTCTGCCTCTTGCAAAGTTTCAAGGCCCCGATAGCTGTTGTTCGAGAACCCAGTCACTTGTTCATGGCAGCTACGCCACGAATTGTACACTCCTGGACGCCTCCCTCTGTACACAACGTACCAGTTCATCTGCGAACATCACAAAGATTAACAGAAACAGAAGAGCATCGTCAGAAGAGGCATGATGAGCAACACAAGAAGCATATGAAGTTCACTCTAACATAAACCTTCGACATCATGCATGATAATTACAAAAGGGGATCACAAGTTTGTCCTACCACTATGGTGTTAAATCTACCACCACATCAAAAGTGGGTGTGTCATCCTACCACCACCACCAAGAAGTTCACCATGATCTGAGGGGTTAGTATATACCACCTCATCAAAATATACAGGCCATAAGACAAGTTTCAAGCCCTAGCTAAGCCAAAATATACATCATCATCATCACTTTTCATCTTTGTTGTCATGCTGCTGATGCTACCACCACACTACATCACTATTATTTGTAGTACTTGCCCAGGAAGGTCCTGAGCCAGAGGGTCCTGTGCTGCGGCGCCATGCTGACGAAGTTCACACCCTGGGCCTTGTGATCGACAAGGTGGCCAAGAGCCACCATCAGAGCCTCCTCAGTGAACCCAATGGAGTCCATGACTGCATTGTACAGCTCAGGGTGCATGTCAGTGGGCTTGTTGTCCCTGATGGCCTGGGAAACCTCTTTCATAGCTTCATTCATGCTAGCGAAAGCCTGGATCTCGTCGTCACCGAGGGCTCCCCTCGTCCTCTTCCCTCCATGACCATGACCATGGCCGGGTGCGTCATCCTGCTTGGCGGGAGGACCATCGAGGATGACGGTGTCAGATTCTTGCGTGTCGGCATCCTCTGGGTGGGGCACGCCGAGGGGAGCACCTGAGCCCATGGCAAATTTGTCGGTCGCCAAACCGTATGAGAAGATCGTTTGCCTCTGTGGGTAGTTCACAATGGGCTTGTTCAGAAACTCCGCGTCTTTAGGGTGATCCTACAGATGTTAGAAGAGTTTGTTAGCTTCGAATGTTAGGGTTGGTTCAAACCAAAGTGGCTAGACAATGTGGTAACCATGATGTGCTCGGTGTAGTGGGTAGACTCGAGGATGATGGTGTGGGCCTCCTCGCACCATTGTGCCGCTCAAATCTCTGAGCTTGCTGACCTGCACCCATCGGAGCCTCCACTTCCTCAGGTGGTTGTACACCTGAGTTGAGGTCACCTCTGCCCCGTAGTGAACAAAGAGAGCCCTGGCGGCATCTTTCAGGTGCACCTCTTTGAACCCTTTGTCATTTCTCACCCCAGTCTTGATCAGAGTAGTCATGTGCTTTAGAACGACACTACCACAGAAAGGGCTATCAGTGGCGCACCAAATTGCAATTCTGTGGCGCACCCCCAGGTTTGCTGGGTGCGCCACAGAATTCTCGCCACAAAAATATTTTCTGTGGCGCACCTGGCTTGGTGCGCCACAGAATTCTCACATTTCTGTGGCGCACCAGGCCAGGTGCGCCACAGAATTCACATTTCTGTGGCGCACCCACCCACCGTGCGCCACAGAAATATTTCTGTGGCGCACCCCTCTTACCATGCGCCACAGAATTTTTTTGAATTTCAAAAAAAGGGCGGCCAGATCTAGATCTGGATCTGGCCAGATCTAGATCTGGTCGCCGGAATTTCGTTTCGTTTCGTTTTTTTGGAGGCCGTAGATGGGTGGAGGAGGGAGTCGCCGGAGGTTGGTGGAGGATGGTGGTCGCCGGAGTTCGCCGGAGTTCGCCGGAGGTGGAGGAGGAGGTCGCCGGAGTGGAGGAGGAGGTTGCCGGAGTGGAGGAGGAGGAGGAGGTCGCCGGAGTGGAGGAGGTTGCCGGAGTGGAGGAGGAGGTTGCCGGTGGTGGAGGAGGTCGCCGGAGGTGGAGGAGGTCGCCGGAGGTGGAGGTCGCCGGGGTGGAGGAGGAGGTCACCGGAGGTTGAGGTCGCCGGGGTTGTGGACGAGGTCGCCGGAGTTGTGGAGGAGGTCGTCGGAGGTGGAGGTGGAGGTGGAGGTGGAGGAGGAGTAGAGAAGATGTGGAGGAGAGGAGAAGAGATGGAGGAGGGAGGAGAAGGGGAGAGAAAGGAGAAAGGAAGAGGAGAAGTGGAGGGAGAAGTGGAGGGAAAAGTGGAGGAGAGAAGGAGAAAAGGGAAAAGAGAGGGAGAAGGGGGCTGGCGGGATTCAAATTTTGAATCCCGCCCAAAAATTCTGTGGCGCACCAATGCCAAGAATGCGCCACAGAATTATTGGGCGGGATTCAAAATTTCGAATCCCGCCCAATAATTCTGTGGCGCACCAATGCCAAGGATGCGCCACAGAATTATTGGGCGGGATTCGAAATGGATTCAAAATTTCGAATCCCGCCCAATAATTCTGTGGCGCATCCTTGGCATTGGTGCGCCACAGAATTTTTTTCCCTTTTTTGATTTTTTTGATTTTGCTGGGAAAATTCTTCTGTTGCCCATAACTTTTTTTGGTTTGGAATTTGAGGATTCTGTGAATTGCTGACCGGATAAACCCGGGTGCCATCGAATCCGAAATTTTCTCTAGTTTTTTTTAAGGTATTATTCGCATTTTTCGACGTCGTATGCAAAAGTTATGCCCATTTTAATATTTTTTCACGTACTTTTGGGAAAAAAGTCAAAATGTGTATTTCAATTTTTTCCTAACAAATAGACCCTAAACCTTCCCTATATCTGAAAGGATTTTATTTTTTGATTTTTTTATCATTTTCTTCAGTAGGTGCAAAACTGGAAAGGCGATCCAGGGGGGGGGGGGTGCATGGGGTGAAAAAGTGCTGCACTATTCTGTGGCGCACCGTGGCTGGTGCGCCACAGAAATTCATCTTTCTGTGGCGCATGGAGAAGGATGCGCCACAGAAAGTTGAATTTTCTCCATGCGCCACAGAAAGATGAATTTCTGTGGCGCACCACCACGGTGCGCCACAGAAAAGGCCGAGATGGACCACGGCCCACTGATTGAAGGTGGGCCCACGCGTTTTCTGTGGCGCATGAAGAGTGGTGCGCATAGAAGTCTCTCTTTCTGTGGCGCATGGCGTGCAGTGCGCCACAGAAAGTTGATATTCTGTGGCGCATGGGCTAAGGATGCGCCACAGAATGTTCAAATTTCAGTGGCGCATCGACACCATGCGCCACAGAATAATTTTTTGTGGCGCATAAATTAAGGGTGCGCCACAGATAGGCAACCTCCCTATAATGCTTTTCCTGGTAGTGCGAAGATTGACATGAATGGAAGCCACTTCATGGTAGCTTTCGTCTGGGCCTTGCTCTTCGCAATCTGCTGGCTCACCGTCAAAGCGATGTTGTTGACAACCTCAGACACGACCTGGCTACCGGTCGGCGCATGGTCATTCATACCCAAATCGGACTGAGGCTGCGAGTCATCCACGTACGATGGGATTTGGGAGTCACCGATGGGAACAAGTGCCTGGCTAAAGTCGTCGCACGTGGAATCCTAACAGATCTAACAAACCTACCACATGTACAGGATGAAGATCTAATCTAAGCCACAAGCAAGCACAGATCGAGAATAACACAAAACATATACATATCTAAGCACAGATCGACAAGAAAGGCAAAGCAACTAGCATGTTCTTCTACTAGCACATCAGAGATCTACAAAATCAAAGTCGGATGAACCCTAGAAGGCTACAAAGATCACTTACAGCTATCGGTGAAGATGCGCGACAAGCAAGAACTTGCGAGTTGAGAAGGTTGACGCCGCCTCCTCCGCCGCTACCCACCGGAGATGAGTGCGCCTCCACCGCCGCCGCCGCTTACCTGCTCGCTCAACGTAACCGGAGACCTCGAGGTGGTGGAAATGGTGAGAAGGTGTGAGCGGTGAGAGTGGAGAGCGCATATAAGGGAGGGTTTTGGGCGGGAGGTGACGCGAAATCTCCCGTCGACTTTTTCGCTGCACGGGCGAAGCTCCCGCCATCTTCGTCTCGCACGAGTTCGGCGCAAGAGGGATGGGGAATTTGCATCGTGGAGGAGAAAACGAGGTTGGCTCCACAGGAACGGCCGATTCGGCCGTTCCCATCGGGCCTGGCCCGGAGGTGCTTTAACGTTCGCGCTAGCCTGGCCCAAGTGCTCCTGCAGGCTACCAAACACCCGATACTTGCAGCTGGCGGGCCTGGCCGGCCTATCTGCAGCCTACCAAACACGCCCTTAGCTTCACGCGGGATCTAAATGGAGATAAACTGATTTTGGGGCTGCACCTAGTGGAAAGATTGATGGGAGTCTCTCTTCCGAAGGATCCAGATTCTTTTCTCTCATAGTGCTCTTGCCAACATGCAGGAAATCACGGTGTGGTGCCACGACAATGGGTATGCGTCGATTTTGTTTGTCTATGCGTAAGACTGGAGTTTGGGAAATCATCCAGTTGAATGGTATGCAGGAATTATCAAGTGGTGCTTGCTCGACATGGAATTGGCTAACAAGCAAAAAGAGAATCTGAGGCGGTGGTGTTTGTGAGAAATTAGGGTTAGGAGCTAATCGGCCTACCCTCTATTACTCTGCCTTATCGGTGGTGCCGCTCACAATGCATATTGAGGCTAGAGGGTGAGACCTTTATATAGACTCCAAATTCCAGATAACTCAATCTGTGTTCCAGATAGGACTCGTGACATGTTAAACTAACCACAATATTTAACAGCCAGTTATCGAACCTATTACTGTTAAACAATTAGGTCCCAGCACACATGTGTGAGTCATGCGCCGAATTGAATACAAAATCAAACTCGCAGGGTTTAACAATCCATAGAGCCAATCCTACGGACCACCTGACATAATTTTCGAATATCTTGGCCCAAGACAAAACGTGATTGGCGCTGGTTTCTCTCTCCCTCTCATAATCCATGCGGGAATTAAACCAATAGGTGTTCACTGTGCATGCGGAATTATGATTGGCTTGGGGGAGAGAAACAAGGCCTAATTAACATGCATTTAATGTAAATTGCGCCTATGAGGGGATGGGTTACGGGACAACAAGGATTTCAGATTATGCCCTGGATACCGGGACGGAGGGAGTATTGTTTTCCTTTTCCATGAAGTATTTCCCATTTTCCTCAAAAAATAAGTGATACCAATTTCAATATAACCATGATTGATGCCTTCTCATCGTTGTTATGCCAAAGAATTTCGACGAATTATTAAATACTCCAACAGGTTCTAGAGTATTTCGACGAGTTCCACATATATTCCGGTGACAAAGTCAATCCGTATATGCAGACTTAACCCAGAAATTGGTGTGGTTGACTTTGGCGTGTAGAAGCGTACAATTAATTCCGTAAAATCACTTCCGTGCTGTCCATAAATTGGCTGATTAGCTTCCTCGATCACTGTGAAACATTATGACCGTGTTGTGAGCTGGTTTCTTGATGCTTGACCCTTGCTCAATCATTGCTAGTTCAGGTTACTCGATCCCTGAGAGAATCAATGCAGCGTTGGCTATAACTTAACCACAAGTTGACGGGGCGGCGTCGATGCAAGCAGCCAGCGCTTCCGGTGCAGAGTAGAACGGCGAACTCGGCCAGGCGGTGAGCCTGTCCAAGACGTGTAGCCGGCCGGGCGAAAGTTGCCAAGTTTCCGTTGATCCCAGTGGAATTGGAGGAACCGAGGATCCCATCTCAGGCTTCAAGTACCTATCCAATTTATTCTCAGCTGGATTCTCCTGTCTTCCTGGTGCAGCTAGATCGAGTTGCAGCACTGCACCAGTGCCGTGAGATTTTCTCTTGGTCTCCTTCCTCAATTTGAGTGATACACATGTATATTGAAAAGTAAACCTCCTATAATTAGCTTCCTCGATCAATGCGTGCAGAACACCAAGAATTAGAACGTGCTCTTCCTCGATTCCCATGCAAGAATTATGACGGGGGTGTGAGCAGCTGCTTAAGAGCAAGGTTAATAATAAAGCCGGCTGCTGGTTATATACTATTGTCATGTCAATTATAGTTAGGGCCGACTCTAGGCCTAGTTAGGAGGTGCGACCGCCTAGGGCCCAGGCCAGAGGGGGGCCCAAAATTTTATATTCCTTCATAATTCGATTACTACACATCTAAAAAAAATTGTTGGGCTGGGCCTTTGGCATCTATCGTTGGGAGACGAGGAGTCGAGGAAACGCACGAGACTGCCTGTTCCTCTTCGCATCTTGATCGAGTCGCCTGTTCCTGCTCTTCGTCTTCGCGACTTCGCCTCTTCTTCGATCGACGGATCGAGTCGCCTCGCCCTCTGCTCCGCACGGTCGCCCCTACCCAAGTTCGCGATATGTCCTCCATCACTCCATGAATCCATGATTTCGGAATCCATGAATCCATGATGTCCTCCATGCCCTCCTTCATGCCCTCAATTGCTCCTCTCTTTAGGGATTTAGGGATTCTAATTACATGTATTCAACTCTCTCACAATTATAGGTGTTACAATGCCTAAACAATTGTCCGGTGCTGCCAAAAGGAAACAAAGAATATGTTTAGACTTTTTATCGTAATATGACATTGCTTAATTGCTTATATCAATTATTTATGGATGTCTTGGAAAAACAATATGTGGTTAGATGTAAACTTTTAATATTTTACGTAATATGCGTAGATATATAGTAAATATAGGGGCCATTTTTTCAACCTTGTACTAGGACCCCGAAATATATAGAGCCGGCCCTGTTTATAGTCAGCTTATAGCTAGCACATATAATAGTTGACTATATGCATAGTTGACTATATGCATATACTATTTTATCAATGCATGGTCCACTTTACACTCTCACACGGCACCTAGGAGCATGTGCTGTAGATGGCTCTTGCATGAGAGCACGCTTCTATTCTCTCTCCTCCATGTAAACACAAATGTATTATTTAAAACCTTACAACCTGCTGACTATACCTTATTATACTTGCTCTGATCCACACATGTGAAACCTTCCGTTTGCTAGCTGTTCCTTGCCTTGGTCCTTTCGCGAGAGACCAGCAGCAACCAGCAAACTTCCACGATATGTGTGCGCACACCAATTAGCAGAATCTGCAGTTCTTTTCTCGATATCGCCCGCCGGCCAGCTTAGATCAATGCATCAGGATGGATATCCCGCATGCAGGGCTGCGGAGATGTACACGTAGCGGAAGTGTCGAGATCTCAGCAGCGATCGATCTGACCAAAAATTCCGAGCTGCAGCGGCGATGGATCGAATTGACGGGACGAACCAACGACGAAGGATTTTGTTGAGTGGCGGGCCGGTGGCATAGTCGCAGCTATGATCCGACAGCGACGACGAAGACGAAGCTTAGGCTCTAAACTCTGATACCAATGTAAGAAATTAGGGTTAGGAGCTAATCGGCCTACCCTCTATTTTTCTGCC
Source organism: Puccinellia tenuiflora (assembly GCA_012064385.1). Classification (NCBI taxonomy): domain Eukaryota; kingdom Viridiplantae; phylum Streptophyta; class Magnoliopsida; order Poales; family Poaceae; genus Puccinellia; species Puccinellia tenuiflora. The sequence continues at coordinate 907,025 of QRDG01000232.1, read as the reverse complement.
TTATTGGTGGTGCCATTCACAATGCATGTTGAGACTAGATGGTGAGACCTTTATATAGACTCCAAATTCCAGATAACTCAATCTGTTTCCAGATAGGACTCGTGACATGTTAAACTAATCATAATATTTAACAGCCAGTTACCGAGCCTATTACGGTCAAACAATTAGGTCCCAGCATGCATGTGTGAGTCATGTACTGAGTTGAATACAAAATCAAACTCGCAGGCTTTAACAATCCATAGAGCCAATCCTACGGACAACCTGTCATCCCGTTCTATACATAGGTATAATTCCAGCGTATTAATATATACCGTGTTCTAATATAGCCATACCGGCTTACTTAAGTGGTTGTTTGGATTAAGAGAATTAAACTTGGGTTTTCATAAGACGGATTTTAAGAGGATTTTTAGGAAAACAAGTTTTAGTTTGTTTTACGATGAGTTTGTGCAATTCTTTGTTTGGATGAGAAAATGGTAAAACAAGGTTTAGCAACACTCAAATGTTTGGGTTAGTACTAGTATATCGGAGTAAAACAATTTCGACTGTCAGCATTAATGCTTCGAACATTTCTCTAGTATTTTCTTCTCGTGCGATCAATGCTCGGCAATTTAATTCACAGCCTCACAGGAGGGCGAGGTCGCTGTCAACACAGGAGTGACAGGAAGCGGCCCGGCGGCGTGTTGGCAAGCTGCCGATGGCGGCGCAGCCGGGACAAAAGCAGCCTGCGGTGGTGTCCGGCATCAGGTGCCAGAGCGGCAATTTCCCTTCCGCGGCGAGAACTGGGCTGACAAGAGCGTCGTTAGGCGAACATACTCCAATAGGCCAGGAAGCCGCATGGCCATGGTCGTCGTCGACTGCCAAGTGCCAAGTGGCCGCTTAACGCCATCGCCAGTGTCAAGAGGATCCCGGGGAGTGTTCCAGTAGGAGGCCGAGTTAATTGGAATAGAAGATTTGTGTGCCGTGGTTTGCCCACACGGCTGGCTCTGCTTTTATATTGATCAACAACGTGAGGTACAAGGTACAATACAAGTCGGTATCAATCTCCTACAAGGACTCGTATCTGTTTTGGACTAGATACGATATTCTGCCTAATACACCCCCTCAATCTAAACCGTCGTGAACAAGGTTGAGATTGGAACTAAAACGACTAAGCAACTGATGACTAACAGGCTTAGTGAAAATATCAGCTAGTTGATCTCCAGAAGCAATGAAGCGGACGTCGAGAGCACCTGAAGCAACTTTCTCGCGTACAAAATGGAAATCAATCTCGATATGCTTGGTGCGTGCATGAAACACCGGGTTGGCAGACAGATATGTGGCACCCAAGTTATCACACCATAGGACAGGCGGCTTGGGCTGAGAAACACCAAGTTCCTTGAGTATAGACTGGATCCATGTAGCTTCAGCTGTACCATTAGCAAGAGCCTTGTACTCCGCTTCTGTACTAGAGCGGGACACCGTGGGTTGTTTCCGAGAGCTCCAAGAGACAAGATTGGGCCCAAGAAAAATAGCAAACCCTCCATTAGAGCGGCGGTCATCAGGGCAGCCCGCCCAATCAGCATCAGTGTAAATATTCAGAAGAGTAGATGAAGATCTCTGAATTCGTAAGCCAGTAGAAACGGTACCCTTGACATACCTAAGGATCCGCTTGACCGCTTCATAATGATCAGTGGTGGGCTGAGCAAGGAATTGACAAACCTTGTTGACCGCAAACGAAATATCAGGACGGATTAACGTCAAATACTAGAGTCCTCCAACCAAACTCCTATAGCGAAGAACATCATCGTCAGAAAGAGTGGTACCCTGAGCTCGAGAGAGCTTGTCAGACGTGGACATCGGAGTGGTGACAGGACGACAATCCTCCATGCGAGCTCGATGAAGAAGATCCAAAGCATACTTATGCTGAGTCAAGTGCATGCCTGCCGAGGTATAAGAGGCATCAATGCCCAAAAAATAGTCAAGACGTCCAAGATCCTTGATAGGGAATGCTTGTGCCAAGACGTGCACAAGACGATCAACAGCAACAGTAGAGGAGCCGGCAATCACAATGTCGTCCACGTAGACCAGCATGTAAATAGTGACATCATCATGAGAGAATAGAAATAGAGACGTATCGGCTTTGCTCGAAGTGAAACCGAGCTCATGAAGTTTGTCACTCAGACGAGCGTGCCATGCACGGGGGGACTGTTTCAGACCATAAAGAGCACGCTGAAGCTTGCAAACATGCTGAGGGTAACGAGGGTCCTCAAATCCAGGAGGCTGCTGCATATACACATCTTCCTCAAGAAAACCATGGAGAAAAGCATTGCTTACATCAATTTGACGAAGACTCCACCCGCGAGACATAGCAAAGATCGACGCCATGGCTTGGCACACGGCGGCTGGGAACAACGCCGTCAGCTGGTAATCGAGCAGCACGCGTAAGGCGCCGAAGGAGACTACCAGTATGGAGGTACTCGTGCTCAAGTTGCCATGGGCGGACGCCGTGAACCGTGAACTTTGCCATGGGGGCGAGGAGGGGCCATGGCCATGGAGGTGGACGCCGCGTCGCCGTTGGCAGGCGTAACACCGTGACGCCGGCGCGTCATGATACCGGGTGGAGGTGATTGTTGCAGCGTCCATGATGACGGCCTCGTCTACCTCGTTAGCCGGGAGCCTGGGACTCGTCCGCTGAGAGCCAAGTATACCCAAAATGCGTTGAGAGAAAAACGACTAATAGTAGTTTTTCCCAAAACCCGGATTTCTAGTTTTACGAGAACCGAGGTTTGCGTATCCCCTAATTAGTTGGACTAACCAACCATGGTTTTAGTTTATTACGCAGTTATACTAGTTTACAGAAAACTAGTTCTGCTAAAATCCCGTATCCAAACAAGGCCTAAGTATATTTTCTTAAGTACAATTCCACATCATTAATTTCCTGTTATTTCCGTGAGACTTCCACACTAGAGTTTAATTACGGACAATGTAGTAGATATATAAAATATTGTAAGACACAATTTCTTATAAAATGTTGCAAGACACAATTTCCTAGTGTTCTCATTTTCCTCCAAGAAAAAGTTTATTTTGGTACTGCTGGTTATGTGCTGTGATTTTACATACATCTCTGGTTGTAAGCTCCTGTGCTAGCGGTGGCGTGTTCTGATGGGCATGGAGATTTTAGTTTGTTTTTTTCTCCCAGTATTTTCGTTTTAAGTTTTGCTGATTGCTGGTCTGTCAGCTAAACAGTTGTTTGGCGTGCTTTCCTACAGCAGGGCTCTTTTGAGCCTTTCCTCTAAAAAAAATGGTACGAGCTTTTGATCATACACTTGAACGGTTCTCTAAAAGAAAAGCACATTAAGTGTGTTTCTTTTAGGTCTTTTAGACCACCAAGTTCTTCTTGCTACCTTCATTAATTTCCGCCACTACCATGAGCCATGATTAGAATCACAAAATGATATAGGAACAAAGAAAATTCAGATAATTTGAGGAGAAGGCTTATTCCTTTCACAAGTATTCCCATACAGAGCGCTGGACAGAAATTATTCTGAGCACAACCACATGCATTGCAGATATCTAGAACGGAAGCTCTAGTGCGGGAACCGACACGTTGAAACTAAAACCTGACGCTCCTCCTCCTACCTCTAAACTGCATCATTGGCCCAAAGGAGGAAATGTGTAGCCTGCAAACACCATTCAAATTGAACCAAACATAAGTTAATAAAATGCATATGTAACCAAGTTCAAAACAGTATGCATGTAATTCTTATCTTGGTACTTACTTCCGCACTTGTAGCTATGCGGGAACGGCTTCTTGCAGAAATTGGCAACGTACGCGACCTTGTCCATGCACCATATCTTCTCTTTCTCCTTGGTGACACCGGCACACAGGCACGGGATGTCCGCCTTCTGCCACACGGCGCAGCAAGCGTCTGACGGGTCCAACTTCGGCTCCGCTGGCCATTTCTGGTACTGGCCGCACTCTCGGATCATGTCCTTCCGGTCACCCTCACAGGCATCACTCGACACGGCCACTACGATGGCCAGGAGGACGAAACATAAGCACATGAATTTTGCCATGGCTATGGTTTGTGTATCTTCTTTGCTAGGTAGGTAGGTATTTTTCTTCTCTATCTATCAGCTGCTAGAGCGGATCAATATAGGAGTTGTGTGGTTTCTCTGCCAATCTGTTGGATACAAGATTTCTTTGGGATGGTTGGGTAGGGTTTATATAGCATCATTTGCAGATATGATGATAGGTATTATAAATTGGACGAATATTTCGGCTGTATATCTTGAAGATATGGTACCATGTCGAACAATTAATATATGCACCGAAAACAATATAACACCGTCATACATCAATTGCACATCTACAAGCTAACACATTACATCATACTTTAAACAAGCATCGAATCATATAGGGAGATGACATGGCAGTACGTAAGACATTAGACACATACGGTGGATGTATCTATAGGATATACATAGATATACACACAATACCCATATCTGAAAACACATTAACACCATATCTGAAAACACATTAACACCAAGATTGATCTACAACATTAAATGGGAAAAGATTTTCTGAAATCTATCAGAATTAGTAAAGAAATATGCTTGTCTGGAATGAAATCATGTTTGTCTGGAATGGTTTTGCTGGAGTGACATCATGTGCTATATTTTTGCTGGAGTGACATCATGTTTGTCTAGAATGGGTTTTGTTTGGATGATTATATTATAAATCAGTTTGTTGTGACATCATATTAAACAACTGCCAACCTCAAAATAAATAATATCAATGGAGCTAGGTGTTCATGTGTGAAAAACACTTGCTGTTTTCCATAATACTCCGGGATTATTATCGGAAATGACTTGCACCCCCGCACTGCATGACATCTGTCTCTTTAGTCAACTTTAGATTAATAGCAAACTTGGTATCTAGCACTGCTAATTGTCTGAACCACTGACATGCGAGACTCCCCCTCCCCGTGAACAAAAGACTTGCACCCTCTATAACAATCTATAATCCTGGTATAAACTCTTGCAATTTTCAGCATGAAGACCGAATCTGAAACTCCAAATCAGAGAAACACACACACACACACACACACACACACACACACACACACACACACACACACACACACACACACACACACACACACACACACACACACACACACACACACACACACATACACACACACACACACACACAAATGACACGCATCTTGTAGAAGGCAAAAGCTGTTTGGTTGCATCGCATCTTCTGCGAACAGCCGAGCAGGAGTCCACCATGGCTGCGAGATGTCCGGAGACAGCACTGGACCACCGCAGCGTGCGCACCGCCGTCCCGAGGTTGAGGTAAAAATCGCCGCCGCGGGCATCGCCCCCGGCTCCTTGTCTACACGGGACCCCGCCGCCATCGCGCCCTCCGGCTCCTTGTCTCCATGGACTTCGCCGTGTGGGATTCCTGCTGCAAGGCGCAGAGGAGGAGAGGGAGGCTGAGGTGGATGGACGGCGCGGTGTTGCGATTAAAACGCGTCACACGAACACGTCCTCGTGTACCCGCGGTGCCGGGGGAGATACTCCGCAACTCGCCCCGCGGGAGACCGATCTGCAGCGCGATAGGCAAGACAGCAAACCAGTTCTTTTCGAACCAGACGCCCCAGCCCCTCGGGAGGGACCCCGTCGGAGGGAGCCGGCGACGATTGGCTGAGTTAAGCTGGATTGGACCGCTCTCAACTCGATTGTCGATGCTTGATGAACTCTTGCGAAGTCGCCGAACAACGGAAGCAAGAACAAGGGTTTAGAGGGTAAAAAGTAGGGTTTGTATTGATTGTCGATTGTTTGCTTAGCTTCAATCGGCCGTCACCTCCCACATATATATAGCGAGGCGGCTGGACTTCCCGTGCAAGCAATTGTAATTCTACACGTATTACAACTCATGGAATAGGTCGGTTTCTATTTCTAAACTAGGTAAGACTCCCGGCCGGATCCGTGCTGGATCAGGACTTCAAACGTCATGTTCCGGCCTCCTTTGGAAAGTCATCTTCCGGGTTGACCCCGAACTCTTTCTGGTGCCACCGACTTCCTTTTTGGGATTTGCAAGCATTAAATTACCTCGCGTCCGGCATCTCTGGTGCAGCTTCTGGAATCTTCAGGAAGCTTCAAGTCTAACCTGCACCGGGTTCCGGGTAAATCGGGTTCTGCCTGCAACCGAGTTAACTCCTGCCGGGTCGTCATCCCAGGTCCTCTCCGAGTCATCCATTTTCCTTCCGAGTGGGCTTGAACCTGTGACCCGGGTTGTGACTGATCCGGGTTAGCTCCTGCCCGGTTGACTCCTGCCGGGTTACATCGAGTCGCTACTTCCTCCGAGTAAGCTTGAATTCGGGACCAGCCAAAAACGGGTGCTAACACATGCCCCCCTGTTTTCTAGTAAAGCTTGCGTACTAGAAAATATTCAATATAGAAGATTTGTCTAAGGGCGATGCTTAAGCTCATCAGCCATATGTGCGGCTTATGCAGTTTACCACACGCTTGGGTGGAATTTCTTCAAGTATTTCCCATTGATAGCTCGGGGCAATATGTCGCCCTCCAACGTTTCCACCAGATATGAGTTACCGGGTACAATCCTTATGACTCGGAGTGGCCCTTCCCAACTCGGTGACCATTTGCCGAATCTTCAGCTTTTTGAACCGATTGGCAATATAAATTTCCAGACCAAGTCGCTGATTTGAAAATCCTTGAGCCGGACTCTCTTGTTGTAAGCTTTTGCGACCCGCAACTTCTCCTTCTCAATGTCCTTTAGAGCCTTGATATGTTTGTCAGCTACCTCGTCTATGTTATCCATCATCAAATTGTGATAATCCTCAGCCGACAAATCGTTTTGCTTAGTGAACCTCAAAGCAGCCAGATTTACTTCTATCGGAAAAACGGCTTCTTGTCCATAAAGTAACTCGAAGGGAGTTACCTTGGTTGCACCATGCCATGAGATCCGGTGAGCCCATAATGCCTCGGACAGTACCTCATGCCACCTCCTCGGGTAGTCCTGTACTTTCTTCTTAATCAACTTGATCAGAATTTTGTTGCTTGACCCAGCTTGTCCATTGGCTTGAGCGTAATATGGAGATGAACTGAGCATCTTGATCCCGAGTGATTCGGCAAACTGCTTCACCTCTTTAGCCATGAAGGAGGTACCTTGATCTGTAGTGAGAGTTTGCGGGATACCGAATCTATGAACAATATGCTCCGTGATAAATTGAATTACCTCTTTGTGGGTCATATTCCGGAGGGGTACTGCTTCGGACCACTTGGTGAAATAATCAGTAGCAACCAACACAAACCGATGCCCTTTGGATGATGCCGGGTTAATCATACCAATAAAATCCAATGCCCATCCTCGAAAAGGCCACGGCTTTATTACCGGGTTAAGAAGTGAAGCCGGTACTAACTGAATATCTCCAAATTTCTGGCACACTTCGCATCCTTTGTAGTATCGGAAGCAGTCATTGATCATCGTCGGCCAATAGAATCCGGCCCGTCTGAGCATCCACTTTATTTTGTGAGCCAACTGATGTGTCCCGCATAAACCATCATGAACTTCTCCCATGGCAACCCCAGATAGATCTTCATCCAGGCATTTAAGAAGAAGACCATCAGCTGTTCGGCGATATAACTCGTCGTCTATCAGAGCATATTTAAAAGCAAGCCGCCGAACAACCCTGTCCGTTTTTCTGACTCGGATTCCTTAAATAATCAACAATAGGTGTCCTCCAATCAGCTGGCCGGGTCTCACCAGGTTCTTTCGGATCCGAATTAGATAACCCGGCTTTCCCTCCATCGTCCGAGTTAGATGACCCGGTTTTTCCTCCAGCTTCCAAGTCATTGACGATAGCTAGCATCGGCTTCTCTATTGTGAAAAATACTCCTCTACTGACATGATAGCCTGATGCCTGCTGTGCCAACTCGTTGGCGAGCCAGTTGTCCTGCCTGGAAACATGAGATATAGAAAAGTAATCCAAAGTTGATATGATATCCAGGCACCTGTCGAGATATGTGTTGAGTGATCCACTATTGCATTGGAAGATTGGCCACTTGCTTGACAATAAGCAATGAATCGCCATATGCCTCGACATGAGTTACCCCTGCATACTTTAAAATTTCCAGTCCGAATAGAAGAGCTTCGTATTCGGCTTCATTGTTAGTGCAAAAATAATCGAGACGACAAGAGGCTTCAAAGATAGTACCGTGGGGTGAAATATACACAATGCCGACCCCTTGTCCACTACTGCAGACTAAGCTGTCAAAATAAAGTTTCCACGGTACAGCCGACACAACATGTAAGTCGGCTTTTTGCTCTAGGTCAATCCGATGTTCAACAATAAAATCAGCTACAGCCTGGCCTTTCACAGAATTGAGAGATTCATAGGCCAAATCGTACTCGATTAACCCATACACCCATTTGCCGATTCGTCCACTGAGAATCGGCCTATGTATCATGTGTTTGATGACGTCGGTTTGACCAAAAACTTTGCACTCACTAGATAAAAGATAATGGCGCAATTTGGTGCAAGCAAAATAAAGAGACAAGCACAACCTTTCCACAAAGTTGTACCTTGACTCGGCATCCAGCAGTCGCCGGCTGAAGTATGTGATGACGTACTCCTGTCCTTCGGCCTCTTGAGTCAAAGCTGCCCCAATCACCTTTTCCTCAGCAGCAATATAAAACTGGAACGGTAGATCACGACTCGGTTTCCTCAGAACCGGAGGTTTAGACAAGCAAGCTTTTATTCTATCAAATGCCTCTTCCTGCTTTGCCCCCCAGGTGAACTCGTCATCATTCTTGAGCCGAAGTATCTGTGTGAATGCATCAACCTTTCCAGACAAGTTAGTAATAAACCTTCTCAAATAATTTACCTTGCCTAGGAATTTCTGCATGTCCTTTTTACAACTTGGCGCCTGCACTTTCTGGATAGCTTCAATCTTCACCGGATCAATTTCTATGCCGAATTCATGTATGATAAAACCGAGAAACCTCCCAGCCAACACGCCAAAACCACACTTCAATGGATTCAACTTGAGCCCATACTTCCTCATCCTTTCAAACGCGAGCCGTAAATCGGCCAAATGATTTAACTTGCCGTCCGATTTAACAACCACGTCATCAATGTATACTTCTAGTATGACTCCAAGAAGATCATGAAATATCAAGTTCATCGCTCTCTGATATGTGGCTCTGGCATTCTTCAACCCAAAAGTCATTACCGTCCACTCGAATAAACCAATGAACCCGGGGCAGCGAAAAGCTGTCTTGGCCGAGTCTTCTTCGGCCATGAATATCTGATTGTACCCCGCGTTTCCATCCAGAAAGCTGATGACTCGGTGTCCCGAGGCGTCATTGATTAGCATGCCAGCTATTGGCATAGGATATTCATCTTTGGGCGTAGCTCGGTTTAGATCTCGGAAATCTATGCATGCTCTGATCTTACCGGAACCTTTCTTTTCGACCGGCACAATGTTGAAAATCCATTCGGCATACTTGCAAGGCCGAATAAAATTGGCTTTTAGAAGTCGGCCAATCTCTTCTTTGATTCGGTCATATATTGCCGGGTTGAATTTACGAGCCGATTGTTTATATGGCCTGAAACCGGCCTTTATCGGTAACCGATGCTCAATGAGCTCTCGGCTTAACCCGGGCATCTCGTGGTACTCCCAAGCGAAGCAATCCACGTATTACTTTACTAGCGCGATTAACTCGAATTTATAATCGGCTTCTAAATTCTGGCTCACAAATGTCGGCCTAGGAACAGTGCCATCCCCGATATCTACTTCTTCGAGCGGGTCAGCCGACGTAAAACCTTGTCCCAACTTATACACATCGCCTGGTTCTTCAATTGCTTCACACATATCGTTCCTCTCTGCCCGATACTTGTCCAAACGCTTCTGCAACCACTCATTGTTGTTGGTATCCATTTACTTGAACTGCAGCCGATTGCTTCCAACCGGCTTTAAAGATACTGGCACGAATCCGTCCCTGGTAGCACTCAGGAAATCGAACCCGGATAAATCACGCCTCGAGAGACATGTAGCAGTTGAGTGTTGCCAATCGACAATGGACTCGGCTAAAGCAATACATGCCGAGTTATCATCATGAACGACTTCAATCTCGTCGTCGATCCATTGTATAAGTTGCTGGTGCACACTGATTCGCATGGAGCCAATCTCGTCCGAGTAACACGTTGTAATTTCCTTGCACCTCAGCAACAAAGAACGCAGTAGCCAAAGTTTTGCTCCCTACTGTGAGCTCCAGACTAACAACTCCTTTGGCTTCCACTCCAACTCCTCCTTCGAACCCTTTCAATACCATGTTCATCTTCATGAGATCATCATCATCCAATTGTAACTTCTTGAAGACAGAATACGGCATTAGGTTTATCACAGCACCTCCATCAACCATCATCCTCGTAACCGGCTTCCCGTTGATATGCCCTCTGACGTACAAAGGTTTAAGGTGCTTAACCGCTTCCTCAGGTTTCTCGAAGATGGCATTCTTGGGTCCGAAGTTAAGCTATGCTACCTCGACTTCTTCTTCTACAGCACGAAATTCAGCAGGCAAATAATATACCATGTTAATGTCCATACCTACCCGAGTCGGCGTGCTCTCGTAATCCAGTAGCTCTTCCTCTGGTGGATTCTCCGAGTCATTCATCGCCAACTCCGAGTTTCCTGCTAGCTTCTCCCCCATTGAATCATCTGCTGAGTCTCCATTAGCTGACTCGGCATCCGGCTCGTTTGACGTCGGTTGGTCCTTTGCTTCCAAATCTACTGCTTCCACTTCATCCGCCCATGATGAATAAGTAATGCCCGGTACAGAAACCGGCCCTGTTTCGTCGTTCACAGCAGAACTCGATGTGATCATCAAAGGAATCGTCGGAGGATTCGGCTTTAGTACCCACACTTGAGCCGACACCATTGGTCTTTTAGCGTTGAACTTGGTGTCTCTGGCCTGCTCGGCCTGCTTTCTTTCTGCCTTCTCCCGGTTCCTCGCCCTTTCTAGTTTTCCGCTTTTGTGTCTTCGTTATACCCAGCGGGCACCACTTTGGCTGGGTATATTTTGGATCCCGGGGTTTAGCTACCTCGGTTCGGCTGGATCTGGCTTCATGGTCACTGGATGTTGCTTTAGGCACGATAGCAAGTATCGGCTTATCATTTGCCGGCTTTGTAACCGGGTCCTTTAGCTTCAGCATGTGCATCCCAATGACCAATGAATTGTCCGGGATCGACCCCCCCTCTATGTCGGCTGCTTTGGCTCCTTGCTCCTTGACTTGCCAATATGAAGAATTAACCGGGATACACGAGTTGGCTTTGCACAGTTTGCCGGTCACTTGACGCTTGGGCTAACCGGCCGACTCTTGATGCTGGTAGTTTCTCTCGGTAGATGGCGACCTCGGTCGCTTCCCATATTGCCGGGTTACTTTAGACCCGGCCTGGCGAACATATTTGTTCAGCAACATATCGAAGGTCGGCTTGATTTTCTTTGGCTTGTATTCAACCTGATTTGTCTTCCACTTTTCGACTTCCGGATTCTTGGGCTTCATGAACCAAGGTTGTCCCCCGAGCTCCGGGTTCTGGATTCCGGATTCTCTCGCTCGTGGCTGTTGCCCCCCGAGTGTGGAGTTCTTGGCGGTGATCTTTATAACCTCCTGTCCACCGGGTAGCCGGGTCAATGTGATCTCTCTCCTTGCTTCCTTGACACCAGTCTTGTCGTGGTATGAAACCGACGGTGAAGATACGGGACTATGTACGCGCGGGCATCGTCGATGTGGGTTAGTAGACGAACGACACGGGAGACAAGATTTATACAGCTTCGGGACCCGGGAAACATCATCCGGTAATATCCCTACGTGCTGTTTGTGGCTAGGTTGTATTCCTCTCATGGTGGAAGTCGCCGATGAGGCGGCTCCTCTATTGTATAGCTCGTTGTGTTGAGCGTCTAGATCTGTCTAGGTCTATTGGGTCGTGCCCTCTTTGGGGCGCCTTGCCCCTCCTTATAAAGGTGGAGGAGGCCGGCTTACAAGTAGAGTCCTCTTAGGACTCGGCTAATCTATTACAAGTTGGAAAGGTGAGTCCTTTTCCTATTCTAACTAGAGTCGGCCTGCTGGGCTTCCTCCTGGTGGGCCTCGTTGATCCTCCTTGCGGGTACCCGTGTCCCATATCCCCGACAAGTCTCTTTCCTGGTCTCACCAATAACCACGTTAGATTTGTTAGCACCTTCGGCTGCTTCTGGCCGAAGAAGAACTTTCTTTCCCTCAAGATCTAGCACGTTCGTTGGGAACGGCTGTGTGTCAATGGCCATGCCGGCAAAGCTTAATCGTCCACCATTGAGGGCCAATTGAATCTGTCGACGAAATACGTTGCAATCATTAGTAGCATGAGAAAAAGAATTGTGATACTTGCAACAAGCACGTCGCCTTAATTCATCAGGAGATGACATAACATGGTTAACTCGGATCACTTTATCCTTTAACAAGGCATCAAATATTCTATCACATTTGCCTACGTCAAAGGTACACTTTATCTCCTCATCCCGGTTTTTACGAACCGGCTTTAGGTCATCACACATATAGGGTTTGGCCTTACTAGGCCAAACAAACTCGGCTACGTATACATCGGTTTCATCACCGGAATTGGCATCGTATTCGATAGCATTAAGTCGACCCCTATTCATCTGATGTGAATCTTTGGACTCGTTAACTCGGCTTTCATGAGCCAGAGCTCTCTTTTGAACCTGACCGACAGAGGAGAACTCGTGTCCTTCTAGCTTCTCTTTTAGATACGTCCTCAACCCGTTAAAAACTAAGTCGGCCATATCTCTCTCGGTTATCACCAAGCTTTAGCATCGGTTTCTGGTGTTTCTAAATCTCTTGATGTAATCGGATACCGATTCATCATGCTTCTGCCTAACCGACGTAAGATGGGACAATTTTAGCTCGACCTCTCCGGCATAGAAGTGCTCATGAAACTTTCGTTAAGCGAAACCAAGTGTGTATGGAATTAGGAGCGAAAGCCGAAAACCAAGAAAAAGCAACCCCGGTTAACAACAGAGAAAACAGGCGAACTTTGATGTGATCATGATTAGCTTCACCTAATTGAGCCAGATATTGACTAATATGTTCCCATGTCGACCTGTTATCCACCCCATTAAATTTAGAAAACTCGAGGACTCTATAGCCAGGTGGGTAGGGCTGTAGATCGAAATACTCGGGATAGGGCTTAACATAGGTTCTAGGTTTCGGCATAATCCCAAGTCTATCATATGTTAGCTGATCTAATCTTTTATTGAACTCGGCCACTAAATCGTCCATATTGGCCGATTGATTCGGCACAGGAGCAGAATTGATCACAGGGCCGGGCTGCATCCAAGGAGCCGAATTTGAATTCGGCGTTGACCCGCGACCCGGAAATTGCACCGCTGGTCCCGTCTGACCTGCCGGGTAGGGTGAACTTCAGATCGGAGTCGGACAAGGTAATGCGCTAACAACTCGGTTTATCCCTGTTTGGGCTCATCGGTTGTGTGTCCGATGTTTGGCCTTGAACGGTGTTCTTCTTAGCTCCCTCATGTTCCAGCACAATATTATAAACAGTGTTCGTACCTTGTGAAACATAAAACTGGATCTCGGCTAATTGTTCGGAAGAAAATACACTGTTACTTACAGCGGGTATGTCGGCGTTGATGCTCAGAGGTACATATTCGGTTCCTTGATCGGTGCGGTTTTGCCTTGCCGATCCAACTTGAAGCTGGCCATGTACAACTCCTCATCTTCCTGCTCCCGCTTGTGCCTCCGACAAATCCTTGATGGTAGGCTTGATGATGTTGTCGGTGGTGATGTCGGAAGGATCTGTAGCCTTAGAACCGGTCATTGCTGCCCGATTTAGGTTAGAAATCGTCCCCAGCGGAGTCGCCAAAAAAGTGTGTTGCGATTAAAACGCGTCACACGAACACGTCCTCGTGTACCCGCGGTGCCGGGGGAGATACTCCGCAACTTGCCCCGTGGGAGACCGACCTGCAGCGCGATACGCAAGACAGCAAGCCGGTTCTTTTCGAACCAGACGCCCCAGCCCCTCGGGAGGGACCCCGTCGGAGGGAGCCGGCGACGATTGGCTGAGTTAAGCCGGATTGGACCGCTCTCAACTCGATTGTCGATGCTCGATGAACTCTCGTGAAGTCACCGAACAACGGAAGCAAGAACAAGGGTTTCGAGGGTAAAAAGTAGGGTTTGTATTGATTGTCGATTGTTTGCTTAGCTTCAATCGGCTGTCACCTCCCACATATATATAGCGAGGCGGCTGGACTTCCTGTGCAAGCAATTGTAATTCTACATGGATCACAACTCATGAAAATAGATACTATTTAATTAAAGAGGATATAAATATTATACATTTACAAGGCTCAACAATGATGAGGGGAGAAAAAACAGAGAGAGACAATTAACAATAATATCAATGTCGAATGCGGAATTAGAGTATATTATAAAAATAAATCACAATTCTCTAAGTTAAACTCTTTACAATTGAACAATATAGCTTTTAAAATAATAATTAGAACTCTTCTTGTGGAGATAGCGGAGAGGCAAGCGACAGAAGACGGGAGACATCATTTACAAGCGAGAAAATGACAAAAAACTCCCACATTTGGGGCATCGGTGTCAGGAAACTACCGACTTTGCATAATTTGTCTGAAAACTACCGATATTGGGGCTAGTCGTTGACAGATAGCACTGATGGCGCCGTTTAGCCGTTTTAAACACATTTCTGACCGGTAGGCCCATTGTCAGGTCGACGTGGCAAACAACCCGTTAGCTACTTTTTTTCTTGTTATTTTTTTCCTTTCTTTCTTTTTTTCCTTTTTCTCTCTCCTTATCCCTGGGACTCTCTCCTCCGTCGCTCGCGTCCGCCGCTGCCAGGCCGCGACTGCGGCCGCGCCGCCCGTGCCCGGCACTGCCAGTCCGCCCAAGCCGCCGTCAGCTGTGACCTCCGCTGCCCACGCCCGCCGCCATCCTCCTCGACGTCACCGCCGCCGCCCGCTCGCTCGGATGCGCGCGCCTGCTTGGCCTTGCGCGCGAGGCTCGGTAGCAGCTCGACGCGCTTGCCGGTCTGCGCCGTCGCCGGCTTCTCCTTGCCGCCCCTCATGGTGAGCACCATCACGCGCTCCTCGCCAGCACGATGACAGCCAGTCCATGAAGCCCAGTACCCTGGCGGCCCTCGCCACATACGTCTCCCTGTCGCCGTCGCCGCCGCCGCCGCCGCAGGTACCGGTCGAGGCCGTCGACCAGGATGAGCGAGCGCAGGGCGGTGTCGAGGAGCATCGCGCGGAGGTCGTCGGAACCGAAGGCGCGAGAGAGGTCGATGTCATAGACGTCGTTGCCCAGGAACCTGGCCATCGCCGCGGCGAACGTGAACTTGCCCGTGCCGTGCAGCCCGTAGAGTAGTTAGCTCCGGCGCCAGACGCGGCCGAGGCGGTGGTAGTAGGCGCGGCCCTTGAGGAAGGTCTCGAGGTCGGCGCGTACGCGGGCCTTGAGGTCCGGGTCCATGGCCACCGTGTCGAGCGTGGCCGGGTGGGTGAACGGGGCGGACGCTCGGCGCGGCCCCGCGAGGGCGCCGGTGTTGGCGTAGAGCCGCAGCTCGCGTCGGCGCAGCTCCATCTCGTCGGCGACGGACTCGACGTGCTGCAGGTAGGGGCGCAGCACGCGTGTCCGGTTGTGGCGGCGCACGCGCAGGACGAGGCGGTCCGGTCCGGCGTTGGTCCACGCGAGGCGCGCGTCGAGGAAGGCGTCGTGCGTGGTGTGGCCGGGACAGAGGAGAGAGAAAGGGGATCAGAGAGCACGGGAGAGAAGAGAAAAGAAAGAAGGAAAGAAAAGGAAAAAAGAAAAGGATAAAAAAAGAATCCTAAAAGTGGGACCGAAACTAACGGCGTGAACTGTCTGTTGTGTCACATTTGCCACAGTGGGCCAGGTTGGTCAGAAAACGTGTTAAAACAGCAATCAGTGCTATCTGTCAACGACTAGGCCCAATATCAGTAGTTTTCAGACAAATTATGTAAAGTAGTTAGTTTCCTGACACCGCTTCCCCAAATGTGGTAGTTTCTTGTCATTTTCTCTTTACAAGCAGAGCGGGGGCGCCAGAGTCAGAGCAGTGTGCAATACCATCTCACCACGATTATCGCTAGGGGTGAGGCAGCGTCCCGCTTTGGAACGGGATCCTCTGACTTTCCCCACCCTGACTTCCCCTGACTTTGAGTCATTGACAGGTGGGGCCCACGTGATGTGGGTCCCGGTGGGGCCCACCTGTCAATGACTCAAAGTCAGGGAAAGTCAGGGTGGGGAAAGTCAGAGGATCCTGCTCCCCCGCTCCAGGCGCCAGAGGCCCAACAGAGATCGACATCAGGAAAGGCGGCATCATACTGTTGAAGACGTTGAGAAGCAGAACATGGGTGGCAGGCATCAAGGATAGACGACAAATATTGCAAGCCTAGGAAGGGGCACCATCATACCCCCATTCTCCTTCCTAAACATGTACGTCGTTGGTTACAACAAGAATCACCGGAGCTACCGCCATTGATTGATGGAGGGAGGCCTTGGGGACGCAATGGCGCATCCTTCTTGATCTGCATTGGATGAGATACTTGACACACCCTACTTGGGGAGGAGCCTACAAAATGGTAGACAAAATCGGGGACCGGCGAGCAGTTGCTCAGGCAGGCTGAGGACGAATCAAGGCCAAGGAGACCATGTTTGATACTGCAAAGATGGTGGTTGTTAACACTAAACATGAGATAGAGGATGTGTGGGGCCTCGACAACGTCTTCAATATCATGGTGGTACGTGGATGGATGCGGCTTCCGTGCCCTTCGACATCATTGTGAGACTTCGGGGTGTCCGAAGAGAGGGCACAAGGGAAGCCAAATCTGGTCTCGATTGTGGGAGAGGAGGTCGGTGGAGAGAGACCTCGTCGACGACGCGGCACTAGTTCACCCCTCGTTGCCATGGTCGAGAAAATACCAAACGAAAAGGTATGTAAGATACATACCCAGATTGACAGATTTTGTGAAGCAAGGTCGCACGGTGACTTTGCCCATGTGAGTGCAATTCGATTAAGATCCAACGGCACGGCTGATCCAAATTTTAAACTAATTCAAATTATCTAGAATTTTTTTCGAGTAAATCATATATGGAAACTGGTTTATCATATAGTTGGGTTTTAAGGTCGAGACAAAAACTATTTAATCCTAAACCGGAAATTCAATATGGTGCCCGGGCTCACCTGCTCTCGATCATTTCGGGAGCAAAAAAAAATTGAAAACTTTACCGCATCGCCATGAAAAATTTCGCACCGAAATTTCATCGTATGCGCCCTGGGCGAAAATGACAAATTTCTGACAGCATGTGAGATCCAAAAATTTGAATTTCGTGCAAAGTTTTTGATTTTTCGGTGCGAAATTTTTCACGGCGATGCGGACCATGGTCAGGTACGTGCATGATTTTTTTCGCATTTTTTTGCAAAGTTTTTGATTTTTTACATTTTTTCGAAAAGTACCGGGAGCATGTGAGCCCGGGCTCACAAACGCCACTCCCGTCCTAAACCATTTATCCAAACAAAATGAAACTTCTAGAAAATCAACGAAGCATATATGACTTAGTGGATTTTTTTTTCAATTTTTAGTGAACGGTTTAATTTCAAGTACAACCGTTGTGTCTGTTGAATCTTGATCTTAGGGCGGCCACATAGGCAAAGCCACATGATGACTTTGCTTCACTAAGTCACTGAATCTGTACGTACGAGACATGGTTCTCGATTTTGTGGTTGGTAAGTTAGTGAACTGTACCTAAACGTTTTAGATTCCAGAGTTCTTAGTATCTACTACTATAATAAGATTTTGGAGATAAAACTGATGTAAAGAACTAATACAAGCATTGCTAATATCCATGGCATAATTCGATTCAAGCTCCTTTTAATTTTTTTTTAGAAATGGGTTTTACCCCAGCCTCTGCATCAAAATATTTTTGATGCACACGGCTCTTTATTAAAAGTTTCACGACCGTGCAATATTTAAGTTATTATAAATCACGGATCACAAACGGTAGCTTCACCAATGTGCCACCAAAATAGTAAAGAGGATACAAGACGACTACACATCTTGTAATCGACTAGTGTGCCACCATCCACCCTGGTTGAAGATAGCCCGAACGACCGCCATCAACCGAGTGCATACAGAAGCCAATGGCCCTCGGTTGTTCGCTGGAAGGAGATAGGACTACGCGTGGATCCAGTGGATAGCACGATGAATAACCTGCAAAATTTTTCCAACTCCCGCCTTGTTAAACACAACATCATTTCGACAGTTCCAGATTGCCCACAAAAAGGCGCACACGCCAATACGAATGCTAGCTTTAGTATCTTTGTCCACCCCATACAACCAATTACCAAACAAATTAGTAACACTAGTTGGAGGAGTTATATTAAAAGTAAAGTGAATCAATCTCCAAATTTGACGTGCACCGTTTCATCCGAACTACAGAAAACACATTTTTTACACCCTGCCATCGGCGCTTTATAAGATTGTCCTTGGTTAGGAGCACCTTCCGATGAAGGAACCACACAAAGATCTTAATTTTAAGAGGAACTTTTAGCTTCCAAAGATATTTTTTATGAAAACGAACAGAACCATTCACGCAACTTTTGATTGACAGCGACTTATTCACGAGTTTAGGTCATCTCTTGTCTGGATTCAGGCACACTTTTGACCCAGTGCAATGTAGGACACCAGGCCTTTTCCTAATTAACATAGTTAAACAAACATCTGAAATGTAAGCGTTGACAAGACTCCATGGCATTCGGTTTAAGCTTCATTTAATCAAGGGATCCCTTTAATTAACGACGACATATTCACAAGTTATAGTATACTAGTATAGCATTGCAGTTATCTTGTCCCGATTCAGAGGACTCGGAATCCAAAATCATGAGACCGAGTGCAATGCAAGAGAATTCAGCAGAGTTTATTTCAGTTCTTCTTGTTGAAATAATAAAACGCCCTACTACTATAGTTGACATGAATAAAGGTTCTTTCTTCGGTGAGTGAATGGGTAGCATTACCAATGTTGAATTTGTGGTTCTAGGGTTACAATAAACCCTGGAATTGTTTAGATGACCACCACTAGTCCGTGGAGGTTATTCAATCGGTTGACGTATCTCGAGCTCTGATTTGGTCGAGTACACATAAGCTCTACTACCATTCGTGCTCCCAATTCAATGATAATATATCTTTAAATATTTAAATTTAACTTCTTTTTTGCGGGGAAAAAAATTTAACTTGCCGTCAGCGACTCAGTTTGCATTGTGCCGGAAGGCGCCACGCTGCACTGCTCGCTTTCAGGCCATTCATCTGCCGGTAGACATGTCAACAAAAGTATGATATGTTTCTGAATACCCAGAAAAATAAAAGTAAGACAATACTTGATCTGCACTATAACTGAAAGTCGCCTCCCCCAGAGCAAAGAAAAGAAAGCAAACGAGGTGCAGCTGCTCGTGCATGCGTGTAATGTGGTTGTGGAGTTCTTTTCTCGTGGTCGTCTAATGCAGGTGTTTTGTGGCTTTTGGCCTGAAATTTTCGATCAAATTGCAGTTATTGTAAGAGTTGGTGATTGCCCGCAGAGGGCACCGTCTGTCAATTTTGTAGTGGTCGTAACCATGGTTTGGGTAACCGGGCAGGATTTCCGGTTACCGGTCGGTAACCGCAAATCCCGAGCACCCCCGGGAAATGGTCATACCGGACAAAAAAATCCCGAAATTTTTGAAAATTTTGAATTTTAACGTATTTTGACAAAACAATTACCAAAATTTAACCATTTTTTTGAATTTCTGAATTTTGGTTTTCAAATTCGTCCGGTAACCGGTCGGGATTTTCCGGTAACCGCGGTAACCGGAAATCCCGACCCCCCTCGGGATTTTTTTTACATCCGGTATCCAAAACCTTGGTCGTAACTACCAATTGCTGCATTATGTTACGGACGACAAGCAATAAACAATGTAGAAAAGCAAGATCAACATAGGAGATACAAGGATCACCAGCAAATTTTCACTATATCGGGTGGGATTAAAACATCGGGATTTAAAATAATTCGACTTATCCCGTGTTGCGACTTACAAACGGAATATAAAGAGGTGGTGACCTAAATTGATCCATACCGGGTCCCGACAGGGACGACTGACGGGCTAACTTCAGACTCTGCTACGCGTCGGTCAAAACCTACTTTTGACTGGCTTGGAACAAAAAAACCGGCATTATTGAAGGAAGCATCTACTAACCAGATGCTGGAAAATCTAACGAGTATCACATACATTTTTGCCCGCTAAGGTTGACCATTGCATGACCATATTGGACTCTGCATTCCGTGGGAGCTAGGACAGTGGGAGCTAGGACGATCCAGCAAGTGACTGGTACCTGACGGCTGTACATTACAGAGTTCCTTAGCATCGTAGTACTGTTAAGCTTTTAAAAATAAAAAATTCTAAAAAACAAATTTAAGTTTTCACAAGATTCCACAACATAATTCGATTTAAGCTTCTAGTATTAAGGAATTCCCTATTTACAACTTTAAGCCATCTTATCCGTATCCATGCCACACTTTGGACTATGATGAGACTATGAGAATTCACCAGGATTCAAATTTCGTCCTAAAATGGTGTTGAAATTTTCAAGCCTGATTAACAATGCTGGTCTCGAGATTTCAGAGGCCTAGGATGAAATTAGGGCCTCTAGCGCTACAGCCACTGCCCGTCCAAATTGTAATATACCGGCCTAATAACGTTTTTTTAGCTTAAAGTGGTCGTATTCACTGCCCGAATAGATAGAAGAGATGACCCAGTTTATAAGGGAAACCGGGTCCAAAAATCATACAAACTATACAATGCCCTGTTTATGAGGAAAACAGGGCCAAAAAACCGCACAGACGAGACGACCCGTCGCCCACACGACGCAGGTCGACCAAACGCCACAACACACACCACCTGCTCCGAGGCCGCCGCCCCGGCGTAACAACCAGGACGAAACTCCGCATTGCCCGAAGTCGAACCAGTCATGGTCGACGAACCTTCTGCCCTCACAGTCTTCATCCAGGTCGCCACCAAATCCCACCAGTTCCGGGGCCGCCGCCCCGACGTAGCAACCAGATCGATCTTCGTATTGCCCGAAGGTGATCCAGTCATGGTCGACGAACCCTCTGCCCACGCAGTCTTCATCCAGGTCGCCACCAAATCCCACCTGTTCCGGGGCCGCCGCCCCGGCGTAGCAACCAGATCAACCTTCGCATTGGCCGAAGGCGATCCAGTCGGGTCGACGAACCCTCTGCCCGCACAGTCTTCATCCAGTTCGCCACCAAGACCCGCGCAAGCCAACGACCCTGCCTCCTCGAACCATCGCAGCGTGGGAGTTGAGGCCGCCGCCTCGACGTCCACCACCGTTCGGGGCCCTTGGATGATACCCTTGGATGTGCCCTTCAGTTTGTTGAATCGTACCTTTAATCGGCCAAGACCCATGACCGTGCCCTTTAATATGTTGAAACCATCCGCCGCACATCAGCACAGGCAAAAGGACTAGGCTGCGACTATTGTGGCTACTCACACCGCAACTATAGGTTCTATGAAGAAGAGAGAATAAACAGAGAGGGGCGTTTTGGCACCCGGGTGCACCTGCACCCGATATGCTTTTTAAAATTTAAAAAATATGAAAAATGCTTCGAAAAAATCTGAAAAAAACTGGACACAAACATACGCAAGTAACAAACACTCGTGAAAAATTTAGACAGAAAATAACGATTTTTCTGCTATGTGCAAAAAAGACAAATTTCTGACCATATTTTTTTGGTCAGAAATTTGTCTTTTTTGCACAGAGCAGAAAAATCGTTATTTTCTGTCGAAATTTTTCACGAGTGTTCGTTACTTGCGTATGTTTGTGTCCAATATTTTCAGATTTTTTCGAAGCATTTTCATATTTTTAAAAATTCAAAAAGCATCCCGGGTGCAACCCGGGTGCCAAAGTGGATTTCCGGAATAAACAGCTCAATGCAAATTATGTTGTAAACTTTTTTTTCCATAGATTCGATCATTAGAGAATTACACATATTATTATTTTTTATTTATTGCATAAGCGTTTAAATGCACAAAGGGGACAAGCGACAAATATTTATTGAATGGTTTGTTTACGAGTATTCTATTTTTTGTTACTCATTCACTTGTGAGAGGGTCTATGATAGGATGTAGAGATACTATCGTGAGGAATATGACCTCGAACTGGTTTTTTCCTTATTTAGCCAATTTGTTTGACATCGATGTATGTGTGGATCGACTGATGAGGCCAAAGGACATCAACATTTTTGGAAAAAATAAACTCTTGCGAAATAAAAATTCCTATAGGAAAATATTGAATACGGGCATTTATCCTTTACATATGTAGTTACATTTTGTTGTCTTTTCAAAATTACGAGGGCCGTACTGCAGTTGACTTGGATAATTTCTCCATGCATTAGTTTTTCTTTGGTGCATGAATGCGGAGTATTACCAATGTTCAGCTAAGGCTATTTATCATACAAAAATTACGTGATTTGCCAGCTAGATGACCACAACTAATCCTTGGAGCTTAATATTCAAGGGGTTGACATATCTCGAGGTCGGATTTGCTCGAGCACACAAAGGCCTTAACATCCATGCTCCCAATCTAATAATAATATCTGTTTTCCCTCAAAAAATAAAATAATATCTGTTTGGTTATTTAACGCTGCCGTCCTAAATACCATTTTTATTGCGCCTAAGCCCGCATGAACGCAAAATTCTAACGCTGCACTGCCCATTTTCAGCCCATCCATTGGCTGCTATGCATGTCAACAAAGATACGATATCTTTGTGAATACCCAGAAGAGAAAAAGTAGTATGGAGTAGTATTCTGTACTATAACTGATAGTCGCTCCCTCTCCCTAGGAACGAAAAGAAAAATACAACTAAAAGGTCAATTTGTGGGTATTAGATATTATAGGGACCAAATACACGATCCGAAGTGTTTTTTTTTTCTTGGTCATGTCAACAAATACAGCCGTTCGTGCATACAATTATGTACTAGATATTATCGAGTGAACGATCATAAAATGGAACTTACCTATCTTGGGGGACATGTAACAATGAGAGACTATACCTTAATTGCAAAAGGATTAATTGATTGTCAATGCTGAAAACTTTGTATTTGTCCTACCTCTCCGGAAGTGTGTCCTTGTCTAGCTATCTCCCTTCCTGTCTCCTCTGCATTGTTATTACTCGATGTGGTATCAGGTCGAATAATCAACTCACATCATACCTCATGTGAGTGTGCTTACAAAGCCCTCTAGTAATGATCGGTTAACCCTAGCCGCTAATCACATTCTTTCGGTTAAGTACCTAAGGGTTCAGGTGTGGCATTTATCCTTGAGATATTTTATACCATCTTTGACATTTCCTAATTTCCATTTGGACTAAATTAGTGAGTAGGTTCACTTGATCAGAATCCACGAAATTATTGACTAGTCGGATCTCCCAAACCTTGTTACTTTGTGTTTCTTATAAAACCATCTGCTTCCTACTTCCAAACAATATACCCTAAATCTTTCCATATGCAAAATTATTCTAGATGCATTTTAGATTTCATATACCATTAACTAGAACAACTAGTCATTGACCAAATTTTAATTTGAATATCGTTAGTTGAGCCTGTAAAATCAAATCAATGAGGTCTTCTGTAGAGTCAGACCCGGGGAGGGGGGCATGTTTGTTTTTGGCAGAAGTCCATGGAATCTTTACAATTTTCAAAACAAAAACAATTGAAAACACTCCACTCCTGCCCTCCTTTTGTCAGCTCTGGCAACATCAAGGATCACACCTATAAATATGTAGGAGTTCTTGACATTAGAGCACACATCAAGATCTCTTCAGCTCATGCAAATAGCAAACTCAAGCTACACTACTCATATCCCAGACATCTGTTATAGCAACATGCCGATGGCTCGATTAGCCACATTTCTCATGGTCACCAGCTTTCTCTCCAATGTCGGCAACCTCGGGGTGACCGTATCCGGTGCTCTCAATGATGATCTCTTCACCCTCGATATTGTGTCGAAAATCCATACTGACCGGAGCTCCACAGCTAGGGCCTCCTCGGACTTTGGCCACATCGTGGAGGCCGCCCCAAGGGGAGTTTTACACCCGGTCTCGCCCGCCGACATAGCTGCTCTAATCCGCTTCTCACTTTCCCGGCGGACACCATTCACAGTGGCGCCACGCGGGAAAGGGCACTCCTCTCGTGGACAGGCCTTTGCCCCGGGTGGCATTGTCGTCGACATGCCCTCGCTAGGACGCGGCGGTGATCATGGTCACCGAGTAAACATGTCGATGGAAGGAATGTACGTTGATGTCGGTGGAGAGCAGCTGTGGATCGACGTCCTCCATGCCACGCTGGAGCACGGCCTCACGCCGCACGTGTGGACCGACTACCTCCGCATCACCGTCGGCGGCACGCTCTCCAACGGCGGCATAGGCGGGCAGGTTTTCCGGCACGGCCCTCAGATCTCCAACGTACACGAGCTTGACGTGGTCACAGGTACGTACCGGTTTTCTGCCTGGTCCTACGCAATCATTTAGTGCGTGTCCACGTTGCTTTTCATTTAGTGCATAATCAACAGGTGCACACGAGTGCAGCAAGCATCGTCATAAGCTAATAACAAATCAAAATTCTTGTTCGTTGCAGGCACGGGAGACATGATCACCTGCTCCCCGACTAAGAGCTCGGACCTGTTCTACGGGGCATTGGGCGGGCTGGGCCAGTTCGGGGTGATAACCCGGGCCCGGATCGGGCTTGAGCGGGCTCCAAAACGGGTCAAGTGGGTCCGTCTTGCCTACTCCGACGTACGCTTGTTCACTGCTGACCAGGAGCTTCTCATCTCGAAACGTTCCGGGTTCGATTACGTCGAGGGGCAGGTCCAGCTGAACCGGACCCTGACGGAGGGCCGGAGGTCGTCCTCCTTCTTCTCGGCGTCGGAGCTTGCTCGGCTCACGGAGCTCGCACTGGACACCGGATCAGCCGCGATCTACTACATCGAAGCCGCAATGTACTACGACGATCGCTCCGCTGCCACCGTGGATCGGAAGCTCGAGGCGCTACTGGCGGAGCTGAGCTTCGTCCCGGGGTTCGTGTTCGCCAGGGACGTGTCGTACGTGCAGTTCCTGGACCGTGTCGGCCGGGAGGAGCTGAAGCTCCGGTCGGCCGGCGTGTGGGACGTGCCGCACCCGTGGCTCAACCTCTTCGTCCCGAGCTCGCGCATCCACGACTTCGACGCCGGCGTGTTCCGCGGCGTCCTCGGGGACACCAAGCCCGTGGGGCTCATGCTCATGTACCCCATGAACAGGGAGAAGTGGGACGACCGGATGACGACGGTGACGCCTCCCGAGGACGAGGACGTGTTCTACGCCGTCGGGCTGCTCCGGTCGGCGGTGGCCCCGGGCGACCTGGAGCGGCTGGAGAGGGAGAATGTGGCGGTGCTCGATTTCTGTGACCGGGCCGGCATCGGGTGCAAGCAGTACCTGCCGCACCACGCGTCGCAGGAGGCGTGGACGCGGCATTTCGGGGCGAAATGGGGCAGGGTCGCCGAGCTCAAGACCAAGTACGACCCGCGAGCGATTCTGTCGCCGGGGCAGGGGATCTTCCCGGCACCAGTGATGACCAGCACTACAATCATGGCGTTCTGAGATTTAATTTGTTCAGATTTCATCATTTGTTGGTCAGTAACTCGGTATTCAGTACTCACCACTGCTCAGTAGGTTCAGAGCGTAGGATTGGAGTGAGAGGGGTCCAAATGGACACGTAAAGTGGTTCTCTTTTTTTTCGTTTGAGGCACCAAAGTATAGAGAATCAGTCGAAGAACATGCGGCACAGTTAATTTGATGTGTTGTTTGATTTGGTATGTGTGCTCTGTAGTTTAATTCGGCAGGAGTGCATGAGCACACCTACCGATGGACGTGCAATCACGTACATTTAAAAGCTTCAAAGAAGCATTCTGATTGTGTTGGCTCTGTTAAAATTCCAATCAAATGTACGGAGTACCTCTATTTATATTCATGTCAACTGATTTATTGAGATATCTTTGCAAAAAAAAATGATTTATTCTGATACTGCGGATTTGCGGTGTCTTTTATTTTTATTGAAACCGACTATGATATTGCAGTGTAGTACGAACCAATTAAGTGTAATCGCACTTCTCTGCAACAGGCGCTTTTCTTTTCTTACAACAATCTCATGAGTGGTTGAGTTAGTTAATCTGGTAGTAGGGAAATAGGCTAGTGCTACCACCTTATTTTTCTTTTTTCTTACCAAAAACTGAAAACAAGATATAAAAATGAATATAAACATTGTTGGGTACAAATTAAAAATGAATACATAGTGGGTCAAAATGTAATCAAATATTTCTCGGCACTCAAACAATCTGTGAAACCATTTGTACGGTCTTTTATTTGAGACGAAATTAAGTATATTCAGAGAAAATCATGATTTCACATATTTTAACAAAGGGTTAGTAAGTTTTTTTTTCTTGTATAAAATATTTAACCTTAATGTTATATATAGAAATATACATCTTGGATTTCCCTGAACTTATCGAGTTTATTTGGTATTTTTGGATAAAATTTACTCTAGCACATTCATTCCTCTCTTCCCATCTAAAACAACCCGAACAAAATCCCCTTTGTCCATATCCCTTCTCTTCTTATTCCTCAGGTTTTTATCATTCTTACCACTATGACCGAGCGTATTCTCAGTAATACCATTTGACCAATCGAATCCTCAGAAATGTGCTCTGTTAGTATGATAATTAGTTTTGCCATTCAGAAATATCATTAGGTTGAAGAGTAGGATATGCTGAGGAGAGTGTTAAAACATAGATATAAGAAGTAACACTATGTAATTATTTATATTTCTATTAGCTACAGAACCATATTATTTCCTATATATAATATAAATATGTATGGATATATATGTATATATATGTGTCCGTCAATGGTCTTTGACACATTAAATTCTACAATTCCCTCGCAATTGCGAGGGCTGCCATGCTAGTTACCATAGTTGTAGCGTACATAGTGCCAAAATATAGCTCCAGGAGTTCTCAACTCTCTCAATGGAAGAACTGATTACATACTAACGGTGGAGATGACGGAATGGAAAAACTAAGTGTCACACTAACGGTGCAGTGGCATTTCTGAAGATTCGATCAGTCAAATGGTATTTCTAAGGATGGGCTTGGTCATAGTGGCAAGAATGATAAGAACCCTTATTCCTATGGGTGGATCAAATACATTCTTAAGGCCAGCCTACGAAAGAGAAACTCTTGTCCCATTACAGTTTTTGTGAGAAATATTCTCTCCATTCCATTAAAGAAACCGTATAAATTTATGTCAAAGTCAAACAATGTAAAGTTTAACAGAGTTTATAGAAAAATTATTAACATATACATTATCATTAAATATATATAATGAAATCTATTTTCATATTATACCTACATAGTATTTTAGTTGTCAATATTTTTTCTACAAGCTTGGCCAAACTTAACTTTGTTTGAATTTTCAGAATAATATACACTTTGTTTTGAGAAACCGACGTAGTAGCTTGTTTCTGTTTTTTCTTCCTAGAAAAACGTCTTCATGTAGGTTATTCAAAAAAATCCATTTCCAAATCTATATCTTTTGGTTGTACTCCTTCCATTTCAAATTATTTGGAATTCTAGCTTTGTCCTGAATTTAACTAATTTAAGTTTGACTTCGTCTATGAAAAATGTACTAGTATCTCCAACATCAAATATATACTCAATCCATTCCTAGATATTAGTTGTATTAGTATTTGTGGAAAAATCCAGATAGGGTGTATTACGTTCCACCATTCATCTGAATTTCTTTTAGGGATTTGATTACATTTCCGTATCTTATGCAAACTCCTCCATTTCCCATATCAATTATCCAAAGATAATTCTAATAAAATCCGGTGTAATTTCCCCATCTACAAGCATGCTTTGATTCTCTTGCAAAAGCTTATACATCCTACATCTAGAAACGGAGAGAGCATGACATAAGTGTATTATTTGATAGATGTAGTGAAACTAATGTTGTGTTATGTATGCTGATATGTTTTATACACTTCGTCAAACTTAAAGAAATCTGATTTACGAGAATGATGAAACTTAGATAATTGGTAGATGAGTGTTATACAATTTTTGAAAGTCTTCTAAGTTGTTCAAGTTCATACAGACATGGAATGAACTTGTCTACAATATTTGCAACCAAAGAACAAATAATAAATTACATTTTTGTACTTCAACTATTATCAAGTTTTAGAACACAATCCTCCTCTAACTGGTTACATATACCCCGTTCTAAAACAAAAAATCTCAACCCGTAAACCATTGAACAATTTATTTTCACCCCAGTTGACTATATTTTGCTAGCTTCCTTTGGATGCGGCGATACAAAATTGCCATACCATTTAATTTTGGTAAAAACCTAACTTTCTTATGTTTTATCAGTTATATAGAAAAACTATCAACATCTAGAATAAAAATTAGTATTATTAGAACCATTATGTCACATTGTTTGCATTTTGTATTGTACATGTTGATATATTTGTGTATATAATTAGTCAAACATTATAAAATTTGATTTTGATCAAAACTTAATTGCAGGGTAATTTGAGACACACGGAGTAACTAAACTAGTAGGTAACATATTTAGAAGAAAAAGTATTAAATATTAGGAAAAAACCGAAAACTTTGAAAAAAATACTCCCCCGTCCACAAATACATGTACTTTTAGGTTTTGTAATAAGACAATATTTTTAAATATGACCAACTTTACAGAAAATATAGTAATATTTATGACATTAATTTAGTAGATTATGGAACTACATTTTAAGATGCATGTGATGATAATAAGTTGGTGTTTTAAATATTACTATTTTCTATAAAACTGGCCAAACTTAAGAAAGTTTAACTTAGGACAAAATATAAAAGTACACTTATTTGTGAATAGAGGGAGTATGTTCTAAAACATTACTATCTAAATTGTAGACATGCAAATAATAAAGAACATGTGTAGAATTTAGGAAAATGGATAAAAATGTAAAAAAGGTACATATTCTAAAATAATATAAAAGGCAATAAATTAAATATTCTAAAGAAAATTGTGTTTATTTTTAAACCTTTGTCCAAATATTTGTACTTCCAATGTTTTCTGTAATTGTTTCCGCCCGCTTGTCTAATGTTGTCCTTATACCCAAGGTTTAAGCTTGTCGGCCTATCCATCACTCACCACCATCATCCATAGCGCAGTCAAAGTGTCATCGTCACCACCTCACCTCATTCTTGGATCATAGCAAACCTTAAATATTTAGGGCATGTTTTCTCAGTAATTGCTTCGCCACAACTAAGCTTAGGCAACGTGTGTCTTCCCAACACAATTATGGCTAACAATAGTGGGGCCACAAGAGTGGCCAAAGTTTCCAATAAAATAAGTGTGTCAATCTCACATGGGCCATATGGATACTAAATGTTGCTAGTCAACTACGATCTTGGTGGGGATGTTTCAGCCCAACGACACGGCTTCGGTGCTCCTCGAATTGCAACCATCGGCCTCCATTACCTTAGATCTGGGTCTCCCATGTGTGGTTTTGGTAATTAATGACAATCTCTATGGACTAATATTTGTATTGAGCTATATTTGTAGGTGTGTCCATATGCTTTACTTGATCTCCATTTGTTGGAATCAACGCTATGGGAAGAACAAGATTATATGTTGATCAAGGCTATGTGCAAGTTGATCAACACACAAGGCTAGTAATGTACCATGAGGGGTCATGTGATCTCATGGTATGGTGAGCACTCGTCAATATAGCTTTGTGAACTAACCCATGATCTATGTGCTTGGTATCTCTATGTTGGGTTAGGTGTCTTGTCATGAGCTTGCTTCAAAAGGGAGATCTCGTGTAGCTCATGAAGGATGGTGTCAAGTGGTGCAAGTCCAAGATTATCATCAAGAAGATATCATTGGCTTGGAGCTTGCCATCCTTTTGAAGATAAAGGCCATGTGAAGATTTGCCTTTGTGGTGCTTCTCCCATCTTGGTGTATGGGGGAGCATCATGTGAATCTTCACCAAGCAAAGCGCAATCAAGAATGGTGGTGCGTCTTGAGGAGATGAAGATCGTCTTCATCGACCTCAAGTGGATTAATGCGCAAGGCAAAGGTATGATCTTGATAGGGTTTCTATTTTACCGGTCTCATGTTGTTTAGTGATCGGGTTATAGGATAGATAGCCGTACTATCAAGAGGGGCTCTCGACCGAGTATCTTGATCATATCGTAGTAGAGAGCACAAACCTTTGCATCTTTGCAATCATATTTATTGGTTGTTATTTGGCTTTTATCCATGTGAGAATTTAGAGCTTGTGTTCATCTCCATACCAAGCTCTAGTTCATCAAAAACGGATTTCATGAATATCTTCTTGCGTTTTTGATATTGGAGGTTTTACCGGTTTGTCTCTTCTAAGAGAGGTCAAACTCTCTCCTTATGATTTCCTCCTCACATGATGGACTATTATGTGTATATGCATGATCTTGTAGGGCTTGTGATTATCTTTGAAACAAGCCCAATATCATAGAAAACGGAGTCTTGATGAAAAACTTGTTGGTTTTTTATGTTGGAGAATTTACCGGTTGTTCCTTTTTAGAGAAGGTTTACCTTTCTACATTTGGTTTTATTCTCCATTGTAGGACTATGATGTTTCTATGCATGATCTTGTAGAGCTCTTCGTTGCGGTTCCAACGAGCCCAAGATCATCGAAATCGGAGTCCGGGTGAAAAAGTTATTGCAGTTTTCGTTTTGCTGTTTTTGCAGTTTTTCTGTAGGCCGGAGTCTCCGGCCCTAGACCGGAGTCTCCGGTCTGAAACTTTGTTTTTTCGTCGAACGGGTGGCGCGGCTCTGTTGCCCTCCTGGAGACACCCCGGAATGACCCCGGAGTCTCTGGTTTGGGCCGGAGTCTCCGGCCTGGGCAGACCGGAGTCTCCGGGGTAAGTTTCCTGCAACGGCTCTTTTTCGTGGGGACCTATAAAAGGCCCCCTTCTTCCCCAAAGTGACCAGAGCTTCTTATCACGTCTTTACCCCCCATTGTTGACCTCTTGAAGCTTGGTTTTCTCTCTATTCCTCCATGATTCTTGCCTCAAATTAGAGGGAAAAGAGAGAGGAGATCTAGATCTACATTTCCACCAATCCATCTCTCCTCTAAGTGAGGGGAACCCTTTGGATCTAGATCTTGGAGATTCATTTGTTGAGTTCTTCTTTGTTCTTCCTCTCTTCTCCCCCCATAAGCATTAGTTGCTTTTGGTGGGATTTGGGAGTGAAGGATTTGAGCACTTCTTGTGTTCTTGCCATTGCATTTGTTGCATAGGTTTGTGCTCTCCACGAGGACCCCATGGAAGATTAAAGTTGAGAAGCTTGTTACTCTTGGGTGCATTGTGTTCCCAAGAGCTTTGTGCCTCTTAGGTTCATTGTGTACCCTAGACACTTGAAGGATTCGCGAAGACTTCGAGTTGTGAAGGTTCGGGAAGATTTGGGAGCCCCCAATTTGATTGTGGGTGTGTGCCCCAAGATCGTTGTAAAAGGGATTCGGAATCCGCCTCGAAGGATTCCGATAGTGGAAGGTGAACCAAACCCTTGGGTGCGGTTCATCGGAGAATAGGGTGAGGCCTTTGTGGAATCTTGAGTAGGCCTCTTGTGGCGAGCTCACACCCCTCCAACGAGACGTACTCCCTTGACAAGAAGGAACTCGGGAATACATCCTCGTCTCCACGTGCCTCGGTTATTTCTATACCCGAGCTTTTACTTATGCAATTTACATTGTGATAGACATCGTGCTTGAAGTGTATCTTGCTATCACCTTGTTGCTTGCCTTGCTTAGCATAAGTTGTTGGTGCACATAGGTAAACCTAGTATTTTAGGTTGTTGGCTTGTTAATTTAAATACATAGTTTTATTCCGCAATTATCAAGCCCTTAAATAGAAAAAGTGTTAATCGCCTATTCACCCCCCCCCTCTAGGCGACATCTCGGCATAGTTTGTTGTTTCACCGGATCGGAATCGGTGTCGTTTTCCCTCGTGGGGCATTATTTTTGTGAGCAGGTGTTGGAAGGCTCAAGAGATGGAGTGGTGTGGTGTCTACCGCATCAATGACGACAAGTCTTGGTGACATGGTGTTGCGGGGTCTCGGTGGCGAACACATGATGATGGTCGCACACAGGTCGGTGGTGTTGTTTGGCATCGTGGTGGTCTCAACTGCGGCCCTAGCAAAGTCAATGTGTTGATCACTACTGAAAATGGGTTAGGGGAAGATGGCGGCGGTGGCTTCTAGAGCGTGCGTACATGGTGCGTTTTGTCGATCTACTGGATCGCCTTATGCTCCCGGCTCGCCATTGGGTGGCTTGGTGAGACATCCAGATTTAGATGATGTGCATAGGTGTGAGGTCAAGGCACACGACCACCCCCATTGTCAAGCTTGTAGGTGTAGCGACTTTTATCACCACGAAGATGACTTTCGGGAATCGATGTAGACGTTTTGTCAGATTTTGTGAAATAATATAATTAAAAATAGGTTATGTGCATCATTTCGATGCATAGGCCGGAGGTTTCAACCTTCTTTAAAAAATACATAAACAATGTAGCGTGTAAAGTTTTCTGTTAGGTGGGCCGATACCTAAGGTCTGATGTGAGAATATTTTCCGGGAACCAAACAATCCCTTAAATCACCCAATAAGAAGGTGGTAGGGAAAGTTGAGCAATATATTTCACCAAACTCTCTTCCTTTCCTCTTCATAGTGGAGTATGCTGAGAAGCTGGGCAAACAAAAATATCTGCCCGGTAGATTATTTTTTTCAAGGATATGCCCTACAAGGTATATCATATTTTGTAAAAGAAGTGTCAAGAATCCAAGGGCTGGCATAGACGTCAAGCGCGCACACCTGATGACGGGATTGATGAGAGTGTTCTTCTCCCTCAACAACGCCAACAAGTACTCTTGATACCCTGAAAGGAAGATAATATATTAGGGATAGGTTGAGCCTCCAAGTGCAGAGTATGTAGAAGTGGTAGTTTTTCCCCAAGAAGGTGACTCGAGGGTTTAATATCGAACTCTCGGGGAATCGGTAGTGTGGGTTTTATCTTCTTGTCCTTCTCTAGATTTCCTACAAACAAAATAGATTGCTTTGTGCCCTCAACCTCACCAAGTGGTTGTCAAGCACAAGGTGTGAGAATGATATTAAGATGATAATGAATGCAAAACAGTAAGTAAAAATGCAATGGTGGTGAATAAGTATGCAAGGATGATAGTAATGATGATGGATGGTATTTTGGGGGTTTTTATATGTGAATGCAATGGTGGTGCTAATTAGTGAAGCTCAAGAGAGAGAGAGATACATATGATAGTGCCACAAACCCATAGTCCAGAGGTGGACTACTCCCTCTTCATCATGGAGATGGTGGAGATGTAGATGGAGAAGAAGGAGACCTCTCCGGCAGGACTCCGCCGGAGTTTTCCCCTTCCAATCTGCAGCCTCCTGGTCTCTGTTTCTTGTTTCTCTTCTGTGGCGGCTCTCCTTTCGAAGAACATTGGGGGACCCTTTATATAGGCGTTTTTAGGTCACGAGGATGCTTCTGGGCGAAGGATCTACGCAAACGGGGCCACGAGGGCTGAATTAGGTGGGCCCACGCGGCCTGGTACTGTAGCCGCGTGGGGCCCCCTATTTTGGCCCTCCGGCCTCCTTTCGCTTGCTTCTTTCGCTCCAATGTCTTCCTCCTTCCAAAATAATGACCCCCGTAAATTTATAGCTCATTATGACGTAGTTAAGGTCCTGAAACAAATAAAGAAAGAAATAGGGGTTTTCTGCCTGCGCAGGATTAATTCCATAAAAAGGGGAAATCATTATTAATTACCAAAAATCATTAAATAACAGTAATATACCCCTTATATGATGCAAATATGAATGGAATATAAGTATTATAGTGCAAAGTTCATGTATGCATTTTAGATGCATCAACATCCCCAAGCTTAACTCATGCTTGTCCTCGAGTATGAAAGTGATAAAACTAACATGAACTTTTTAATATAATCACAATATAGATATAAAAGATGATTGCTACTGCTACATAAAGTCAAATGATTCATTATTTCGAAGAAGTAGCAATATGCAAACAATTTATAAAGTGATATCAAGTATTCAATGCAAGGATGTTCAATGATAGTTCACAAGGTGTAACATAAAAGATAGTAATATGGACATTTTTACTTTTGCATACTTGAGGGCCATAGAGTGTAGATGAAAATCTGAATATAAAAGGTGGACACTTTGGAAAAAATATATAAATAAGTAGAGGTCAAACATGCATAAGTTTCATCTATCCTCCAAACTATTCTACTTAAGTTATTGATCGCAATGGTAATACTTGGTATAAAGCTCTCATTCCCCTATCATAGCATCTTGAATGATTAAAGTTTACATGTGAAAGAAAATATGAGTAGTGGCCTTGATAAAGTAAAGGTTAGATGTCTCATGCCCCTTGAATACAAGTACCTACACCATGGTTACTCAACTTGGGAAACAAAGCAAGTTTAAGTTATCTATCATTGTAAGTAATAATGGTATCATCAAGAGTCTCAACTGGGGTACCTCTTGTCCCATGATATGGATCAAACCCACATCAAAACAACAAGACAAAAAAACATAATGAACAACCTCAACACCCTCTTTATTTACCACTTGATATAGCTTTTTATTGTAGGGTGTATCACAGAGAGTTCAAAATAGCATGTAAGTAAATTTCCACCATGAATGATGCATGGCTTAGATTAGCGGCCCAGGTTTCTCTCTAACCATTTATACAAACTCATTTAAACTTAACTCTATTTCCACATTATTTCGTCATGATAGGCATCCATAAACAAAAGTACATGATATCAACTAAACAAATGATGGAACATGTTGAAACCTTTGCATGTGACAGCACATATGGGCTAACTCCCAACCTTAAACATTTATCAAGCCACTATCTTCATAATATTGATCACAATATCTTATCTTTATTGAATGCAATAAAAGTAAAGTGTGCATCAAGTTCGCAAGAGCTTTTTAACCAACTTTTCCCATTACAATAAATAACATCATCATTTCCATTTAGAGGTATAGATAACACATATAACATGGTAAACATACTTGGAATAGCATAAAGCTAATAGGTAGATATGGTGGACTCACTGGAAAAACTTGGGTTGAAGGTGTTGGAAATAAGTTTTTACTTGTTGGAATTTTTGGGCTAGCAAAAGGCAGAAAGATGACAATCTAGATGCATGCATGAGTGTCCATAGAACTAACTAATTCATGTCAAACAAGGTGAAATAACATACAGCATCAAAACATGAATAAAAGATAGCTCATGATAAAGCATTTGCAAATTATTACTCATAAAGAGGCTCATGAATCATGCAACTATATGTGTCATTAAAAATTAACTTAGACATCCCTTTTCCCAATACAATAAAAGCATGCAGGATATTTCAACCCATATTTCCATTAGCTTTCTCATATATAAATGATAGTGTGGTGGTCTCACAAAATAAAAATCAAAGAAAAAACAAACAAAAAGACGCTCCAAGTTTATGCGATAAAGTGCATTGATAGAAAAACAGAAGTTAGACGTGTGCAAACCGAGAGTGTGTAGGTTCAGTGGGGATGTTCACATCCCCAAGCTTATGGTTTTCACCATCCTTGGATAACTCATGGTGCATCTCCTCCAATCCCTGTGAAAAAATTTCAAAACACAATTTCTCCCATCTCTTTTCTGTCGGGTGATATTAGTAGAGATAAATAAACAAGTTTCTTGCTGCATATAATCCATGGACTAAAATTCATATGAATGATCAGAGAGTTTATAATGTTGTATGCCTACTCATAAACTTAATTGGATCAACTCAATAGTTCAAACTATGCATAAAACAATATGGGACAGAATCTGTCCAGAAAAACAGCAGCAGTAAAACGTATTTTTCTTTCCTACTTAAACTTGTCGAAAAATTCTGAAAAAATTCAGGAATACAGAGGATGAAAAGTTGCAGTTACAGTAAAAATATCAGCTCATTCGGATTTACAGAATAAGAATGAAAAATCAAACCGTGCACAGACTCTGTGCAGGAATAAAATCTCCGACATAGAAATAGCAACTTTTTCAAACCAAAATGGGTAAACTTGGCACTTTATTAAAAATTTCAGAAACTAAACTAAGAAAACAATCTCTTGTTACAGCAAGAGGACACAAAGAAAATCCAAATAAAAACAACCGGGTTGCCTCCCGTAAAGCGCTTTCTTTATAGCCATATAGCTAGGCTTAATTACTTGTTGTTTTACCGAAGATGAAGCTCATGAGGGAGCTTAAAAGTTGTGCACTTCATCCTTGGGAAGTGTTACATGC
The DNA here is from genome assembly GCA_012064385.1 of Puccinellia tenuiflora. Classification (NCBI taxonomy): domain Eukaryota; kingdom Viridiplantae; phylum Streptophyta; class Magnoliopsida; order Poales; family Poaceae; genus Puccinellia; species Puccinellia tenuiflora. Next base: position 870,423 of record QRDG01000232.1, on the reverse strand, counting down.
ATTTCTTATGTGGAAACTGAAACTTCACATTCCCTTCCTTTGAATCAATAATTGCCCCTGTGGTACGAAGAAAAGGTCTTCCAAGAATAATAGGACTAGAGATTTTATTCTCCATATCCATGATTAGAAATCCACAGGTACAAAAGTCATATGTAACTCTACCATAACATCACTTACTTTTCCTAAAGCATTTTTAATGGTATTATCAGCAAGTGCAATAGAGCATTTTTCAAGATTCTTTAATTCAAGTGCTTCATATAATTGTTTAGATAAAACAGAGACACTAGATCCTAGATCAAGTATGGTGAAAGAGCATGGTTGCCCCTATGTGTTGTTTTGGTAATTAATGACAATCTCTATGGACTAATGTGTGCTTTGAGTTATATTTGTAGTGTTGGTCCATAAGGAATGCTTGGACTCCATATGTTGGAGTCAAGGCTAAAAGAAGAAGATCATTTGTTGATCAAGATCCTATGTTGTCCATGGTGGATGGTGTGATCATCTGTGTTGATCAAGATCCTATGTTGTCCATGGTGGATGGCGTCACGTGGTGATCATCATCAAGATAAAGGACATGTAAAGATATGACGAAGAGTGTCTCTCCCATCTTGGTGTATGGGGGAGCAATATGCGTGTCTTCACCAAGCGGAGCAAAATCAAGAAAGGTGATCCACTTGAGTATAGATCAAGATCGTCATCATCTAGCTCAAGTGGAATGCGCAAGGCAAAGGTATGATCTTGATAGGGTTTCTATTTTACCGGTCTCGCGGTATAGTTGGGAGACCGGGTTTTAGGATAAGTAACCGTACTATCAAGAGGGGCTCTCAAGTGAGCTTTAGCGTATCGGTCGTAGAGAGCTCAAACCTTTGCATCCTTGGCATCATCTTTATTGGTTTCTATTTGGCTCTTATCGTGGTGTGATATTGGTGCTTGTCGTGTTTGTCATGACAAGCCCAAGGTCACCGAAAACGGTTCTCATATGTGTTCCCTATTGAGTTTTCGGTGTCGGAGATTTTGCCGGTCCATCTATGCGGAAGGTTTCACTCTTCCATTTATTAGCAAAATATCCCTTGCTTGGTTTCAATATCCTCACATGTTATTGGGTAGCATTTGTCGTCATCTTTCCAACAAAAGTGGTTTCGTGTCATTCGGACGCCATATGCAAAAGATATGGTTTTCCGGGTTTTAATAAAAGGGTTTTACCTCTCACCATTTGGCTTTACCATATCTTGTTGAACAATGATGTTTCTGTGCATATTCTTGTAGTGCTCGTTGTGACGATTCCAACGAGTCCAAGATTACCGAAAACGGAGTTCGTATGTGGAAGATATTGCGTTTTCGGTATCGGTAGTTTTCTAAACAGAATATATTAGAAAAAGAAAAGAAAAAGAACTGGGGCCGGCCTCACTCCCGGCCTGGGCCGGTTCACCGGCCGGTGGCTTCGGTTGGGCCCCCGGCCTCGATGCCGGCCTGGGCCGGTTCACCGGCCGGGTGCTTCGGTTGGGTCTCCAGCCTGCCCGCCGGCCTGGGCCGGTTGCTGGGCCGGCCCGCTCGGGCACCTCCCCAGCCTGCCCGCCGGCCTGGGCCGGCTCCCTGGCCGGCCCACCCGGGTGATCACCAGCCCGCACGCTCCCCTTCACCCGTCGGCCTGCATGCCGGCCTGGGCCGGCTCCCAGGCCGGTCCCTGCGGGTGGACCTCCGGTCTGCCTGCCGGCCTGGGCCGGTTCCCAGGCCGGGTTGCTTCCCTTTGTATTTTGGCTGCACGCAAAGTTTTCCAACGGCTCCTTTTGGAGCCCCTATTTAAAGGGCTTCTTCCCCAAATTGCTAGGTACCTTTTTGCCAACTCTTGAGCTATTCTCCTCTCCTCCATTGTTGACCTCTTGAGCTTGGCTTTCTCTCCTTTCTCTCCACTAGTTCGTGCTACTCCTTTGAGAGAAAAGAGAGAGGAGTTTTAGATCCGTGTTTCCACCAATTGATTTCTCCTCTAAGTGAGGAGAACACTTTGGATCTAAATCTTTGGAGTTTCTTTGTGTTCCTCCTTTGTTCTTCCTCCCTAATCCCTCCCAAGCATTAGTTGCTTTGGTTGGATTCGGGTTGGAAGAACTTGACCACTTAGTGTGTTCTTGCCATTGCATTAGTTGCATCGGTTTGAGTTCTCCACGGTGATTCGTGGAAAGTGAAGTTGAGAAGCTTGTTTCTCTTGGGTACTTTGGTTCCCTAGAGCTTGTTCCTCTAGGGCACGTTGGTACCCTAGACGGTTTGATTTCTCGGAGTCTTGGTGGCTTACGGGATTTGTTGGGAGCCTCCAATTGTGGAGTGTGGCTCAACCTTGTTAGCTTCGGAGCTTTGGTAGCTACGAAGACATTGCCGGGAGCCATCAATTAGTTGTGGTGTGTGCCCGGCCTTGGGCATCGAGTCTTGGAGGCTCGGTGCATTTGGTGAAGACCCTCCAACTTGTGGAGTGAGCTTCACCCTTGTAAAGGTTCTAGTTGTCAACCTCAACGGCAACATAGTGACAAGTGCCTCGCCACATTGGTGGTAAGACACAACAGAGATACGGTGTGCCATATCAAGGCTACTCGGTGTTTCACATTGGTGAACACCGCGCCGCTCCAACGGAGACTAGCTTCCATTGGGAAGTGAACTTCGGGATAAAATCATCGTCTCCAAGTGCCTCGGTATTTCTATCCCGAGCTTCTTACTTATGCTATTTACTTTGTGATAGACATTAGGCTTAAAGTCATATATCTTGCTATCACCTAGTTGATCATATTGCTTAGCATAAGTTGTTGGTGCACATAGGTGAACCTAGCTAGTTTAGGTTTTGGCTTGATAAATTAAACGTTAGTTTTATTCCGCATTTATTCAAGCCTTAACCGTAATAATTTTAAATCGCCTATTCACCCCCCCCCCCCTCTAGGCGACATCCGTGTCCTTTCAATTGGTATCAGAGCGGGTTCTCTCTTTATAGGGCTTCACGGCCTAGAGAGTAAGATGTCGTCTAGTGGTTTAGTGCACAATGCTTCTTTAATATTCGATGGCACTAATTATAATGATTGGAGAAATCGCATGCTAAATTATTTTCGGGACATTAATCCATATATAGAGCAAATTCTAGATATGGGTTTTTCTCCTCTAGAGGATGAGGAAAATTCTTATCTAGATGCTCAAGCTTCTAATGTGATTTTCAAGTCTTTGAGTAATGCAGTTGCTTTGTCGATCTCTCCTTATCGGAATGGCCATGAGCTATGGACCAAGCTTAAAGACAAGTTATGGTGTGTCCATGGATAGTGAGGATGATTGTTCTCACTCCACCTCCGGGCGTAATAAGTTCTCAACTTCTTCTACCTCACCTACATGTGGCAAGCCACAAACTAATGCAATGGTGAGTAGGGATAAATTTCGCAATGATGATAGTGAGCTTTCTATAGATGATATTACATCTCTATCTTATTGCAATGATTTATCTTTGGACTTAAACACATCTAGAACTAATGTTTCACATGCTTGTGTTAATAGTCCTTGCATACCTTCTAATTCGTCAAGTAGTGATGATAATGACCATAATAATGATGATGAAGAAGATGATGCTTACTTTAATAAAAAAGGTCTAATGGTTCTTAATGCTCTTTCAAAGAATGAAAATGCTTGTGAGAACCTACATGAAATCATGAGCACCCTTGTTGAGCGAGGGCTGACTATTGAAAATTTGGAAGCTCGTGAAAATGAAAGCCTTAGCCGCGAGCGTGATTATGCAAACACGATTGCGGATCTTGAGCAAGCTCTTGAAGAAATCCAAGCCACCAAGAAATCTCTTGAGGAGACATTTACCCTAGAGTTATCTAAAGTAAATGAAACCCATGATAGAGCTCTCAAGGTGGCTAATGATTTTAAAATTAAAAATGATGAGCTTGTTGTTGAAATTGTTAGACTCCTTGAGGCTAATGTGAAATTTGAAAAGGATGTCAAGTCCTTGGAAGATTCTCTCGCACATCTCACTAAGTCTCATGATCAACTCCAAGCTCAATTATTAAAAGAGTTTTCTACTTGTTCTCCCATTGCTAGTAATGTTGATGCTTGTGCTACTAACTCTATTTCTTGTGAAGCATCCATTTTAAAGGAGAATGTTGAGCTAAGGGCTCAACTTAAATTGCTAACTAGCAATTATGAGATATTGGAAGAAAGCCATGAGAAGCTCTCGAGCTCTCATGAGGATCTTCTAGTATCGCATGATAAGCTAAAGTTAGCTCATGAGGCTATCGCTACCAAGGTAATATCTAGTGAGCCTCATGTGGACAATGGCACAACTTCTACTAAAAATGCTATAATACCATGTGCTAGTCCTTGTAATTCTTCATCTCAACCTAGTGGTAAATCATATGTTGAATTACATTTCGTGCCTAGTTCCTCTAACAATGAAGCCTCAACTTCCACTAGTGCTTGTGTAGCTACTAATCTTGTAGGGAAGTCTAAAGAGCACAAGGTACAAGCCACTTCGTTGAAGAAAGATGTGGAGAAGCATCATAAAGGGAAGGCCACATTTGACAACATGTTGAGTGTGCAAAAATCCCCCAATGACAAGAGTGGACTTGGATTCAACTCCAATATCAAGAACAAGTCCAAGAGTAGCAATAAGAAGGGCCAAGAACAAGTCAATCACTCGGCCAAGATTGTTTGCTTCAAGTGCAAAATTGAAGGGCATCATGTTAGGGATTGCCCAATGAAGAAGAACCTCTTAGTGAGAAGCAATTAGGGAAGCGGCCTATTGTTCAATCTCATGCTCAACCTCGGGTTGAACAAGGGCCACCTCCTAAGAAGACTCAAGTCATTGCTCCTCAAGTTAAGGAGCCTAGTAAGAAGAAAGAAAAGAGTCGATATTGCTACTTATGCCGTGAGAAGGGCCACTTGGCTTCTTCATGCACAAACGGTACTCTATCCAACCCCATAATTATTGATGATGTTTATTCTCTTAGGAAGGATAGGGTTGGCAATGTGTTTGCCAAATATGTGGGGACTCAAAGTGGTGTCAAGAAAAGAACCATTTGGGTTGCCAAGCCTATTGTGACTAACCTCTTAGGACCCAACTTGGTTGGGGACCAACAAGCTCAAACTTGATCAATAGGTTGTGATGGAGGACATTGGAGACTTGCTATCCTTGAAGAATTAAGGGATCTTCTTGATTATTATTTCCACAAGCCAAGTCATTTGGATTATATTATCATATCTCATATCCAATGCTCCTTCTTGCGGTAACTTATATTTAAATTATATATACATTGAAAGTTGCTTGCTCCCTAGCATGTGTTAGTTTTGTTCCTAGCATGTGCTTGTATATGTTGTGCTTATTACTTACCTTAAACAATCAAGTTTGTGTATGTTAATATGCGCTCCATATATGTGTAAACTTTGTGTTGAGTCCTTATTGGATCTTGTGTTGATTTCAATGGGCTCTTTTGAGAAATTAATGGACTATCCCATTTTGGGGGAGTGATATGCTTTGTGCACTTCACTAACCTAAAAATGTGTGTATATGAGTAACACCACCTAGTATTGATATATCAAGATTATCTAGTAACTATGTGGTGTGTCATGCTCATGAGAAATTCAAATTCTATAATGTCTATCAATTATCTCTATTTGATTTTATTTGCCTCTTGTTAAGAAGAAATTAATTATCACATTGTGGGGGAGTAATAAGCTATGTGCATATTACAATCCTACAAAATGTGAAAATTTGAGGTTTGCCACTTAGATTTGATATTGTAAATTATCTTATTCCTATGTGGCATATTAGCTCGAACAAGTTCCAATTTGCTTTCTAGCTATCGTTTGGCTCTTGTTTGTGTGAGTTTGCTTGGTGTGGTTTTTCTCTAAAATGCATTTCCATACATTAGTTGAGAAACCATTTGTTCCATATTATTCTAACCATGGCATTGCCGGTTGGTTTGAATAGTTGGAACTACCAACAAACCTTATTAAAATATGGTGTTTTATTTCTTATCCCTTGCCATATGTTTTATCTTGTGAGGATATTCTTGGATACCTCTATCACCGGGAAAATAATTCCAAATGGTCATTGTCCTTGGACAATCCATACTTATGTTTATGGTAGAATATTTTTGATTATCCTTACATTGGCATTGGTGTTTATTTGCCACATCTCTTGCCAAAATATTTATTTTGACTCCCATTGCCTTCCTTGCCTCTTGCTAGGATCCTAATTCTCAAATTGGTAGTGTTTAGTGTTGTAAATAAAATATGAAGAGTAATGATCCCTTGTGTGTGCATTTTGTATTCAAATACAAATATCAAAAAAAATAATGCATGAATCTTGGGGGAACATTCCTTTTATTTAGAACACTATCCTATCGATCAATATTTGATCCTTTCAATTGGCATTTGATTTCTATCATATGTGTTTATGGAAGACAAATCTTTTCTCTTGATGCTTAGTGCCATCATGAAAATTGTAGAGGGTGTTTGGTTTATTTAGTGTAACCTTACTCTCTCTTGGGAGTCTTGCAATCTCATCTCTTGTTTTATGTTTTATTCTATAGAATGAGAAAACCCTTTGGGCATGTCTCTTTCTTTCATCTTATATGCTCATTGGCCTTGCCTAGGTACCTTCAATTGGTATTAATTGGAATTTAATATCTCCTCCATAGATATTTGTTTCAATTGATATTTATTGTGGAAATCTTGATACCTTATTACTTTATTTTACTTTACTTGATTTCGGGCAAGTAGTAACCTCCTCTTGGTATCTTGTCTCCTAAATGGTATCTTATTTTTCAATTGGTGTCTTATCCCTCATGTGTTGTTTGATTTGATTCCTATTGATGTCACACTTCATGTGTTGACGTGTTTTGGAATCAATCATATGTTGATTTGATTTTTTCTCAATCATGTGTTGATTTGGATTTTGATATAATTTGGACAACCTTTTTGTGTCACACTTTGGTGTGCTCTCTTCTTGGTTTACTTAGTGTTTTGTCCAAATTGTATCTCATTCGGTTCTCGTAAGTCCATGCATGCATATGTACTAATATTTATTTTATGGCATGCTAGTCTTTCTTGATCCAATATATAGGGGATACTCCACCAAATCCTAATTTGGCTAAGATGTGCATGAAATTCAAGTTCATCTATGTGCACATATTTATGTGGAGTGTTTCCTATGTATTGTAGTGTATCTAACTACTATGGAACCCAATGAGTTTGGGAACCATGTTGTACTCGAATTTTGTTTTAGGTACAATGGAGATGCATTGGATGCTTGCCTCATTCATAAGGAAGGTGTTCTCACCATGCGATTATTTGAGTCAAGCTTTGATGATAACCAAAAATTCTCATCCACATCATCACCAATGCTATTTCGGTAACAAGTATCTATCCCATGCATATGTTTCTTATATTCAACCGTGTGTAGGTTGCCCCCTGGCATGAAAACTTTAAATGTACAATTGTTGTGACTTTGGCTCCTTTCTTCACTTGGTATATCATTGTGATATGTGTGATGGAAATGCAAAAGTTTTTTTCTTCAATTGGTATTATTTCTTTGTGATACTTGTTGCCTATCTCAAAGCATCTTCACTATCTCTTATTCCCTTAGTGACATGTGGGATGTCTTTGATATTTTTGAAGTTCATTCATATACAATGAGATAAATTTGAGCTATGTGCTATGCTTTTAAGCAATAATATCTTTTGTATATTCATGACTTCCTTTTTGGATACCATGGTTTCCACTTTATCAACCATTTTATATGTGCAAGTTTCTTTGTCGACGAATATCATTGTCTACTTAGAAACCTATACATATGAGAGAGGTCACCTTTTATGTGGTATCCTACTTTCTTGCAAGCCACCTTGTCTTTTATCTATAATTCTTTGGTGGCTCCAAATTTGACTCGTGAGTGCTTGTCTTATTTCTACTCGCACCTTTGGGCACTCACATTTTATTGAAGATTCTTCTCTTCATGCTCATCACGTGAGTATGTTGATTTTATTGCCTAAATGTTCTCACTAGCTCTTGGGTTTTTCAATTGGTATTAGTTTCCAATTAGTACCTTTGAGCTTGTGAACATATTCTTTTTGAAAAATCTTATTTGTAAGTTATGTGTGTCAATACTTGATACATAACTTATCTCAATTTGGTCAAGACTATGTGTCTTATCAAATTAATTGTCTTGTCACACACACACATACTCTTGGTTGGGCCTTCATTAATAATTTCTTTTAATTAGTATCTAATTATGGCTCAACCACATCTTTGGTGCAAGTGCTTTGTTTTGCTTTAATGGTTACATCCTTGCACTTTGTGAGTGTTCTAGATGATTTTGGGGGAGTGAGGATTCCATATTTGTGCACTCCTCAATAGTGCATGAACATTGGGGAGCTTCTCTAATTTTATTTAGAACTCTAGGTTAGGATCTTCTTGCTTGCTTTTCTCCTTGGTGGAGATGTTGAGAATGATTTCATCCTTTTGCAATCTTTGGATCCTCAATATAGTTTGATCTCCTCTATTATTCATCAATGGATATGTGCATTTGATTCCACTCACATTTTGAGAAATGCACACTTTATGGAGAAATTCATACTATATTGGCCTTCTAGAATTTTTCTTCCCATTTCGGCAATCGATGCCAATGGGGGAGAAGTTTTAGAGGGTTTAAGGGAATTGGTTTTATGCTTTAGTTTGGTTCTTAAGCATTTGCCTCTCATGCTCATGCATCCTTGTCTTGCAAGGTTGCTTAATTCATTATATAAACCCTCTCAAAAGGGATTGTCATCAATTACCAAAATGGGGGAGATTGAAAGAGCATGGTTGCCCCTATGTGTTGTTTTGGTAATTAATGACAATCTCTATGGCACTAATGTGTGCTTTGAGTTATATTTGTAGTGTTGGTCCATAAGGAATGCTTGGACTCCATATGTTGGAGTCAAGGCTAAAAGAAGAAGATCATTTGTTGATCAAGATCCTATGTTGTCCATGGTGGATGGCGTCACGTTGTGATCATCTTTGTTGATCAAGATCCTATGTTGTCCATGGTGGATGGCGTCACGTGGTGATCATCATCAAGATAAAGGACATGTAAAGATATGACGAAGAGTGTCTCTCCCATCTTGGTGTATGGGGGAGCAATATGCGTGTCTTCACCAAGCGGAGCAAAATCAAGAAAGGTGATCCACTTGAGTATAGATCAAGATCGTCATCATCTAGCTCAAGTGGAATGCGCAAGGCAAAGGTATGATCTTGATAGGGTTTCTATTTTACCGGTCTCGCGGTATAGTTGGGAGACCGGGTTTTAGGATAAGTAACCGTACTATCAAGAGGGGCTCTCAAGTGAGCTTTAGCGTATCGGTCGTAGAGAGCTCAAACCTTTGCATCCTTGGCATCATCTTTATTGGTTTCTATTTGGCTCTTATCGTGGTGTGATATTGGTGCTTGTCGTGTTTGTCATGACAAGCCCAAGGTCACCGAAAACGGTTCTCATATGTGTTCCCTATTGAGTTTTCGGTGTCGGAGATTTTGCCGGTCCATCTATGCGGAAGGTTTCACTCTTCCATTTATTAGCAAAATATCCCTTGCTTGGTTTCAATATCCTCACATGTTATTGGGTAGCATTTGTCGTCATCTTTCCAACAAAAGTGGTTTCGTGTCATTCGGACGCCATATGCAAAAGATATGGTTTTCCGGGTTTTAATAAAAGGGTTTTACCTCTCACCATTTGGCTTTACCATATCTTGTTGAACAATGATGTTTCTGTGCATATTCTTGTAGTGCTCGTTGTGACGATTCCAACGAGTCCAAGATTACCGAAAACGAAGTTCGTATGTGGAAGATATTGCGTTTTCGGTATCGGTAGTTTTCTAAACAGAATATATTAGAAAAAGAAAAGAAAAAGAACTGGGGCCGGCCTCACTCCCGTCCTGGGCCGGTTCACCGGCCGGTGGCTTCGGTTGGGCCCCCGGCCTCGATGCCGGCCTGGGCCGGTTCACCGGCCGGGTGCTTCGGTTGGGTCTCCAGCCTGCCCGCCGGCCTGGGCCGGTTGCTGGGCCGGCCCGCTCGGGCACCTCCCCAGCCTGCCCGCCGGCCTGGGCCGGCTCCCTGGCCGGCCCACCCGGGTGATCACCAGCCCGCACAACTCCCCTTCACCCGTCGGCCTGCATGCCGGCCTGGGCCGGCTCCCAGGCCGGTCCCTGCGGGTGGACCTCCGGTCTGCCTGCCGGCCTGGGCCGGTTCCCAGGCCGGGTTGCTTCCCTTTGTATTTTGGCTGCACGCAAAGTTTTCCAACGGCTCCTTTTGGAGCCCCTATTTAAAGGGCTTCTTCCCCAAATTGCTAGGCACCTTTTTGCTAACTCTAGAGCCATTTCCTCTCCTCCATTGTTGACCTCTTGAGCTTGGCTTTCTCTCCTTTCTCTCCACTAGTTCGTGCTACTCCTTTGAGAGAAAAGAGAGAGGAGTTTTAGATCCGTGTTTCCACCAATTGATTTCTCCTCTAAGTGAGGAGAACACTTTGGATCTAAATCTTTGGAGTTTCTTTGTGTTCCTCCTTTGTTCTTCCTCCTAATCCCTCCCAAGCATTAGTTGCTTTGGTTGGATTCGGGTTGGAAGAACTTGACCACTTAGTGTGGTCTTGCCATTGCATTAGTTGCATCGGTTTGAGTTCTCCACGGTGATTCGTGGAAAGTGAAGTTGAGAAGCTTGTTTCTCTTGGATACTTTGGTGCCCTAGAGCTTGTTCCTCTAGGGCACGTTGGTACCCTAGACGGTTTGATTTCTCGGAGTCTTGGTGGCTTACGGGATTTGTTGGGAGCCTCCAATTGTGGAGTGTGGCTCAACCTTGTTGCTTCGGAGCTTTGGTAGCTACGAAGATATTGCCGGGAGCCATCAATTGAGTTGTGGTGTGTGCCCCGGCCTTGGGCATCGAGTCTTGGCGGCTCGGTGCATTTGGTGAAGACCCTCCAACTTGTGGAGTGAGCTTCACCCTTGTAAAGGTTCTAGTTGTCAACCTCAACGGCAACATAGTGACAAGTGCCTCGCCACATTGGTGGTAAGACACAACGGAGATACGGTGTGCCATATCAAGGCTACTCGGTGTTTCACATTGGTGAACACCGCGCCGCTCCAACGGAGACTAGCTTCCATTGGGAAGTGAACTTCGGGATAAAATCATCGTCTCCAAGTGCCTCGGTATTTCTATCCCGAGCTTCTTACTTATGCTATTTACTTTGTGATAGACATTAGGCTTAAAGTCATATATCTTGCTATCACCTAGTTGATCATATTGCTTAGCATAAATTGTTGGTGCACATAGGTGAACCTAGCTAGTTTAGGTTTTGGCTTGATAAATTAAAACGTTAGTTTTATTCCGCATTTATTCAAGCCTTAACCGTAATAATTTTAAATCGCCTATTCACCCCCCCCCCCCCCTCTAGGCGACATCCGTGTCCTTTTATATGGCATGGTGCGTCTCTTTTCCAATAGTTACTAGCACCTTGGGGATCCATATATCCCCAAGCTTAGGTGGTATCATAGCTTCTTGATTGTATCTAGCAATTTTTTCTTTCAAGACATGATTAGCAATATAGGAACCAAAACCAGATTGGTTAACATCAATAGAAGGATCACTTGCAAATTTTTGTAAGATAGATATTAATTCATGCAAGGTACAATTCTATAAATCAAGCAAAGAATTTTAAAATGGCTGAATGTAAAAGATGTTTAATTAAAAGTGGTTGGAAAGTTGTTTCTTATGATTAAAAATGGACCGGGGTTCATGGTTTCACACATGCACTCTCTCTTTTATATAGTGTGGCAAATGAGTAGACATAGATTTAACATATGAGATTGCAAACAAGGTTAATGACATGTTACTAATTATATGGGCATCACGTCCTAACATAGAGACCTTTTAATTATTAGTCTCACTTATACTCCACCAAGATGTGAACTAAATCATGCACCTTAGTAATTAAGATAACATCAGAGTATAGCTTTAAGATTAATGACATGAGGTGAAAATAAACACATGATGGATCTAGTCTTAGGTAGAGGCATGTCACTCCTCCTACCCTACAACATGGTATTTTGGTTTATCCCTAGTGAGGTAACAAAGTAAGGTAAACACCCAATGGATCATGATATTAAGTTGTCAGCTTATCACTTCACCACCCCCGTTACTCCAACTAATGCATACGTTTCCCCACACACGCTCTCATAAACATGCTTGATCATAACAAGGATACAAGAACGGGGTACATAATATGCATCTACTTTCATAACTGAAATATAACATTGCAATCTCAACATATATTAACTCATATAAAGATCCACCACAATGGTAATACAACGATGACCATAATCATGTTCAGCAGCTCATACGGTGCTAATTAGTGAAGCTCAAGAGAGAGAGATACATATGCTACTGCCACAAACCCATAGTCCAGAGGTGGACTACTCCCTCTTTATCATGGAGACGGTGGAGATGTCGATGGAGAAGAAGGAGACCTCTCCGGCAGGGCTCCGCCGGAGTTTTCCCCCTCCAATCTGCAGCCTCCTAGTCTCTGTTTCTTGTTTCTCTTCTGTGGCGGCTCTACTTTCGAAGAACGTCGGGGGACCCTTTATATAGGCGTTTTTAGGTCATGCACGAGGATGCTTCTGGGTGAAGGATCTACGCAAACGGGGCCACGAGGGCTTAATTAGGTGGGCCCACGCGGTCTGGTACTGTAGCCGCGTGGGGCCCCTATTTTGGCCCTCCGGCCTCCTTTCACTTGCTTATTTCGCTCCAATGTCTTCCTCCTTCCAAAATAATGACCCCCGTAAATTTATAGGTCATTATGACGTAGTTAAGGTCCTGAAACAAATAAAGAAAGAAATAGGGGTTTTCTGCCCTACGCAGGATTAATTCCATAAAAAGGGGAAATCATTATTAATTACCAAAAATCATTAAATAACAGTAATATACCCCTTATATGATGCAAATATGAATGGAATATAAGTATTATAGTGCAAAGTTCATGTATGCATTTTAGATGCATCAACACCTCACCGCCAAGAGCAGCCACACACAACACGGACTATTCACCTGCCGCCCGCCGCTCCGTCTATTGTAGGCAACCGCTGAAGAGTCTCGCGAGACGTCAGACTTCAGCATCCACCTTCCACCATGATCGCATTGACCACCTTCTCCGGGGATGGGGTTTTGCTATTGAAGAAGATGTCGTTCCGGTGGCTCCATAGTCAGCAGGTACAAAACGAACCGACTTTGCAAAAAACAAGATCACATGGGTGTGGTTAAGAAAATTCTGTAAAAACAAAGGGTTTGCCTATGTCTCAGTTGACTGAGAATTTCTTAAGTCTCAATCACCTAGAAAAGTACAACTGCAGTTCAAAAAAAAGTGAAACTCGAACGAGTTGCACTTTTCTGGCAGAAAAGTACAATTGCACAGTTCTCCCAGAAACGTGCAACTCATGCATATTTTTGTGGGTGACTGAGACATAAGAAAAAATCAGGCGCCTAAGAATTTATTAAGTCTAAATCACCTCAGAAAAAGTGCAACTGCAGTTCAAAAAAAAGTACAATTAGAACGAATTGCACTTTTCTGGCAGAAAAATGCAATTGCACATTTCTCCCAGAAAAGTGCAACTCATACACATTTTTGTAGGTGACTGAGACATAAGAAAAAATCAGGCGTCTGAGAATTAGCAAAAACAAAAGAAACACGAACACATATATGTCTATCAACTGTCCTGTCATTCGTCATCACGCAAACACGCGTGGGTACAACTAGGAATCCGGATGAGCGGATAAGGCAGCGCTGCTAATGAAGATGACGATAAGTCGTTTATCTTAGCACGTAGCAGCAGCACCAACAGTTCATCGCCCAGGCCATCCAATCAGCGAAGCCATTGGTCAGAGGAACATACGTCAAGCACAACTGCACCAGTAAGCATGAACCATCCCCGTCGAGGATTTCCCACGACGGCGACGGCTAGATCAGGCGACGACGTACCATACCACTGGCTCCAACACGCGGCGTCGCAGCCTCCAGGTCGCCGGCCTGTGGCCGATCGTGGAACAAAACGCAACAGAATCCACATAAAACCCCCGGCGAAAACTGGAGCTACACGTACGGCCGGGAAGAATGAATTAATCAGGACAAGGGAAAGCAACAGCACAAGCCGTTCAAGGAATGCAGGGGGTGGCTAGCCGGCCGGACGGGAAAGAGAGATCGATCACGATCATGTCTGGTCTGGAAACATCAAAATGAGTGACTGGGAGCCACGAAATCCAGCGCAACAAGGCTTGCCTTTTGGGGATCACTATAAGTTTCAGCTAGAGCTAGCCTCTTGAGAGGCTTCTAGCTTTCAGCAGAGATTTGTGAGGTGCTTGTGTTGCTAGCTAGCCCTCGTGTTTCTCTTGTCAGGCGAATGTGCTCAGGCATTTCGCCAGATATTTCCAGGATACTATAACCTCGACTACTTTTACTTGTCTGAATTCACTGTGTTGCTCAATATATATTGTATATAACTTTTATTCAGAGTTAAATTTTGTAAAATTGACCAAGTATATAACAAAGAGTATGTTTTGCTATATACTTGGTCAAACTTTATAATGTTCAACTAGCGAGGGTTTATATTTCGTACACATACATATGTTTGCTCCAGAGCTAAATAAAGCATCATACGAAGTACATATAGTGCAACCTAGCATCATGATCAGCTAGCACATGTTTCTGACGGAGTCTACCGAAATGCATGAGATTTGCCTCAATTTTGGCAGCTAGTACAGTGCTATCTAGCGTGAGGGGCGGTGATCCCGGCCCGTGACATTGCCCTGGTACTGTTATACTGATCCACTGGCAGTGGATTGCATGTTTGACTAATCTCTTTCGCGCCTGCATGCTTTTCAATCGTGTGGCCTGTGCAAAGTGACAAGAAAATTGCTTGACTTGTTTCTTTCCTCTTTCCAGAATTCAGTCTCGGTTTTATCGCCGCGGATTCAGTCGTGTCGATGCGTTTACCCCTTTTTGTCAACTGCAACGGTACCATTGTACATTCATTTGGCTGGCATACTAAATTGATATATGGATGTGGCAATGGTTACAGTGTGAAACATGCATCAGCACGTACGATGTTGGATTTAGTTTATGTATCTTTGCGCGAACTCATCTAGAATGTAGCTGCAAACATTCAAGTTTGTGAGCCAACTCATTTAGGTGCCAGTCTAGAATGGTGGCAACTCCGCTTGCTCCGCTTATGAATAATTTTGTTTTAAATGTTGAAATTGTTTTCATAAAAAAACACCCATGACAATTTCCTTTATGTTCGGAATCTTGTGAGAAGATTACACAAGACTAAAACGCCAGCGCTCCTCCTCAAGCTTGACATAAAAAAAATGTATTGACTCAGTTTGGTGGGATTACGTGATAAATTTGTTGAGACATCTTGGCTTTCTCAATAAATTTTGCGATTAGGTCTCCGCCCTCCTATCCACTGCCTCCTCTAGAGTCCCCTAAATGACGTTGCCGGGAGCCCCATCAAGCATGGTCCGTCTTTGTAACCATCTTTGATTTTCATGTTTGTTCTATGTTGGAAACTTTGTTGATTTTAGCCTGCACTCCAAACTAGCATCCCCGTGTATGGTAAACCTTGTTTGACTTTATTAGTTTAAAGATGTGCATGTGGATGCCTTTTATCTAAAAAACGATCGTGAATGAAGTAATTGTAGCCCAATTAGTTGTGAAGTTGATGACCCCACCATCTGGGGTCAAGTTCTCAAAGGCAAGGTTTGTGGATTCATGTGATTATTGTAGAGGCTTTTCCTGTAATTTTATTTCAAACAAAAATTGTATACGAGAACAAGCAATCAAAATATTTAAAATGAGTGAAACTTAAATTCACCACTAAACATAGGAACTTGTATCTTATCACAATATTTGAATCAAGACATAGTAAACCTCTTGGCCAGACACTATCATATACTATGCCTGACACGTCATTTGAAATTTGTGATCCTTGCTATACAAATCTGTGACATTAATTGGTAGGGCTCGTCCATGTTTGGCTTGCTATAAAAATTGTAAAAATAAATAAATCCTTTGATGCAATCCTTGATCCAAATAGGAAGGAAGGAATTTTTTCTCATAGGGATGCAAAATTTGAAAGTGTAGGAATTAAAAAGAACACATCAATATAATGTCATGACATGTTGAACCCTATATATTTTAATGTTTCATAGAACTTCCGAACGATTCACTCCTTTAAACCAAAGGGTCTTCATGAAAACTTTCCTAACGGTTGAGATCCTATATATATTCCTTTGAAAAAGGTTCAACCCATACCTTACTCTATTTCATAAATATATTTGTTCCCAATGGTCAGATGATGTCGTGCACATGGGTTTGCGATTGGTATACAGCGGGCAGGCGGTTCACTTCTGAATAACACAATATTGTATTAGATAACGGAGGAAGAAACCCTCCTGGACTTAACATCCAAGGGTGGCCTGAATTTATTACAAAGTTTCGACAACATGTGTAGATGGCATAGATCTCTTGTGGTAGATCTAACCACTAGCTTGGGTGTGTTTGCATTTTTTGTTTCTAGGATAAGTTCTATGCCGACTTGCAATACGAAAAACGCATGTCACGATCAGTGTGCAAGGATATTGAATTGATGCACCGAACAACTCACCACTAAGTACAAACATATGGAGAAGGGCGATGTCAACACTCCACTTCATGTCGAGGCTAAGCAGACCTTAGGCGCGGGATCAGTAAAGGCCTATTTCATTTAATAGTGTGTTGGCCGGTTCTTTAACTTGATACCTCTTGGCTCTGATACGTTATTGAATTGATACACCAATCTGTTCACCCAAAAGTCTGCATCGATGGGGAAGACCAGGCAATAGATGTCAACAAGGTCATGATTGGCTTTGGAAAACATTTCGGGTTGCCTGTAAAGGCATGTCAAACCTTGGCTCCATACCGGATGATTGTGTGATAGAACTTCGAAATAAATTATGATAGTATGTTGCTACATACTGATAAACTTGTCTCTGAGAAGCGGGCGTCGTTTGGGCCCCAGTGCAATAGGCAGCCTAAATTTTCAAAAATATTAAAGGTTATGTTTAGAAGTTTCAAAAGGTCCTGAATTTTTCGTGGATACATACAGATGTTCTATACATATCGTTAATATGTTGTTAATCAATATACATTGTCGTTTGGGCTATGCAAAAAAGGGGGAAATTTGGCTATAAAAGGCAAAAAAAAATATTGAATTTGCTCACCACATTTAAGTTGGTGAAAATTTTGGTACTCACATATATAATAGACATGTATAGGTACTTGTCTACGTTTTCCAGACTTTGAGTTTTGATTTTGTTTTTCTGTAAACCGGGTTACGTACCTAGAACTAGGGATCTAAAAACACGTTTAGGGTTTAGAAGGCAATATACTAGTACCCCACATGGGCCACATATATGTGGCGTGTTACTGTTACCGTAACTAAGGTTTGAAATATATATATTATTTTCGAAACGGAAAATAAATATTTCAAACCTTTGAAATATTTTATATTTAACTTCGGGAATGCTGTGAAGACCAAATTAAGATAGTACACTAATCCAAGTTTCTGATCTCCTTCATGCAAAAAGCTAGTACCATGCATGATCCGCAATCAGCATTGGATCAAAATACTATTTAAGCTTCTGAGATCGCATATGATAAAGAGCATGTTCGCCTCAAAATCAGTGGGGAAAAGGTTAGAAAGGACACTGATCAGCTGACCCAAAATAAATCCGATCGATCATCACTGACATACAATCATCAGAAGCAAAAGTTACGAACGAGTCCCGATAAACAGCAACATTTGGTGGTCCGGTCTCTCCGGCCGTATTATTATGAGCCACGGTACAAACGGTAGCCACAGAACAAAGAACAAACATACATGCTACATACTAGTAGCTAGCTACTGGCTTAATTAGCCGCAGCAACAAAAAGCTACTCCAGCTGAACTCACACTCTCGATCGCGGTGTTTGCAGATCCTAGCTATATATCTAGCTCTCATCCTCATCTTTGTTATCTTCTCCTCCTTGTTTCTACCTCTCTTTCTTAATCTTACACACACACGAATCACAAGACATTAACAGTAGCGCAGGTTACACTAGCAACAGGAACAAGAAGCCAAAAACGCGGCAGCACGGACAGTCCGTACTGAACTACTGACTGTCTAACGGACTGTAGGCAAAAAAGCCTGGGTGGGGGTATACCGCAGTACGTAGATACTAGATAGTGTTTCCTCTCGAGTGCTCGATACATCGATCGATCAGCTCCGGACAAGCTCGCAGGACAGCGTCATGAGCAGCATGGCGGCGTCCGTGATCTCGTCCTGCACCTGCACCGCGAAGGGCGCCGGCGACGGCGATGGCCGGAAGCAGCTGGCTTCTGCGGACGTAGGGCTCATGCTCCAGTTGACCCCGATGGTGTCGACGAGATCGGCCCTCGCCGGCGCAGCAGCAGCAACAGCGGTGAAGGCGGCACCCAGCTCAGTAGAAGCCTCGACGGCAGCGGCGCCGGTAACAACAGTGTTCGCGGCAGCGTGATCCTGGACCACCTTGCACCGTTTCTTGAACGGCAGGGACCGGTCGACCTCCACTGTTCTCTTCTCCTTCTTCACCTTGGGATGCGCGGTCGCGGCGGCCAGATCACCCGGCGCGGCGGCCGACATGGCGCCGACGTCCGTGCCGGGCGCCGCCGCGGAGGCCATCATCGCCCGCCGCGCCTTCCGCTGCCTGATGCCGCACGCGTTGCAAAGCGACTGCACCATGCAAACCGCATCAAGCTAGTTAGTTACCGTTACACCAGTAACCAACTTCTACTAGCAAGTACTCGAAGAATTAACAAACAAATCGTACCTTGGGGCCACAAGGACCACTCCTCCACAAGGGGGTCTTGGTGGTGTTGCAGTCGGAGCATGTCCGAATAATACCCAGAGCCTGGTTCATGCCGCCGATGTGCCCGTGATCCTCGTATGCCTGCGCCCTCCTCCTCGGCTTCTTCACGCCGGGATCGCTCGTCTTCCTCGTGATCCTCATCTTGGCTGCCGGGGCAGGCGCCGTCGTCCACTTGCCGGCCCTGAGCGATCCGCAGCTGGCCGCGGCCTGGAGCTTCTCCATATCGTATGGATCGTACGAGGAGGATCGCTCGATCATGTCGTCCCGGATGCTCTCGACGGTCGGGAACGGCGTCGAATATACGCTCGAGGATCCACCAATCATCTGATCACATAACAATCAAAGATCATGTTAACTAACAAGCGGCTAAATAGAAGTGTGCAAGCCAATTAATACAGTAGATAGAGAATTTTTCACTGGTCCACTGAGGTACTTACATGTTGGGGCTCTAGCATGGCTGTGTGCTGCCTCAGGTGGTGGTCTGATGATCCTCCATAGCTGAGGCTACTGTGCTCACTAGAGCTGCTGTTGTTGATCACAAAGGGGAACAAGATTGGGGGATCCTTGGGCAGGGTGAAGCCCTGGAAGTGTCCCTGATGGTGATCCTGGTGATGATCTTCCTCCATCAGAGGGAAAGCAGTAGACAGCTGACTCATGTAGATGGTAGACATGAGATCTAGAGGAAGCTAGAGATCTAATCAACTATCTAGGCTCTGAATAACACTCTAGATCAGATAAATGGCCGGAGATCAGGATGAGACGGAGTGGGGAAGAGCACTGTGATGTGTAACTTGGGAAGGCAAATTGCAGGGGAGCCGGCCGGGAGAGATCATGGACAGGAGGGGAGGCAGGCCCCTTTTATAAAGGAACCAAGAGAGAGGGCTCTGGGCCTTGTGTGATCATTTTCACAGAGAGAGACCGGAGAGGCAGCACAGGAAAGGGATGAGCTAGATCGGCGGGGAACAGTAAAACACGTCGGGCGCTGTGCAAACACACGTTAGAATTCCTAGGGCCCGACCAGGATCAGGGTCTCTCTCTAGGGATGTCGTGGTGCGTGATCCGGGTGTGTGATCCTATGCGGCAATCATTTCCTGTTTCTACTGTAGCGTGCCCTCGAATTAGGGCAAAGGATATTTTCCTGTAGCACACACATGACACATGCATGTAGTTTGGCCTAGCTAATCCCTCGATCGAGATTATGTGCTTGAGCGATTATGTGCTTGAGGGAATCAAATTGCACACGAAAAACCTTTCACTTCAGTGCCTAATTAAGTCTGCTTAGATTGATTCCATCGTTTGTACTCCCTCCATTCCAAATTATAAAATGTTTTAGTTTTTTTTTTTTTGATACAAAGGGCTCCCCCCGATTTCATTGAAATCATACCATTGTCACAGAGTTATAAGCTCTCAAGCCTAACGCACAGGTTAGATATCCCACCAAAAGATGAGTTTTTAACCACACTACAAAATTAAACACTACAGAGCAAGAACGAGACAACCGAAACAGAGGCACCCAAAGTCTACAAAGAGAGCCAGGAGATCATCAAGCAGTGGGCTGCACACCATAGAACTTCATGATTAGCTGCCTGCATATCTCGCCCTGCTTTGCATCAAAATCACCCCGCACAGGGCTGAGCGCCATGTCCTCACTCTGGGTCTTGTGCTTCACCGCCAGGCGATCCTCATCACTTCCCTGCGTTTCTTGTTTAGTAAACGGGCGTTTCTTGCTAGGAGCTCTGACGCTGCACCTTTTGAGAGCACTTTCCATAGTTCCAAATCGGCAGCCACCCTTCTCCAAATATCTGTCACTCCGGGCCACGTTTTTCCCTGAAAGCACATATCATTACGAAGTTTCCACAAGGCCCAAAGCACAGCAGCACAAACTACATTCACAGCAGAATTTCTAGAATTACTAAGCCACAATTTGGCAATTGAATCAAAACCATCACCAAGACGGATGCCACACATATCAGAAATGACAGGCCAAACAAGCTTAGCAACAAAACAATCAAAGAAGAGGTGATGACAAGTTTCATCCTCAGAGCAAAATAAATAGGTCAGATCATCAACAGTTCTACGTTTAGCAAGATTATCCCTAGTCAGAATCTTATTGTTGGCTAGTAGCCAAAGGAAAACATGGATACGGGGGGGGGGACATCTAACCGCCAAACTGCAGGAGTATACAGAGGAACAACCCCTCTGTTGTTAATCACTGCATAGAAAGGCCTGACATTATATACACCAGAGGAATTAAAAACCCATAAGGGCATATCCTCATCTCCAGACAACTGGGTTGTGCTAACCAACTGACACAAATCAGTCCACTTTTCAAACGTATCTGGAGAAACAGTTCTCCGAAAGGTAATTCTCAACTCTGACCCATCCCAAATCTGAGCCACTGTGTGATCTTGTTCATTAGCAATAACAAACAAGTCCCAAAAAAGCACAATGTTTTAGTTTTTCCTGATTTGGATATATATTGTCGTGTTTTAGTGTATTTGTTCACTCATTTCTTTTATGCCCGTATGTAGTTCATATTGAAATATTCAAAATATTTTATAATTTCAAACATAGGAAGTATATGATACGACAAAACAACAATGATTCCCAAACTCGCGTACTACGATGCGCACACACCGTGACACACACTGTGCCATTGTTCGTCTAGTACCATGAGTCACAAAGGCTAAGAATGGATACCGTGACCCTAGAGGGGGCACAAGCATGTTCATCTCACATAGGCGGTGTACTCGATCATATTACCATAGATTTCGAAAGATTATCGGGGAATTAGCCAAGTGTTGGACATTTATGATTTCTAATATGTTCTCTACTTAAGGGAGTTGGTGGTACTCATGCGGGCATTTCCCACTGAAAGAACAAGCTATGCCCGGATGTCGCCTAGAGGGGGGGGGGGGGGGGGGGGAATAGGCGATTAAAACTTTTTCTATTTAGAGGCTTGATAATTGCGGAATAAAACTAGGTGTTTAAATTAACAAGCCAACAACCTAATTACTAGGCTCACCTATGTGCACCAACAACTTATGCTAAGCAATACAAACAACAAGGTGATAGCAAGATATGAACTTCAAGCACGAAGGCTATCACAATGTAAATTGCATAAGTAAAGCTCGGTATAGAAATAACCGAGGCACGCGGAGACGAGGATGTATTCCCGAGTTCCTCCTTGTTAAGGGAGTACGTCTCGTTGGAGGGGTGTGAGCTCGCCACAAAGGCCTACTCAAGATGCCACAAAGGCCTCACCCTATTCTCCGATGAACCTCACCCAAGGGATTGGTTCACCTTCCACTATCGGAATCCTTCAAGGCGGATTCCGGAGCCCTTTACAACTCTTCTTGGGGCACACACCCACAACTCAATTGGGGGCTCCCAAACTTGTGCCGAAGCTTCACAAGCGAAGTCTTCGCGGCACCTCCAAACCGTCTAGGGTACACAATGCACCCAAGAGGCAACAAGCTCTTGGGAACACAATGCACCCAAGAGTAACAAGCTTCTCAACTTTGATCTTCACGTATCACCGTGGAGGGAGCAACCCGATGCAACAAATGCAAAAGGCAAGAGCACACAAAGTGCTCAAATCCTTCACTCTCAAATTCCAACCAAAGCAACTAATGCTATGGAGGGAATAAGAGAGGAAGAACAAAGGGGATGAACACAAAGCAACCCCAAAATCTAGATCCACAAGTTTCCCTCACTTAGAGGGGATTTTGATTGGTGGAATGGTAGATCTAGATCTCCTCTCTTGAAACCCTAAATTTGGGCAAGAATCATTGGAGGGGAAGAGAGGAATCAAGCTCACAAGGATTAGGGCAAAGGGGAAGAGCAAGAACAAGTGAGCAAGAGCAGCAACCAGGTTTTGGGGGGGAAGGAGGCTTTTTATAGCCTCCCCCAAAAACTAGCCGTTGGAGCCTGTCCAGGCCGGAGACTCCGGGGTAAGTGACCGGAGACTCCGGCCTGCTGGGTCATCGGGGAGGCCGGAGATTCCGGTCCTTGGGGCCGGAGACTCCGGCCAGGCCGGAGACTCCGGGCACCCTCCGGGGTAGCTCCGGACCCCTATCCAGAGGCGCACCACACAGATGCACAGAAGCTGAGAAAAACTGGGGGCCGGAGATTCCGGGTCCTCGGGCCGGAGACTCCGGTGGGCCGGAGACTCCGGTCCTTCTCCGGGGGCACTCCGGACCCCTATACAGAAACGCACCACAGCAGACACCGGCAGCGAAATCAGGGGGACCGGAGACTCCGGTCATTTGGGCCGGAGACTCCGGTGTGGCCGGAAACTCCGGACCAACTCCGGGGAAGATCCAAAGGCAAATTCAAAGCCCCATAACTTTTGCATATGAACTCCGTTTTCGATAATCTTGGACTCGTTGGAATCGTCACAATGAGCACAACAAGATTATGCAGAGAAACATCATAGTTCAACAAGATATTATAAAACCAAATGGGGAAGTTTAAAAACTCTTTTTCGCAAACCGGAAATGACACATCTTTTGCAATTGAAGTCCGAATAAAGCAAAACCAATTTTGTTGGAAAGAGGACAACAAAAGCAACCTTTGAGAAAGGCAAACAAGCAATGGAGATTTTGCAACGAGATGAAAGATATAAATCTTCCGCACGGATGAACCGGCAAAATCTCCAATACCGAAAACACGAAAGAAGACGCAAATGCAAACCGTTTTCGGTGACCTTGGCTTTGTCATGACAAGCATGACAAGCACCAAGACCACACCACGATAAGATCCAAATAAGAACCAATAAAGATGATTGTAAAGATGCAAGGATGCAAAGGTTTGAGCTCTCCACGAACGATACGATCATGATACTCGGTCGAGAGCCCCTCTTGATAGTACGGTATCTATCCTATAACCCGGTCTCTCACTAAACAACATGAGACCGGTAAAATAGAAACCCTACCAAGATCATACCTTTGCCTTGCGCATTAATCCACTTGAGGTCGATGAAGACGATCTTCATCTCCTCAAGACAAACCACCTTTCTTGATTGCGCTTCGCTTGGTGAAGAATCACATGACGCTCCCCCATACACCAAGATGGGGAGAACACTCTTCTGCATATCTTCACTTGAACTTGAGAGTTGATCAACCCGCACAAAGCCTTGATCAACCCAACCTTTTCTTCCCTTGAGCTTGACTCCAACACATGGAGACAAGCTTGGCCTTGATCAACAAATGATCTTCTACCTTGACCTTGACTCCAACCAATGGAGACAAGCAAGCTTGGCCTTGATCAACAAATGATCTTGACACAAGCTTAAGGACAACCTATACATAGAGCTCAATGCAAATGTTAGTCCATAGAGATTGTCATTAATTACCAAAACCATGCATGGGATCAACCATGCACTTTCACCCACGTCTAAATCAAGCCAAGTAACAAATCTTGATTTCCAAAATGAAATGTACGTGTGCATGCCATAGAATTGATAAGATTTAGAATATACAACTTCCGGTATACAAAGTAAAGGTGCACGCCTGAAAGTGCATGGTTGCCCCCGTGTGTGGTTTTGGTAATTAATGACAATCTCTATGGACCTCTTAAAAAGGGATTGTCATCAATTACCAAAATGGGGGAGAATGAAAGTGCATGGTTGCCCCCATGTGTGGTTTTGGTAATTAATGACAATCTCTATGGACTAATGTTTGTATTGAGCTACTTGTAGGTGTCCTTATGCATTGCTTGATCTCCATTTGTTGGAGTCAAGGCTAAGGCAAGAAGAATATTTGTTGATCAAGGCTAAGTGCGAGTTGATCAACACTCAAGGCCATGTGAAGATATGCTGAAGAGTATTTCTCCCATATTGGTGTATGGGGGAGCAACATGTGAGTCTTCACCAAGCGAAGCGCATTCAAGAAAGGTGGTTCGTCTTGAGGAGATGAAGATCATCTTCATCGACCTTAAGTGGATTATGCGTAAGGCAAAGGTATGATCTTGATAGGCTTTCCATTTTACCGGTCTCATGATGTTAGTTGAGGGACCGGGTTATAGGATAGATAGCCGTCCTATCAAGAGGGGCTCTCGACCAAGTATCTTGATCGTATCGTTCATGGAGAGCTCAAACATTTTCATCCTTGCAATCATGTTTATTGGTTCTTATTTGGCTCTTGTCGTGGTATGGTCTTGGTGCTTGTCGTGCTTGTCATGACAAGGCTAAGTTCACCGAAAACGGTTTTCGTATGCGTCTTCTATTGCGTTTTCGGTATTGGAGATTTTGCCGGTGTCGTGGGGCTACCTTGCGGGTGCCCCACGGTGGTGGTACCTGGGTCACGCCAAGAGAAGCCCATTGAAGCCCATGAAGTATACCGTGTGGCCCAAGTAGTCGGTTAGGCCGATGATGGTTCTCCTTATCTTGTAACGTGCAATCTGCACCGTCCACCCGAGACCTGGCCTGTGATATAAAGGCCAGGAGGGTGCGTCGTCTAAAGCAAGCAACCAGCAAGCAAACCCTAGCGAGATTGCATCTCGCCATTGTAGCCACCTCGATAATTCCAGACAAGCAGGAGTAGGTCTTTACCTCACCTCGAGGGGCCGAACCTGGGTAAAATCGCCCCCTGTTAGCCGTCTTAACCACCAACGATTCATACTCTCTCCCCCTCAATCAACCCGGGGTACACAACCTTGGGATTTGCCGAGTCCACTACTCGTCAATTGGCGCCGTCTGTGGGAAAGAACAGATCGTTGGAGTCATGGTTGCGCCGGCCTCATCAACAATGAAGAACGGCATCAGCGCCAGGGAGTCGATCTACACCGGCTTCCTCGAGTTCGTCCACCACTCGCCGGCGGATCTCCCGGCATACGCTGAGGTGCAGCAGAGCACGTGGATTACCTTCGGTAGTCTGCGTTATCTGGTGGACAGTCGCGGAACGCTCCGGCCCACACTGGCCACGTTGCGCGCGACCGACGCGCTAGCATCTACACCGACTGCGCCGACCGCGGCTTCACCCGCCGCGAAGATCGCATCTACTGCGGCCACGGCGATCGTGTCATCGACTGCCGTGAAGATCGCATCTACTTCGACTGCGTCAGCACCATCTACGACTGCGTCAAAGGCGACTGCGGTGACCACACCCGCAGTTATCAGAAAAATCGCGTCTACTGCAACCTTGGCGCGGAACAAGTCTACTCCGACCTTCTTGTCCTCGCCTCGGACGAAGCCAAAATTTGCGCCAATTTCGCCAACCGCGCCTCTGCGTCGCGGAATCGCCAGTAACAGTGACCGTGGCACCCGCCACGTCGCTGTGATCTTCGACTCTGAGCATAGCTCAGACGAAGGAAGCAGAACTGGGAGCATCAGTCCCACTCGGCGGGTTTACCCCGCGCAAGTCTGTATGGCCAGCCCAGCACGATCCAACGGCGGGGAACACGTATACCCGCTGGAGGTGACCATGCCGGACAGGGTGACAAGACTCACCATCACTCGGGAGATGGCGATCCAGGCCATGAAGCACGTGGACGAGGGCACGTTCCCTTCACCAGATGAACCCCGAGAAGACCAACTGGCGGTCCAATACTTGCTTTGGAAGGAGTCCGAGCGAGTCCGCCAAGAGAAAGCCGATCTGATTCGGCGCAAAGAACTAGCCGACGCGTCGAGTGCCAGGAGGGCAGCACACTCGTTCTTGGCCGGATCGGAGGAAGTCTCGCAAGGAGGACGTCACAGGGCTCGCATGCCACGGGTGCCAGAAGCCGATCGCGTCCACCTCACTCGCAATCTGGAGTCGTCATTCATGACGGAAGATGCGGACGGAATCCCCGTCCCCAAGACACCCGCTTCGGCCCTCATGGCGGTCGAAACCTACCTGCGACTAACACAGCCGCCGGAGGGCGACGCCCACGCCCGCCTCCACAGGCGACAAATTCAATCCCTCAGGGAAGTCGAGGAAGTCTTGGCAAAGTCAGCACCAGCAGGAAGGGTGCACGAGAATCGAGACCGCCGCGATCGTGAACCCGCACCACTTGCAGACCCAGCCCCAATTCGACTGCGACAGCCGCAGCCAGGCGAAGATGTCCGCAACGTCGTCGCACAGAGAAGGGTGGACCGCAGTCGACGGCTGCGAGCGGCGAGTGCACAAGCCAACGACTACGACGACGACGACTTCGAGCCACGCGGAGCCGCATGTTTCAGCTTCAACATCCGCGACACGAAGATGCCCAAAGGCTTCAAGCTAACAGCGGAGACACCCAAGTATGATGGGAAGCAAGACCCAAGGGACTGGCTGGAAGACTACCTCATCGCGTGCAGCTGTCAAGGTGGTACTTCGACTACTGCCATGCAGTACATCCAGTTGATGCTCACGGGATCTGCTCGCGGGTGGCTCAACACTCAGCCCAGGGACGCTTTCAGCACCTGGGATGAGTTCAGGAACGCCTTCGTGCAGAGTTTTCTGGGGACATACGCAAGGCCAACAACCCTCATTGAGCTCCAGGCGTGCAAGCAAGGTCGAGACGAGCCACTCCGTTCGTACATCCAGCGGTGGACTTTACTCCGCAACACCATGGATGGAGCCACCTCAGAGGACAGGGTGATGGATGCATTCATGCACGGCGTCTACCGCCGCGACCTCCGCGAGGAGTTCGGTAGGCTTAGGCCGAGGAACATGATCGAGCTCATGCAGATAGCCAACCAGTGCGCAGATGGAGAAGACTCTGTTCGTGATGCACCACGATCCCCGAGGCAAGAAGCAGGACCCAGCAACTGGCGAGAAGGGCGCCTGAAGAAGAAGCCGCGTTACGTCGGCAATGACTCGATCGAGTTAGTAGCGGCGGGATTCGAAACCCCCCGTGAGAATGAAAGGCAGTACAACCAGGACGGTGGCAGCAGCTACCATAGAGACGGAAGTCGCAAGCGCGAGTGGCGGAGACGCCCACTGACTGAGGAAGAAGAGTTAGAGCAACCTTGTAAACATCACATGTTCAGGGACCCAGAAACAGGCAAGTGGGGATCCCGCCACCTGTTGAAGGATTGCAGAAAGGCGCAAAAGATATACAGGGCGTTTGCGCGAATAGTCCCTCAGAATGGACAGCGCGATAATCAAGCGGTACCCGTGGCACAGCCAGCCGCACAGCTAGCCCTCCAGGCGCCACCTCCTCCTCCAGTCGCCAACCCAGCGCAAGCAGCGTTGGCCTTCTACCCGCAACAGCAACAACAGCCACAGCCACAGCCGCAGGATCCCGCTAACGCGTTCCCGGCAGCACGTGGACAGATCAACATGATACAGAAGGGACGTCCTTCCAACAGGACCCAGAAAATCATCACCCGCCAGGTCTACCAGGCACTCACCAATCCACCTGCAGTACCCGATTACCTGAGAGGCTCAGAAACGGCGATCACTTTCTCCAGAGCGGACCACCCGCCGGCGATACCACGACCCGGGCACGCTGCTCTGGTAGTCGAAGCTCAGATCGGGGAGTACACCTTGAAGAAGGTATTCATGGATGGAGGCAGCGGTATAAATATCATCTTCGCCGACACCCTAAGAAGGATGAACAGGTCAACATCCAACCTAACACCATCAGCAAATACCTTCCACGGTATTGTACCAGGGCAAGCAGTCACGCCCATGGGAACAGTTACACTCGACGTCATATTCGGCACACCCGAAAACT
The DNA here is from genome assembly GCA_012064385.1 of Puccinellia tenuiflora. Taxonomy (NCBI): domain Eukaryota; kingdom Viridiplantae; phylum Streptophyta; class Magnoliopsida; order Poales; family Poaceae; genus Puccinellia; species Puccinellia tenuiflora. The sequence continues at coordinate 841,820 of QRDG01000232.1, read as the reverse complement.
TCCAGCGAGAGGCGATCGACTTCGAGGTAGTCGACTGGAAGTCACAATATCATGCCATACTGGGTCGTCCGGCCTTCGCCAAATTCATGGCAGTGCCCCATTACGCCTACCTCCTGCTCAAGATGCCGGGACCAAAGGGTGTCATCACGGTGAAAGGCGACTTCGACCGGTCTGACAGCTGCGACCGCGAGTTCAGCAGGATTTCTGAGTTCTTCGGGATGGACGAGCACCTGGAGATGATGGCAGTCGACAACGACAGGACTCTGTTTCCACCACGGAAGAAATCATCCAAGGAATCTGCATTCAACGCAAGCGACGACACAAGGGCCCATCAGGTACACCCGACGGATGCCGACAAGACGGTCAAGGTGTCATCAAGCCTGACTAGCGCATAGGAAAGCGTGCTCGTCGAGTTCCTGCGCGAGAACTAGAAGATATTCGCCTGGCAACCTTCTGACATGCCAGGGATACCAAGGGAACTCGCCGAGCACTCCTTACGCGTCCGAAAAGACGCTAGACCAGTCAAGCAGACCTTGAGGCGCTTCGCGGGTCCTAAGAGAGATGCTATCAGCAAGGAGATCGACCGGCTGCTTCACGCCGGATTTATTCGGGAAATAAAGGACTCAGAGTGGGTAGCAAACCCGGTACTGGTGGAAAAGAAGAAGATGAAGAAACTCCGCATGTGCGTCGACTTCACCGCCATCAACAAATGCTGCCCCAAGGATCACTTTCCGCTCCCGCGGATTGATCAGATCGTCGATTCGACTGCAGGCTGTGCACGCCTATCCTTCCTGGATGCCTACTCTGGGTACCAGCAGATCAGGATGAAAGTCGAGGACCAGGAGAAGACGGCGTTCATCACACCACACGGTGTATTCTGTTACCAGATGATGCCCTTCGGGTTGCAGAACGCTGGAGCCACTTACCAGCGCACGATGCAGGCCTGCTTGAAGGAGCTCATAGGACAGATCGTCCAAGTCTACGTCGATGACATAGTCGTCACCACCCGCACAGAGGACAGCCTCATCGACGACCTCCGCAAGGTCTTCGACGCGCTTAACGAGTACCAGATCAAGTTAAACCCAGAAAAGTGCGTCTTCGGCGTCCCAGCCGGAGAACTACTGGGGTATCTTGTCTCTGCGAGAGGAATCGAAGCCAACCCTGAGAAGGTGCAGAACATACTCGACATGCCTGCACCGACCAAACTTCATGAAGTACAACGCCTAGCCGGCAGAGTCGCAGCACTCAGTCGGTTTATTAGTAAGTTGGGAGAAAAGGCCCTGCCCTTCTACCAACTGATGAAAAAGGCAGACAAGTTCGAGTGGACAGAGGAGGCACAAGATGCATTCGACAAACTGAAGCAGACCCTCACAACCCCTCCAGTGCTGGTGGCACCACATGAGAATGAGCCACTGTACCTATATGTGGCAGCCACGAACAGGGTGGTCAGTACCGTACTCGTAGTCGAGCGGGAGGAAGAAGGAAAGAGTCACCCTATTCAGCGACCTGTGTATTACCTCAGCGAGGTGCTAACTGATTCCAAGCAGCGATACCCGCACTACCAGAAGCTGGCATACGGAGTTTTCATGACGTCCAGGAAGGTGGTCCACTATTTCTCCGAGCACCCGATCACGGTGGTAAGCTCCTCTGCCCTATCCGACATCCTCACTAACCCAGCCGCGACAGGAAGAGTCGCCAAGTGGGTTGTCGAGTTAGGGCCGTGGGGGCTGAAGTACGCACACCCGAAGGCAATCAAGGCCCAGGTCCTCCCAGAGTTCACCACAGAGTGGATAGAAGCACAACTGCCCGACGAGCCCGACTTGTCTAATGCATGGACAATGTATTTTGACGGATCCAAGAAATTCAACTCAGCCGGAGCAGGAGTCGTGCTCATTTCACCTAAAGGCGACAAGCTGAAGTACGTGCTGCAGATGAAGTTCCCAACTCCTTCCAACAACGAAGCAGAGTACGAAGCCCTGATCCACGGCATGCGGATGGCCCAGAACTGCGGCGCCACTCGCCTCATGATCTATGGCGACTCTTATCTGGTTGTGCAGCAAACCATGAAGCAGTGTGATGCCATCGCTGACAACATGATAGCCTACAGGGAGCTATACAATCAGCTGGAAGGCCTCTTCGACGGCTGTGAACTGCGGCACATCGGCCGCGAAAGCAACGAAGAAGCTGACATCCTGGCCAACCTAGGATCAGATCGAGCTCCGGTGCCACCCGGAGTCTTCCTCGAGTGCATCACACAGCGCTCAATCAAGGTCCGGCCCCCGCCAGGACCATCTACATCGGCGACAAGCACTGCCAACCCGCCAAGTACGGAGAAGGAGGTCATGGAGATAATGCTAGTCGAGCCCACGTGGACAAGCCCGTATCTGGCCTACATGCTGCACCAGCGGCTGCCGGAGAACCCAGTCGAAGCCAAGCGCATCGTCCGCCGTTCCAAAGGCTTCACCATCATCAATGGCGAGCTCTACAAGAGAAGCATCTCAGGAGTACTCCAAAGGTGCATCGATCCAGCCGACGGCCAAGCAATCTTACTCGACATCCATGCCGGCATATGCGGGCACCACGCAAGCAGTCGAGCACTGGTGGCCAAGGCCTTGCGAGCAGGGTTCTACTGGCCCACCGCAATGCAAGACGCAGAAGAGCTAGTCAGAAAATGCGTTGGCTGTCAGGAGTTCGCCAACAAGCCGCATGCACCAGCGTCGGCACTGAAGACAATACCACTCGCGTGGCCCTTCGCGCAATGGGGACTCGACATGGTAGGTCCCTTCAAGAAATCCTCCCCAGGTGGGCACACTCACCTCCTGGTGGCAGTCGACAAGTTCACGAAGTGGATCGAGGCGGTCCCAATCACAAGCTCAACCGCAACCTCAGCAGTCAACTTCATCAGGTCAATCATCTTCAGGTTCGGTGTGCCGCACGGCATCATCACCGACAACGGGACAAACTTCACAGCCGAAGAATTCAGGGATTTCTGCTCTGAACAAGGTGTCAAGCTCAGTTATGCATCCGTCTCGCACCCGCAGTCCAACGGGCAAGTCGAGAAGGCCAATGGTCTAGTCAGCAAAGGCATCAAGAAGCGTCTGTGAGTACCATTGAAGCGAGCCGCAGGAGCCTGGGTGGAGGAGCTACCAAGTGTGCTGTGGAGCCTACGCACCACGCCAAACAGATCTACCCAGTATACACCATTCTTCATGGTGTACGGTGCCGAAGCAGTCCTGCCCTGCGACATCAAATTTGACGCTCCACGAGTGGTGGCATACGACGAGTCTGATGCTGAAGAAGCACTTGAAGACGATATGGACGTCCTGGATGAGGCACGCGACATCGCCCTCAGCCGCACAGCCGTGTACCAGCAAGACCTGCGCAACTACCATGGTCGGCGACTGCGACCTAGAGCTTTCGTCCCAGGGGACCTGGTTCTCCGGCTCAAGCAGAAGAAGGTGCACAAACTCGCCTCCCCATGGGAGGGGCCATACATTGTGACAGAGGTAATCGGCAACGGAGCTTACCGCCTGAAGGACTCGAAGACAGGGACAGTCTGCAGCAATCCGTGGAACGTGGCACAGTTACGCCGCTTCTACGCCTGATCAACCCCAGCTTGTAAGCTTCACCTTGTTAAGTAGCAGCAGGTTTCTTACGCACTCTTTCCCTCGCCAGGGTACCTAAGGGGACTGGAAGGGTTTTAACGAGGCGGCCTGTTTGCGAGAATCAATAAAGATATTTGAAGGAAAAGACTTGTCATTTCTTCTTTTGTGAGAAATCAACCTAAATCCTAGGCCGCCACTCGAACCACTCGGGGGCTCGCGCCATACAGGTCTAAGTCCAGCCTAGGCCGCCACTCGAATCACTCGGGGACTGCGCCACACAGGCATAACTCGAAAATCCTAGGCCGCCACTCGAACCACTCGGGGGCTCGCGCCATACAGGTCTAAGTCCAGCCTAGGCCGCCACTCGAATCACTCGGGGGCTGCGCCACACAGGCATAACTCGAAAATCCTAGGCCGCCACTCGAACTACTCGGGGGCTCGCGCCATACAGGTCTAAGTCCAGCCTAGGCCGCCACTCGAATCACTCGGGGCTGCGCCGCACAGGCATAACTCGAAAATCCTAGGCCGCCACTCGAACCACTCGGGGGCTCGTGCCATACAGGTCTAAGTCCAGCCTAGGCCGCCACTCGAATCACTCGGGGGCTGCGCCACACAGGCATAACTCGAAAATCCTAGGCCGCCACTCGAACCACTCGGGGGCTCGCGCCATACAGGTCTAAGTCCAGCCTAGGCCGCCACTCGAATCACTCGGGGGCTGCGCCACACAGGCATAACTCGAAAATCCTAGGCCGCCACTCGAACCACTCGGGGGCTCGCGCCATACAGGTCTAAGTCCAGCCTAGGCCGCCATAACTTGATGTAGAACCATTTCTTCCGCCAGTTCTGGACGGAGTCGGATTTCTTCAGCTGGAAGAAGCTTGTGTCGCCGCGCAGCTGGATCCCGAAGCCGCCCACGGGGAACGTCTGCTTCGACCGCCCCACCATCCGTCGCACCATGAAGAGCGACTTCCACAGATTCCAGTTGGGTGCGATCCCCAAAAAGCACTCGCATAACACAATGAAACTCGCGATGTTCAATACGCTGTTGGGATTCAGATCATGCATCTGAATCCCATAGGCGTAGAGAAGACCACGAACAAAATCGTGGATGGGGAACCCGAAGCCGCGTGGAAGGAACTCCACGAAGCACACGCGCTCCCCATCGCGAGGAGAGGGGATCACATCCTTACCGGGGGCGCGCGTCGTCGCCGTGCTCGTCGGCGGCAGCAACCCTTGTTCGCGGAGGGCGTCCAGCTCCGCCGCCTTCACGGACGATTTCCCCCAGTCGCCCTCCAGCTTCTTCATTCCGGCGTCGTCACCGGCGGCGGAGCCTTCCGCTCCCTTCACCCTCTTCTGGCCCATGGTGCTAGCGGGGGAGGAGAGAGTCTCTGGTGAACTGGGCGCAAGATCAGCAATGGAGGAACAGCACTGGAGGAGAGAGCAGACGAGATGGCGGCGAAATGAGGAAGGCGTGAGCTGTTCCCCACCGCGGTGAAGATTATGTACCGCGGGGTCAGTTCATCCTGGCCGTCCTCCACGAAGCCGCAACTCGAGGCAACATCTGGCTGTCCACGCGTCGCGCGGAGATAGCAACCGTCGCCGGCCACGCCGCCCACTACGCGCGGGAATCGAGGTGCCATCATCATACCACGAAAATTTCGCGCCCAACGGTCAGAACAGTCAATACTGACACTGGGACCACTCTGTTACGTCCCATCGGATGCAGAGCACGCCGAAAACGTCAGCCCTGACGTCATCAGCGGAAGCGTATAAAGTAAGCCAACGGGCTGATGGAGCACCCGGACAGTTTTTCGAGTGCAACAAGGAACAGTAAGCTCTGAGAGCTGAGTCGACTCGATAATCCATTCGAGTGAGACAAATACATAGTAAGCTTTACAAAGCTGATGACACCCGAATTCATCATTCGAGTGAACTCCAACCAGTAAGCTTTCATAGCTGAGTTTAAGTCGATTCCGTAGGCCATTAAGGCTGAGTACAAAGTAAGTCGAACAAGGCCAGTTTTGACTTGGGCATTTCGAGTCATCTTTTTACTCCCATCGGGAGCGGGCTTTTCGACTGAAGAAAAATTGAGTTTAACCTCAATTGCAAGCAATTCAGCTTAACCTCGGGGGCTACTCCCATCGGGAGCGCTGTTCGCGCACCCGATGATTAAGGACAACGACAGTCGAAAGCTGGCGAGTCAAGAAGATCATGAAGCGCACTCGACTATTCAAGACAGTAGCAGCCGAAGATTGGCTCGTGAAGGAGTCAGGTGGCGTGCCCGGAAGAAGGAGTCCTTTACTCGACTCTGCGATTCGACTAAGCACTCGGGGGCTACTGTCGTGGGGCTACCTTTCGGGTGCCCCACGGTGGTGGTACCTGGGTCACGCCAAGAGAAGCCCATTGAAGCCCATGAAGTATACCGTGTGGCCCAAGTAGTCGGTTAGGCCGATGATGGTTCTCCTTATCTTGTAACGTGCAATCTGCACCGTCCACCCGAGACCTGGCCTGTGATATAAAGGCCAGGAGGGTGCGTCGTCTAAAGCAAGCAACCAGCAAGCAAACCCTAGCGAGATTGCATCTCGCCATTGTAGCCACCTCGATAATTCCAGACAAGCAGGAGTAGGTCTTTACCTCACCTCGAGGGGCCGAACCTGGGTAAAATCGCCCCCTGTTAGCCGTCTTAACCACCAACGATTCATACTCTCTCCCCCTCAATCAACCCGGGGTACACAACCTTGGGATTTGCCGAGTCCACTACTCGTCAGACGGTTCATCCGTTTGGAAGGTTTCACCTTTCCAACCCTTTGCACAATCTCCCTTACTTTGTAGTGTAAGCTCTTGTCATCCTCTTTCCAAGAAAATTGGATTCGCCTCGATCGGAGTTTTCCTGCAAAAGTTATTCAATTTCAGGCTTCTGCAGTTTTTCTCTGTCAGGCGGTAGTACCGCTGTGGCAGAGGTAGTACCGCTCCTCCTAGAGTGTAACTTCTAATGCTCAACGGCTACTACCCCTGGCAGTAGTACCGCGGCGGTACCGCTGTCTTCAGGCAGCGGTACTACCGCTGCTGGTACCGCCGGAGGTACCGCTAGACCCTTTTTGCGTACTGTTATCCCTCTGGTACCCTGGCGGTTGCAGCTACGTTCTACCGCTGTGACCCTTAGGATTTATTCGAAGGGGTCCAGCGGTAGTACCGGCCGCCCACAGGTAGTACCGCTCGCCTGGAGTGCAGCGGTGCCTCTCTAAGGTACCGCAGCCGCTGGGTGTTGTGGTACCCTGGGTACCGCTCGGATATCAGCGGCGGTAGTACCGCTACATCAGCGGTAGTACCGCTATGTGCGATTTCTGCACATAACGGTCACATTTTTGGGGAAGGCTATAAATAGCCTCCTTCTTCCCCAAGTGGAGGCTGCTCGTTTTCCCCTCTTTCTCCCACCATTGTTGACCTTGGAAAGCTTGCCCTCTCTCTATCCCTACAATGATTCTTGCCCATCTTTAGGGATTCAAGAGAGGAGATCTAGATCTACATTTCCACCAATCAATCTCTCCTCTAAGTGAGGGGAACCTAGTGGATCTAGTTCTTTGAGTTCTTTTGTGGTTCTCCTCTTTGTTCTTCCTCTCTTATTCCCCCATAAGCATTTGTTGCTTTGTTGGAATTTGAGAGTGAAGGATTTGAGCACTTGCGCTCTTGCCTTTTGCATTTGGTGCATAGGTTTGCTCTCCCCACGAAGATTCGTGAAAGTGAAGGTTGAGAAGCTTGTTACTCTTGGGTGCATTGTTTTCCCAAGAGCTTGTGCCTCTTGGGTGCATTGTGTACCCTAGACGGTTGGTGGTGCCGCGAAGACTTCGAGTTGTGAAGCTTCGGGCAAGATTTGGGAGCCCCCGATTGAGTTGTGGGTGTGTGCCCCAAGATCGTTGTAAAGGCTCCGGATTCCTCCATGAAGGATTCCGATAGTGGAAGGTGAACCAAACCCTTGGGTGCGGTTCATCGGAGAATAGGGTGAGGCCTTTTGTGGCATCTCGAGTAGGCCTCTTGAGGCGAGCTCACACCCCTCCAACGAGACGTACTCCCTTAACAAGGAGGAACTCGGGAATACATCCTCGTCTCCGCGTGCCTCGGTTATTTCTATACCCGAGCTCTTTACTTATACAATTTACCTTGTGATAGCCTTTGTGCTTGATGTCATATTTATTGCTATCACCTTGTTGTTATATTGCTTAGCATAAGTTGTTGGTGCACATAGGTGAACCTAGTATATTAGGTTGTTGGCTTGTTAATTTAAACACCTAGTTTTATTCCGCAATTATCAAGCCTTAAACCGGAAAAGTAAAAAATGCCTATTCACCCCCCCCCCCCCCCTCTAGGAGACATCGTTTGTTCTTTCAACGCCTACTAACTAATGTTAATTTACCTACTATTGACTTCTTTTTTGTTCGAACATTATGGTTACTTCCTAGGCCGGTAGATCTTTAGGTTGACAAAGTCACCACGGGCGCCTTGCTATTGATCGGCACATCACATACCACTGAAAGAATAGCTCCGATTATATCTTAGATTAAATACATATAAATTTGATCACCCATGACAATTCCACCGCAAGAAAGCTAACCATCTGAGCAATGCTCAGTTCACTACGTATCGTAGCTAGTCTTGATGCTCATTGTATTCACCATAAGTAGGTAAAAAGTTGACATTCTATTTTAAACTTCATAAATATTGGAGTCGAATCTACATTGTAGTTTTTCGTATCTGAATGTTTGTAGTTCAAACATTGCATGTTTATTTTTTTTTCTGATTTCTTAACTTATATGAAGAAACCGGGAGACAAACAAGTAGTTTTGTTGTGACGTGGTCAAACGCCACACAAGCACGTGTCCTCAACAGACATATCCATAAAGTACAAAAAATTAAAAAAAATGTGCCCCCATACAATCTGATTATTATCATGTAGCAATGCCCATGCATTAAGCTAGTTCTAATAGAAATGACGGCTAACCAAACAAATTGCATCAATCGCACGAGATCATAGCACGGGCCCTAAGTTTGCCCAGCTGTGCATATTCATGCAAAAACCGTGCTATATATGCCACTAGATTTTTTATTTGCGGTGCAAAATTACATACAAGCTTACAAGCCTAACAACCTAAATGGATATATAAACAAAAATTGAAATAGTCCCGATTAATGTACTCACTGTACGTACGTCTGTACGTGCATTAGTCCTGATTAAAGTACCATGTGTCGGTCTTACGTAGTTAAATTTAAGGGAGCTGATCGTCACTTGTAAGTTCAAACAAAAACTTATTAATTAACTAGGCACTTAGACCTGTATTGCCAAATGGTCACTTCTCAGGTGGACTGTCCTCTTACTTCCTGCATAAAAGTAAATACACGTCTAAAACTACTAGACAAGTCTAGTAGCGCATAAGACAAGAAGTTCAATAAAAGTTGAGAGCTCTTTGAGGAGGCTCAAGAGCCATGTGTACACTTCAAATTCATACAGATTTGTCCAAAAAAATAATTGTAGATTAGATTTGCATCAAGACGGTATCTCTGCCTCTCTCCACTCGTTTTCCCTTTCCCAGTGTAGACAAATAACATTAAAGTTCACCAGGCAAAGAGACACTTCCTGTCCCCCTGGCCCACTGCAAGCATGCATGGTTCGTACTCCCAAAGCACCAAATCTGTACAGTATATTGCAAACAAATCATTGCATGAATATGTTTATATGTGTCAAGATAGTAATTTGTTCATTTTTTTTTACTGTTATGGACGGTAGCAGTATTGTTTTGTGTCAGTAAAATCAGTGTCAAAGATGTACTACTCCATATATCTCATTTAACCTGATCCTAACTACTACATGGACTTCCGTCTGATGCTATCTTCTCTCTCCTCGGGGCCATTAACATTAACTATTCTCGGCATTTGTGACACCCGAGCTCCAGTGAGCTTGGCTTTTGAAAAAATTACAAATGTTAGTTTGAAGTGTCGAAAAAATCCAAAAACATTCCGTGACTATGTATATATGTTCTGTAAAATTTCGCAAAGTTTCGTTAAAAAGACGTTCTATTTTAGGCTACGGAAAAAATAACTTTGTCGTTGTATAAATGAATAAAAAACCAAATTTTAGTCCAATATTTCTCTTTTTTGTGTAGATCATAAAACAGATTTTAATGAAAACTTGTATTTTTGTGTAGACCAAAATACAGTGTATATGCGGTTGAATATATGTTTTCAGTATTTTCAGATATACAGAAATATTATTTCTATTTTTTGAAGAAATCCGAGAGCACTAGTCCTTATGTGTAACTAACACTTTCAAACTATTCTCCCCCTTATTCCAATAAGTTTAAACAAAGAGATGAACCAAGGTTTGTTTTGTTTGAAAAACTGGAACATGCACTACTATTCATTGAAAAGAAGAATTTTTAATTACGATTCACCTATTTTGGGCAATGCTTATTCATTAATCTGTATAATTATATATAGTTGCAACAAGGAGGTATTCCTTTGGTTTCACCTTCTTTAGCTTTGATCCACTTCAATTTGGAGGGAGTAGATGGACATTTTTTTTACTATGCGAGTTGTGTAAGATAAATATTTTCCAAGCATTCATCCACTCACACTCACACACCCCGCTGCGCAGGTTTCTGGCCAGCGGTGGCGAAGATGCCGCCTCGTTCTGTTGCGAACAATGTCATGGTACTCGGTAGTTTTAATGCACTAACTCCAACAATCTGAACGGTAATACGTGCATGTGCAGGTATGAGTAGATGTTGCTGAACCAAGGGAATTGCGTAACTTTTTGTGCAGGTGGTAGATGAGTACTACCGCTAGATTTTCTTCTTTATTTCCCTCCTTTTGCAATTTTGATCTGGGTGGTATTGTTTGGGATTTAGCGGCCGAGACGATCTTCGGATCTTCGGATCAAGAATGGCTTGCTCACATCTCACCTACTCTAACAGGTACTTCGGTACCAAAGCAAATAGCGGATGTCTGAGAAAGAATGTTAGAAGTATATAACTTATTTTTGCAGGGAGTGGTGGTATGGTATAACCCATATTTTGCAATATGATATGCATGTGATTGTAATTTTACTTTTCAAGACATGCGTGTCATGAGTACGGTAATTGATAGGACCAATTATCATTGTCTTTTATTTATTGTATGACCTGCGAGGCAAACTAGATATCCATGATGCATTCCATTTGATTAGCAATAGATGATGGAAAAGGTGGAGACAATCATGGGATGATGGATCTCGACGCAAGACCATAAGGGAAAAAAGTTCAATGCCAAAAAGCGAAGTTGAAGAAGAGAGAGTTGCCATGACAGGAAGTTCTACCATGGCAGAAAAGTTCTACCTGGAGAGACTTTATTTATTGTATGACCCACGAGTCAAAGTAAATAGCCATGTTGCATTTAATTTGACAAAAGTTTTGTTGAACATGGTGGATACAATCATGCGACGACGGACCTTAATGCAAGACCTACGCGGAGAATGAGTTCGACACCAATATACAAAGCTGAAGAAGAGAGCGTTGCCACGATAGAAAATTCTACCACGGCGGAAGAGTTCTGCCACGACATAATAGTTTGTCGCGGTAGCCCATGATATGCACATGCGAAATCTCCATCATGGAAGCTGCATGGCAGAAATTTCTGCCACGGCAAGAAAGTCCTTCTACGACCGAGCTTTTGGCCGACTCTCTGTTGCGGCAATAAAGTCTGCCACGCCAGGATTTTTTCGGCTTTTTTGTCGCGCCATGATTTTGTGAAGATGGAGTTTTTTGACGATGACTCGGAATTCTTTAACAAGAGGGGCTATATCGTGTCACACTATTGAATTACATGTGATGTTAATCCCTTAATTTCATGCACTTTATTTGATTCACGGTATAAGTTTTAAATAGGGTGATCTCTCACAGAAAATATCAGAAGTCGAGTTCTTCCTAAGTATGATGCCATATTCTAATCGCTCTACGAGGTGCGTGATGTCACATCGGTGCCTTAGTTTGTTGTTATCATATGGGCGTAGTGGTAGTCTTCAATCATTAATGATGTCAGGATTGTGTTTATTAAATGATGGTTATTTCTTTAAGTTTGAGAACAATGGTTGTCCAATTTTTATGAATGACATCTTTTATGGCCATTTTCATGTTGTTAAAGGGAGGTTTATACTTAATATTGATGTTAATGTTTGCATCCATAATACTGACGCTAAACATTAAAAGACACGAGATATGAGTTCTGCATATATGTGGCACTATCGTTTGGTTCATATCGGAAAGAAACACATAAAAAAAACTCCAAGTGGTAGACTTTTGAGTTTCATTTTTATTGTGACACGTTTGACACTTCTAAACCTTGTATGATGGAAAGATGACTAAAATGTTGTTCACGGATCATGTTGAACAAGTGACGGAGGAACTGGAAATCATACATACTAATGTGTGTGGTCCAATGAGTGTTGGTGCCCGTGGTGGATTCAACTACTTAATAACATTTAGTGACGATTTTAGTATATACGGTTATCATTTTAATCAAATATAACTCTGAAAACTTTGAAAGTTCAAATAATTTCAGTCAGAGGTAGAAAATCAACGTAACAACAAAATTGAATTTCTAAGACCTGATCGTGGAGGCCAATATTTGAGTTGTGAGTTTACCGAGTATCTGAAGAGTTGCGGAATTGTTCCACAACTTATGCCTCTAGAAACTTCAAAGAGGAACGGGGTATACCAGAGACATAATCAAACCTTGTTGGACAAATTGAGATTGATGATGTCATTAATTTTCCTGCCACTGTCATTTTAGATCTTCGCATTAGAGACAACAGCTTTCACACTTAATAGAGCACCATAAAAATCCATTGAAACAATGCCCTATGAGATATGGCATGGGAGGACACTTAAGGGTTTGCCTATATATTAGGAATGAAATGCTATATGAAGATTGAGATAACTGGTTCCGAAAGTGTTTTGAATTATCCCGGAATGGTTCTGAGATGTCCCAGTTGGTCCCAAAAGTGTCTTGAAGTGTCCTAGAGTATATATGGAAGGTACCAGGAAGTGCTAAAGTATTTTGGAAGCTTCCAAAATGTCTGAAAGTTACAGAACATTTTAGAACGGTCTATATAAGTGGCAATTCGACTCACCCCCTTTCCTTCAGGGGCAAGAAACACCCATGGGTTGGTCAGCCGCATGGTGGGAGAGTGGAGTCCCACAAAAACTCTCTCTCCTCCGCTTGGCCGAATTTCGGAGGGAGTCCCTATGGGACTCCTCCTCATGGGTGATATGTTTCAAACATATCGATTTTTCCAAAAACTTTTGCTATTGTTTTATCCTCTAATTTGCATGATTTAAATGGACCTAACCTTTACTAACGTTGTTGTCAGTAGAATTACCATGGTGTCTACTTCTATGTGCCGAAATCAACTTTCTCCCAAAAATCACGAAAAAAATCCAAGAACACTTTTAAATGAAAAGACCCACGGACTTCGAAGGACAGTTGGAGGGGAGCACCGGGGAGCCACGCGGGTGCTGGCCATGGGCCCCACCCACGGGTGCACCTGGAGCACCGCCTCTTGACCCTCTTCGTCCTATATCTACCTCCCGAAAACCTAAATATCCAGAGACTTCCTTTTCGTGATACAGAGCCGCTGACCACCTATGTTCTCCTTCAGAGGGCTTATCTGGAGGTTGTTCTAGCCTCTTGAGAGGGGGAAATCACTGTCATTGTCATCACCAACTCATCTCCATCAAGCCATCATGGTTCCATCATCCACGTGTGAGCAATTCCCTAGTGTAGGCACATGAGATGGATGGGATTGGATGATATTTATCATGCAATAGATGTCAGGATTGTTAGGGCTTAATGCTTAGTACCCTATATTTTTAGACATTATTGTTATTATTACTTTTTTATGCTTAATGCTTGTTACTAGGACCTGATTTCCATGATTTCAGATCTGAACTCTTAATGTTTTCATGAATATAATTGTTGTTTTGGATCATGTCTACAAGTTGTATGCACTGGTTATATGTTCGGAACCGGAGACCCCAAGGTGACATGATTGGGATATCAAAGGTGAATATTGTAACTTGTGGATTATATACGTTCATTGAGTGTTAATGCTTTGTTCCGGTTCTTTATAAAATGAGTACCTTAATAATCCTAAGTTCCTTTATTGGCCCCGCGGAAATGGGAAGGTGGGACAAAATATGTTGTGCAGTTTCTTATTGCAAGCATGTACAACTATATTTGGAATGCATGCCTACGAATGATTGATGAATTAGATACTTTATATATCTTTGTCCTGTGTTATGCCTATTACATAATTGATTTTATCCATGCAACGTCTGTTTATCCACCCCCATGCCTACGGTGTTTTAGCTATGTTGCTCTCTTTAATCATTTTCCTTGTTACTGTTACTTTCGTTGTTGTTACTTTACTACTACTATTGCCACTATATAATGGTTTCTACTAATAAATTATGTTAAGAAAGTATTTATCCAGGTGTGGCTGAATTGACAACTTAGTTGCTAAGGCTTATAAATATTTTTTAGCTCCCCTTGTGTCAAATCAATAAATTTGGGTTGAAGTACTTCCCTCGAAGACTGTTGTGATCCCCTACACTTGTGGATCATCAATGGTTTGGCCAGTCCCTTGGGGCTGCCCACCTACATATACCCAAGAGATGCACCCCAAGGACTTAACCCTAGTTGCACCAACCTTGGTCGCCCCCATCCCAACACTGTGTATCCCCTCTTATTGTCATGTGGAAGCGTTGCCGGAATCTCTACCTCTTCTAGATCTAATCTAGAGGACGATCTCGGAGGATTCGATCTTCATCAAGTTGTTTCCCCCACCTCTTCTGTTTGTTGAATCCTCTGGCATTTACGGTGACGCTACACTCGTAAGTGTGGATACCTCGGAGGCATTGTCCACTTTGAAACTAGATCTCGGGAGCTATCGCAAGGATAAACTCTCGTTATTGGGAGGTATAACCTATTTGCTAGAATCTACTAGGACTACCTCATCTACTTTTGCTACATCAACATGGTCAACAAGGGTATGTCATCGTTACCCGCACCTCGATAGCAATATTGGTGATAAACTTGTGCATATTTAGCATCAAAAAACTTGTGCATGTTTTTTTGTTTTGCGTAGCTCGTTCCCCAAACATTGTTGTCGTAGTTGGTTTGCCAGTCTACCTTATTGGACTTCCGTGAACAAGTCGAGCAATAGAACACTTTCAACCGAGACAACATGTCTCCATCCTTTGTAGTCATTCTAAAGCACCTCATGGTGAATGCAAGCACATGTATCACTGTACTACCTTTCAAGGGAATTATTTGCCCACGATTATTGAACCACTGGAGCAAAGGAAGACGTTTACAAACCCTGCAACAACGCTTGTCATGTATAAAATACATTGAGTTATATCGATTCTCACAAACCATCTATCATAGAAGGTATCAAGGTCATAAATACTTGATTAAGACATGACACCCTGAGTTGTGTCGATTCTCAACCCATCTATCTACTTTGTGTTCTGTCTATAGAGTTAGACATATCTAACCAAACTGGTGGATCAAACGTCTTCAATCTGTAGGCTTCAAAACATGAACATATACATGTACTACAGTAAACAACAAGGTCTAACTATGCGTACTAGATCACCATAACCTAGTACCAAAGATTACTCAAATGGAACTTGAGTTTGAGTTATTTCAAGCCATCACACAGAATGTGATGATGAAGGGAGTTGGGATGGAGTTAGCAGTGTGGCGCTAAAGATAGTGCTGGTGAAACAACATGGCAGCAATGATGGAGGCGTCATCCCTAGGGTTGTGTGAGGCATGGACGGTGGTTTCCCTCCTTGGTTCTCCCTTCCGGGTTGGGTCTTCGAGTTGGTGGAGACTATTGGAGTTAATTAGCAGCGTGTCACTAAAGACAGTGGTGGTGCAGTGACATGGCAACAATGATGGAGGCGTCGTCCCTAGGGTCATGTGGTGCATGGACGGTGGTTTCCCTCCTTGTCTTCCTCCTTGATTTTCCCTTTCGGGTTGGGTCTTCGAGTTGGTGGAGACTATTGCAATTCAGACCCACTGGCCAGTGGACAGCCTCAGATAGACAATTTTTATGGGGTGTAGGCTTCCCATGGTGTGTTCTTGATTGCTAACTAGAGCTAGATACTCTTGAAGATGAACATATATGGACCAAGTCGGGCTCTCTCAGTTGCCCTAAAATCTTATTAACTCCCATGTATTCCATGAAAATCAAATTAGGAGACAGTGAAGTATTTTCTATCCAGTTTCATGTCGTACAAGCAACTCCGCTCGTATCTTTGGTCATCTTTGGTTCATGATTGTTTTACTCCGAAATTGGTGGTGATGACGTTTACACACCCATGGGAGATAAAATATGTTGTTTTTATTATTATCCAAATTCATATAAGGGCAGCTAAGTTCTGACGGAGCGAGCGAGGCCTACGGATTGTTACTGACTTAGGTTTCCACCCCTTTCTATGCTGTTTGTAAGCCGCACACGGGATATGATCATTGTTATAAATCCCGGCGTTTGTAACCTCATCCGATATAGTGAAGATTTGCTGGTTGGCTCTCGTGGTTTTTTTTCTTCCTCAATTGAAGGGTTTTCCACGTTAAAATCTTGTGTCCCCTGTCGTGAGCTTGCTTTTTTTCATCATTTATAACAAAGTATACTTAAATGCCCCGCAAAACGTAGAAAGGGAAGAAAACTATAAAGTAACACTCCATGGGATAATCCGAGAAAACTCTCGAGAAAACATTTCATCTTGTACTAAAACACCTCATGCATGCGTACTTATGATCTTGAAGTCATCCTTACGGATCTGAGGGTTGCTTGTCCTTGTTCTCGCAAGCAATATGTCACGACATCCTTCCCCACTCATAATACACAAGATCACACTACACATCCTAGGGCATCGAATATCATGTCAAGACATCGTCATTGACAGATTGCTTTGCCCTTCCTGTCGCCCGCCTACTTCACCGCCTTTGTACATCACTCGTGAGCAAAGAAGAGAGGGTAAGAAAATGGAATAAGACAACTTGACAAGAACTGTATGTTCCCATCAAAGCGTGCTCTGGAGTAGAAGACGGACCCCATAACACTTTCACACGGCGAAAGAGTCTTACTTCACCACACCTCTAATATGGGTTGAGATTCAAAATGAAGAGGGTAAAGAGGTGGTTCCTAGCTGAGATCCGGATTTCACCCTTGTTCAGTGTGTAAAGTAGAAAACCTTTGTAATTCTTTCTGTTTTTTTTGTTTTGTCATTACATGGAGCTTTGGTATGCAAATATTTTGCATCTAATAAAATGACTTCCACAGCTCACTCACAAATGCATTCTTGCATCTAATATGAGATCTGGGTTATTTCAGTTGTAGAAGTCAAATTCCCCCCATCTTTCATAGGTTCTCTGCATTTACAGATCGTGTACGTAGTTCCAAACGTTCATCATGACACGCACGCATGCACGTAGCACTCACTTGCCAGCACGGATATAGAAACACCAGAATCCGATTCCCAGAATAGGCAAATGCAGAGAGAGGGAAGTTGGCTCTTGCTCGCTAGATCGCTAGCTCGTCCATATGCATCCCTTCAGTGCGCAGTAGTAGTAGTACAAGCAGGCTGCTCTTTCTATTCTCTCAGCCTGATCTTATCTCCACCAAAAATCCTCTCTCTTGCTGCCATCGAAGACAAAGTAGGAAACGAGGCAGGAAGACACGGTGGGAAACGGTGAGAGCGATGCTCCGAGGCCAAGGCCGGAGGAGAGGGAGGGATCCCACATGCTCGCCCATACAGCCCCAGATAGGTGCGGCCAAAATCTGGGCGACTTGTTCCGCGGCCTCGTGATCTGATCTAATGGGGACAGATGCAGCAGCCACGCCCAAACAAGCCACAATTTGCGGGCCGCGCCCACTGCACAGCGCTGCCGCTGCGCCTGCCATGATGCCGTTCCCCGTCTTTTTACAGCCGTGTGTGACGGTGAGCTGCATAGGACGGATCGCGGCACGTCATGGGCGTGCATGCACATGTAGGTCAAGTGGATGGAATTCACAAAGATAGGGAGGCAATTGGAGGATCATCGGGGTTGACCCACTTACGTGGAGAGATCTTCAAGAATGGATGTTTCCCCCCAGGACCGTTGCATTCGAGATCGGAGATAGATAAATATCTCTGACGGAGCCGAGATGCTGCAGGTCATCGACAAATAGGGTAAGTATTGGACTCACATTCTTCCTTCGCGGCGGGTGATCAGATCAGTCTGATTGCAGTCTTCGAGTCAAGCAGTGATCAGTGACCCTTGACTCCAGGGAATAGGCACAGTTATCAGAATAGCAGGACTGTATTTTCTGTCTAGATCTCTTGGTTGCACATCGAAGAGGGCCCTGTGCACTGCACAACAGCCCTGACATGGAAGAAAATGTATTAGTCTGATGGAAATATCAAGCAATGAGTAGACCAGGTATTAGCCTATGACAACACTATCTGGTATCTAAAACAAGAGAACACATCCACATGATCAATGAGCAGTAAAAGCAAAGACAAGAGTATCCAATCCGTCACATCCAAATCAAACTACAAATCGTTGTTCCTGCCTTGATCAGTGAATCATCTTTACTACTCCCTTCGATCCAAAAATAAGTGTCGTTAATTTAGTACAACCTTTGTACTAGACTAGTACTAAATTTCCGACACTTATTATGGATCGGAGGAAGTAATTTATTTCTTCTGATAAGGCACTTGAGATAGGTCATAATATGGTTCACACACTGGTGTACAATACAGCACTGTCAAACTTCTTGTCGTATCATTCCTGCGGCTGGATAATGTTTCTAACACAGAGGCAGCGGCCGGTTTGTATGATGGCTAGGATGCATACGTATACGGTCTTTGAATCACTCCTCGAGAGAGCGAGTAATTCCCTCGCTGTCACCAGTTGTAAGGTGGTAGAGGCAAGGCCCTCAATGATAGACTTGGGCCTGAACAAATACGTAGCTTTCAGAACGCTCTGCAAATCCAAAGGGGTCATGGCTTGGAGCAAAAGGACACTGTGCACCATGTCTACAGGGACCCCGCCTGTTGGGGTAACAGCAAATGCATGGTTGGGGATTGAACACAAGACAGTTACAGTAGATCACCATGTACTAGTGCAGTTAAGGATACTGTCGTACGTACGAGCATATCATTATGCTCAGTAATCAGCACTAACAGTTGCAGATTTTTCAGAGTGGTACGTGATGAGTCAGAGTTGGGTTGTTGGTACCCAGGTAGGACAAAGAAACTACAATAAGACATATGCAGGAATAGACTGGCAAACTAGTGATCATCGCGTATTAGTAAGAATCAACAGCAAGGTTTTAATATAATAATATATGTTCTTTTATACACTCTTTCCCCAGTTCAAGTAGCGAAGATATTTGACAAGGTGATCATGAACTATCAATTCGCACGAAACAGAATCAAACAGCATTCACAGATTAGGTCATATCCATTTCATCCGCTCAATAAAAAAAGGGTCATATCCAGTTCATAATAAATGTAGAGAAGTCCTGCACATTATTAGCTGTAACAATCTCACACACAAAAATGGCATGGTTGTGCAGTTAGTAGCAAAAGCAAGGCACAAGAGCAGAAATCATGCCAAATCATCTATGAGTTTCAATATTTTTTCCATTTGACTACAAAGATGATTGGGATGTGTTCACATAGCGAACCAATTAGTGGTTGTGAGGGGCACACGCCCACAACAACCGGTAGCTACCAGAGAAACAACAAAAACAGAAGAGGCAAAGACACAATAATTAGGGATAAGGTTAACCTACGGGTGGGACGAAGAGATGAACCACAGCCACATATGTTGGGACTAAAAGCTGTAGCACTCTGAGATTACGCTTGGGAAGGAAGACGAATCATAGTTTGATAGGTGCTAAATGCACTAAAGATAAAATAGACTGCTGAACCATATTTGCGAATCAAGCATGAAAGCAAGTGCACTTCCATCTTTATGTGAAGACATAACGTAGTTTTCAATGCCTCTTTCATTCCTATTTTGTAAGTTAAACTACTCTAAATGCTCTATATAGTATATACAAGACATTTCTACACTATTGTTATAAATTAATGTACATTCATTTACTAATGCTGGCTTGCTGACATGGCCTTCACAAGCATTAAAGTTAAACAAAGTATAAAATAACCCCTTGAGTTTAACGTTCATAAAGTTAGCTCATGTAACAATAAAGTTGATGCTTACATTCAAGTCTCGCCTTTTTAAGAAAACTATATGTTTGATGCCTCTGGCTACATAACAGGTTAATTTCGTAGTCCTATTCGGACATCATATCTGCACTTGAATTGTACCAAATATGGTTTGTATTAGTATATCTTATCTGATACAAATATATAACAAACCACTAACATATATCAACTATATCTAGCATTTCTTTTGTTTCTTGACTACAATATTTTGGCTGCATTTTGCTTGTATGAAACCTAATGGATGGAGACTTTGTCTTCATGCAAGTCACTGAGGGTTCAGGTTTACATGTCTGGGTGGCCTTCGAATAATCTGAGCATGTTCTGTTCTTTAATCTTTTGTAGGATGATGTGATGAATTTTTGCCAAAGATTTCTAGTAATAGAAATTGGAAGGTGTTTACCCCCTTAAATCCATGGTTTCATGCAGTTGTCAATACCTGAAGAGCTTTGCATCTGCCTAAGATTTACATGCAGCATTAGTGGTGAAAACGTATTAAATGGATAAGCGTTTTTAAAGACTGGCCTGGTATTTATTCTACTTCTGATGCTCCAACTAATTACTGAAAATAAATTGGTCATTTTCAGGCAAAGATAAACGACCAAACTAGTAGATTTGATAGCAACATATCAATAAGTTATGGTTTCCCGCATAGCAATTGGCAGAGAGTATCTTTGTTTACAGAATGAGCTATCATGCAATCTCTTTTTTTTTGACAAAAGAGAGAAAATATGTTCATTGTTGCCTTTTTTTGTTGCTTCCTTATGCTTCCCTTCTCGGGTTTATTTTAGAAAGCAGATGTGGATCCCACGTGGATGCCACAGAATGTCAAAAAGTTCAGATCCTCCAAACTTTTTGGCATGTTACTGTATCACCAATTTCTCCTTTATTTAATTTCAAGAAGTACTGCAGTGCAAATGTAAGCGGGCTACTTGTGTTTATAGGTGAAAAACGTACTTAGGTTGATTTATATTATTGTATCTTGTTACTCCCTCCGTTCCAACGAGTAAGACCTATATTTTCTCTGAAAAGTCAAACTGTATAAATTTTGGCCAAACTTTTAGAAAAAAATCTATCAAGAATTCTAATACTATATAGATATGATATGAAAATATATATCATGGTGTATCTACCGATATTAATTTTGTATTGTACAAGTTAATGATTTATTCTTAAAACTTGGTCAAACTTTACATAGTTGATTTAAAAGAAAGGCCTTTTTCATTGGAACGGAGGTAGTACTTCACAATGGAGATCTGTAACAGCTTTTGTTTATTGTAATCTTGTTTTTTTCACAATACGTATTTCTACATCCTCCCGCGAATCCTATGTCCCTTCCCAATTTCCTATCCCTTCAGATGCCAATCCTTTGCATCCCCAAAAGGTAGCCACATCTCCATAAATCTTTTTTTTCTTTTCTTTGCAAGGTCCTTTGTCTCAATGTTATTTATCAAATATCCTTCTCAAACACATAAAGTGTAAAAATCTATTCTAACTTACAAGAATGCATTTTTTTTCGAGAAAACGCAAAAGTTTTGTGTTTCCAATTTTCAATTCATTGATAGAAAGGAGAGTTAAGTACAAGCACACAAGGGCCACACCCGAGGATTGCAATGCCACACCCCTAAAAGCTAGGTTCTACCGGAAGTAGTGATGCAAGGCCCAACACTCGTGCCCTCACCCACAACCAGGCTTCCACCTTGATTGTGTCGAGAAGACTAACGATGTTAGGTTGCACGCTGGCGAAAATGACCGCCTTGCTCCATTTCCATCAAGCCGTAAGCATGACCATCGAAGAGGTACCCTTGCACGCCGCGCTAGGGGTGGAGTGGATGGCCATCTGCCACCAATCAACAAAATTATCCCCAGCAGCAGGGATGAGAGCAGATGACCGGATCTAGAATAAAACCTCGTGCCACATGATCTGTTGCAAAAGGATGGGCTATGCGAATATGCTCCATAGTCCTAGGTTGCAATGCGCGGGAGCAATCTCTCTGGCCTTTGCCAAGAGATGGTTAAGTGTGTTGTCAACAAGACAAATTGCATGGGGAGAGTGCGTCGCCCTGGTGGAGGCCCTTCAGGTGCCAAACCAGGGACCATGTTCGATATTCAACAAGACCAGGGTACTGCTCGGTATAACACCTAGAAGAAAAGTGCCCGCGAGGTACTGCTCGGTACAACACCTAGAAGAGAAGTGCCCCCGAGATGGAGTTGAAGGTGTGTGCGATGTCCAACTTTAGCATGGCATTAGGCTATTTTAGCCTATAAAGGTGTTAAGTTTCATGCACCAACCACTAGAAACAAAAGTCCGAACTGATGGAAAGGTGGGGATTCACATCCTGTAACACCCCCTCTCATGTGTGACTCGATGAAGCCTACACGTGAATAGAATCTCACGTATTACTCGATATGTCCTATATATGGGCAAAAAGAGGGCAAGAGCAAAAATATATTAAAATGCGAAAGCCGAGACTTGAATCCAAGAACTACGCTTTGATACCATGTTAAGTTTCATGCAGCAACAAGTAGAACCAAAAGTCTAAACCCAAAACCTCTGCTCTAATAGGATTTAAGTTTCATGCACCAACCAGTAGAATCAAAACACTGAACTAATGGAAAGAAGGTGAGCAATCGACATATACTATAAGAGAAGGTACTGAGCCGTTTGTTGAACCATCATGAAGTTATTATGAATGTAGTGTTTTCTGATGAGCACACACTGGTTAGCCTCCAAAAGGCTGGTGCTATACATGTTGCCAAGGTCTTGGTCACCGGAAGTTAGAAGAATATGCTAGTAGATAATGTCTTAGCACACATAAAACATGTGAATAATTTGATAACATATAATTAAGGAGTTGAGGACTTGAGGTATACAGAGGGGTAATCATTCCTGGTATCCTTCAAAAAAAAAGGAAGAATGCACCTATTTGAAGATTTTACAGAGTGGGCACCAATCTTGATTCAAACAAACAAGCAGTCTTACTGGTAGTTGGAAACTAGGGGGAAAGCGAAATTTGTACTAATAATAGGACTGAGAAAGATCATACACACCACTCATTCAAGAAATATGGACCTCGTCTTGAGTTTGCTCACATGGCGTCCACATGGTGATGTAAGAAGAAGAATTATCACATACTCATTTAAGACACGCACACATTCAGTCTCTTAAACATATGAAGTGCAACTAAATTTGATTGAGTTGACCTACCTATATTTTTTGAATTCCAATCAGAAATAATAGGTATCACCAAATTTGTTTAGTTGCCAAATGGATGTGATGAAAATGACAAAGGCACATGTTAATCAACTTTTAATCGTAGGGGCAAGAATGATTCTGTTCAGAAACTCTGTAAGGCCAGACAGGTAGAATTTCATCAATCTTCAGGACCTACATAATACCAACATAGTGCTTGATGGAAATTCATCCAGCATATATTTATTAAAAAAAAGATGAGTACATATCGTACGGCCATTTTAGTGAAGTCCAGTTCAGTTGAGTTACAACAGATTAGGATGTTTCCTCTTCGGTTGAAAAATAATGGTCTTCCTTTTTAGAAGATCGAAATAAGTTTACAGTAACTCCACTAGTTGGACGGCTGATCTGATTAAGGGCAGTGTTTGAAGGGTTAAACCTTCATAACGGACAATTTTTCCTATGAATGAACTTGTGATATGACAGATTGATTCTTTTCAATTTAAAATACTTCCGAGGAAAAAATAACCTGATACATTATCCGGTCTGACCAAGTAACAATACATTCAATCCAGTAGTTTTTTAGTTAAGTATTCATGTGTTCATCTATCAGAACTGCAGTCTAAATTTCCCCTTAAAGTAATGAATGAACTAACATTCGGAAACTCAGAATTCCTAGGCAGGCTTGATCAGTTGATCCCCCAATCTCCACGAGAATAGCTAGTGTACTTTACTTGTTAAGCCTCTCTGTTGCTGCTACTCATGTCATGTAAAATATATCTCGAGAATTAATGTATATATTTGCAATTTACGTAACTTTTGCATCCTGCACTAACCAGTGGAAACAACTATGAATCTACGATCCCTTTCTTTTTCCGTGCTACAGCATTTCAATCATGTAAGCCTCGAACCACCGATGCTACATCCACAGGCTACTCTGAGTAAAAGCAAGAGCTGGTAAATACCTTGCGATACTTAGCACGTCGTGACGAGGCCCAACAGTTTCAGGCGCATTTCGTCGAACACGGTACGCACGGCCCGATTCGATCATGATGCGCGATCGTGGTAATTAAGAGGGGGGAGGGGGTGAGCGAGGCACCTGCAGGCTGCATGGAGAGATAGGAGGACGGCATGTGGTCTGGAGTAGATGGGAAGCGGCGACGGGGTTGCCATGGCCGCAGCCCGGCCGCGGGCGCCCTCAGAGTTCGCTGTTCGCCATCGATGGGGAATGGGGGACTTCGCGGAGAGCGCGAACCGCTCCGAGAGCTAAATCGATGGAGAAAATTCATTACGTGCCATTCCCTTAAAATCATGTTCCTTATTTGATATCGGTGCAAATTTTCTTCCCTATATGACCTCTCCTCAAAATTTCTTTCCTTGTATGATACTCTAGTGCATTTTGTTCACTAACGGTGTTAAAGAGAGACACAAAAAGACCTTTTTACCCCTGGTGCATAATGTGACCAAATTTCAATTTAAAATTTAGTCCTATGATTTTATTCAAAAATTTGAAAAATTGGACATCTGCGCATATGGTTCAGTGCCAATCATTCTAATTTTCAGCAAATACGTTGAATTTGGATCCATTCTGTACATACAAAAGAAACCTGAAGTCGAGGCTAGCTGCCTACTCTTCCCCATTCCCCCAATCGATTGATTCTAAAAAAAAAAAATTCCCCAATCGATACAGATACAGAGAGAGTGCACAGCTAGCTAGCTAGGTCGCGCCCGTCGTATAATCCCGAATGGTCCAATCGATCGTGGATTCGTGGTTGTGTGGCGCCCTCGCTCGTCGGCCCGTCTTATAATCGCCGTGCGGACGCAGCGTCGCGCCGCTGCGGCCGTTCCCGACCAGGCCCGCGAAGGGACTGGGAAGACGCCGGACGCGCCGGCGTCGGGCGGCCAGCAGGGTCGTGCCTGCATATGGTGTTCTTCTTCTGCTCAAATCGGCATACGCCATGGTCCGCGCATGCAGCTGAGCTCGCCGAGGAGTGCTCCACAGACGCGCCGTTACGTCCCGACGCCGTGCTTTGCCTGCAATCTGCAGCCCCGCCTTGGCCGCCTGGGTCACTGTCCGCCGCCGTACTGGCTCCGCCCCCTGCAGCCGTGCCTTGGCCGCCACCCGCGGTCGCAGACCATGGCCCCCCTGCCTCGGCTCACGCCACCGCCGCCGGAATGGCCACCACTCCGGCGCCGCCGCTAGCTAGGGTTCAGTTCTGGGTGGGGACAAGAAAGCGACGAGAGGAACGAGCTAGATATTTCAGTCAGGATTTTTCTCGTGTTGCTGGTTCGATAAGACAGAGAGGAAGGGGTATTTTTGACTGACCGAATTTTTTTTACGGAACAGTGTGACGGAAGGGACGGCAGTGTTAGAATTTTTTTTAAAAAAATTGATGAGCGGTTACATAGGAAAGAAATTTTTTAACGTATGTGAAACATGATTTTAAGAAAGTGGTATATAAGGAATTTTCTCAAATCGAAGAGCCGAACTTTTTCTTTTCTTTTTGAGCGAGAGCCCAGTAAGAGCCGGAATGTATATACAGTAGCGTATCAACTGTTCTTGTAAAAGCTGGGCCAGTATTAGGCCCAACAGCCCACACTCATTTGCTTCCGGGCCAGTGTGGCTAGGGGTCTAGGTTGCCAGTCCAATAAGTAAGTTGCCCACAAGAAAAAACTAAGTCAGGTTCAAGATTCAAAAAAAAAAAAACAGTCAGCTTCTCTGCATCGGGCTACTTTTTTCGAAGGCCAAGGCTTTTTTGCGCGAGATGACATGCTCAATGCCTGAGTATCAAATACTAGATTCGGAAGCGCGGCCCGCCGCGCGGCGCTTATTTCTTCTTTGAATTTCTTCCCCGTGGTTACAACCATTTATACAGATCATTTGAAGGAAAATTCTATTCATATGAAATTGATCACAAGTATATATATATATTTGAAAGCGTATTTTCCAAATCATATGAAATCGGTAATCAAAACGCCATACAATAAAAGTCTTAAGCAACAATAAGATCAAAGCAATGGTGAACGCATGGTTAAACTGACATGGTAATTAGTAGCAGCATGGCTTGTTCTAAATTAATAAATTATGCATGTACCACGAGCGTAAATCCCATGAAATAAATTAAGTACAGTACAATGTGAGAAATATGACTATGCATTGGTAGGGTCCATGAAAAGAGAGCTATCCTTCAGGCTAGAGGAAACCAAAGGAGCAAGTCCACAAGGAAAATCTTGTGTTCCGAATAAATGGGCATGAGATATTAGGCGTATGATTGGCAGCAATTGAATAGAAGCATATAAAGACAGCAAACTGAAACTGCTAGCAAAAGCAAATAAAACCCTATTTTAAACATGTGCATACCTAATTCTTCTGTAAGAGTAAGCAACCTAAATCCCACAAGAAGAAAAAAACTCAAAGAAGGTCTGGCAAATAGCCATTCATGTTTATAGTCATACCAAAGTCTCATACGAAACAAAAATTGTCAATAGTACCAACCAACTTTCAGAAAGGCAACTCAAATACAAAAGGAGACATGTTACAAAAAGAGAGATCGAGAGGGTGCAGTTATCTACAACCACCTATATTGCAAAGCACCGACAGGGCACACATGTATGTGTGTTTTCCTAAACCAGCAGGAATTAACTCCTAGCTAGCAATGCTTCATGTCACTGCCAAGAGGGGAGAACAGCAATGCATCTTTTAGATTGAAAGTAACATATGTAGATTTGTAAGCACTGGCTGCAATGTCTATCTACAAAATAAATTACAAACATCATTCCATAAAAAAAAGTTTTTTTTCCTAACTTAAAGTTCTTCTCTTAACGAAGATTCCAACTTGTATCACGGTAGAGTTCCATTATTAGTTTGTTCTGCTACAGCCAATGTCAGGAAAAAATACATAGTAAGGATATGTAGAGAATAAATACATTTGTGAGCTAAGCTGCGGTTCTACTAACTGAAAATGTGGACAAATCAAAATTTGAATTTCTTGTAGTAGAAAACCATTCAATATCCAAAATATTTGAGCCACTGCAATCATTGCAATTATCTAATTGACTGGTTGAATATATGAGACCTGCAAATCCTTCTAGATAAGAATATTGTTGTGACATATAATTCTAAATGGAAGACTTCCTCTTATTGAAACAAATTTGTGTTATCACCAGGCAGGGTGGGCAGTGGGCAGATGAACACTGACCTGTATGGAATAAAATTGTGAAGGGCGAGATGGCTCTGGAGAGGCACTTGGATTAGTAGAGAGAGAACAGATGGTCCCCATTCAATGCTTAAAATGACACAATCATCTTATTATCTACAATAACTACCATACATAGTTAACCAAACCATCAAAGCCGTTGTGCAGCTATAAGCAAAAGAAGCAATCTGCTATGCAAAAAATTAGTTTCTATGTAGTAGAACAAATGGGAGTGACCACCAAGAGCTTTGTGCTAAATTAACCCACAGATCGACCAATTAGCAGTTAGTAGGCACCACAAAGTCCATTTTAGATTCGTAATGTATAGTAACCAATGTAGGAAAAAAGAAACCTTAATCTTTACTAAATCCAATAACCTCTTCATCTCTGCTAAATGAAAAGGTAAAGATATGAAACAATGATATGCTTCTACTCTCAATATTAAAATATATACATTATATGCAGCAATGCTGAATTGATTAATAAGTCAGGTATTAATATTCAAGGATGAGCTATTAAAATTGCAAACATAAATAGTACATAGAGCTTATATCGAAATGCATAGGGTAGTAGTTGATTTGAAAAAGAAAATGCTATTATCCCTTGTCATCTAAGCATAACCAACTACATGATGTAACTGTCCAATTGAATACAAAGAGATTGAACGCTGCTTTGTAGCCAATAATTAGTATATTAATTAACTAATAAGAGAGGAAAATAGTCTGCTATTGAAAGATGAAAACTGCGACCATATAGAGAGAGCATACCTAAATCTGTAGAAAAAGAGGCCAGGGAAATCGAGTGTCCTCGTATAGCTTGGGGCGATGCATACAATAAAAAAAATGGCAATGAAGGTGGTGAATGGTGCGATGCAAGGAAGCTACGACACGGTGTGAGGCGAACGCAGACAGTGATCATTCCAAATCTGAAATGTATAATTCAACTATTACGTACCATACAGATACACAAATAGACACTATCATGGCTCCTGCTTGTGTGAAGAATTTTCTATTCCAAATTACATTTACATTTTAAACAAATCAACTTTGGTTGGGTTCGTTCTGCATCACACCAGCAGCACACAAGATGGTATAAGCTTATTAATCGTAAGCAAGAATAAGCAACCCTATGAACAGATTTATGACCCAGAATTGAATGGCTCCTATGCAGCAAGATAATTACTTATTAGAATGTCTAACCATTACCTACTCAAACAGAAACATAGACCTGAACATAAAAATTAGAGGGTAAAATCAAATTCATAATAAAAAATATAGAAATGCAAAATATTAACAGAGCTTTGGCATGATTTCCTACATGGTAATGCTAACATCAAGTTAATAGTTTCTCTTGCAACTACATCAGGTGCAGTATATACTCTTCCTGAATAGAACACTAAGAAATCTACAAAATCAAACTATATAGAGGACTATTGTTTCTTCTCATTGTTTCTTCTTCTAAGACACGCAAGATACAGAAAGGAAGAAAGAAATTCAGGTGCTTAGCAGAGTAACATACCAGATCAAGATAATTCTAGTCGACTGAATATTCCACCTTCCAAGATAACACGGAAAAAATAGTACTCCCTCTGATCCCAAAAGAGTGTCGTGAGTAGAGTTATGAATTTGTACGTAGTCAGCTTATTTCCTCCGACACTTATACCGGATCGGAGGGAGTAACACATTATAACAAAATGTGTCTAAGCAATATGGAATGAAAAAAATAATATATATAAGAAGTGAAACCAGTCTAGTGAAAATGGCTGGTGCATAACAACTAATCACAGTTTGCTATGACAAATATTGTTACCTCTGTAGTTGATGGAGTCCAAATCGTGCCAGCCAGATGAACACAATGACCAATGGAGTTCCAGAAATCCACTCTTGTAAGGTGAAGAGTGGCATCTATTTGGCTTCAGCTGGGGCAATAGGGAGCAGAGCACGGTCTGTACAATTACTGGCAAAATGGAAGCGTCTGATCATGAAGAAAAATCTAATGAACCAAATTCAATATTCATAACTTTTGTGAAGATGCAGATCATGAACTACTAAGATATTTGTTCAGTAACTCATGAATGCAAATGTGCAGCTACACAAATATAGCATGAATCCATAATACAAAGCAAGCATGAACAAATCACAATTAACACAGTTCATACAAAATTTGAAGCAAGATTAACACAGGTCATTCAAATTTTGAAGCAAGATTCAAGAAAGAAATCGAGCCCGTGGTACTTGTACCTGATGTGGCTCGCTCGATGTGCATCGACATCGGCATTGTCACACCAGCCTTTTATCCAACCAAGCAAGCATTGTCATTGTACTTTCTGAGCCACAAAAATAACAGGTGGATTGTCAGTTAAATCCACGCACACATAGCCATGAAAATACAGAGGAAGACACACATGCGGGTCAAAGGCACCATCAAGGTTCAACCCCAAACACCCAGCCTTGTATTGGCAGCAGCATCCAAGCTGTGAGGGGGTAGATCGATTCGAAATAGATGCAGCAAGGTCAAGACGATGAAACGAAGAGAACCACCGACAGACCTCCGATAGAGATACATGAGGCATCATCGATGTCGAGCCGGCAACTTCAGGGCCAAATCTGATGTACTTTTTTAATGTCACAGTCACGTGTCCCCAGCGATTTGGTGTTCCCAGACTCAATGCTCACCAATAATGTTTGGATCTTATTTCTCAAAATAATTAGAGACTTAAAAGAAAGCCCTAATTGACTTTCCCTTTGTAAGTGGAAGTGTAGCAGCATTTTGTGCCTGAATACCAACATTGGGGCATTGTTTAAATCCTAACATCTATTGAAAAGGAAGGAAGAAAACACAGAAAATTTCCATGTTTGAGTAAAGATGACCTGCAAATATAATCTTTCGAGTTGATATTGTCCATGAATTCACCAAGGAAAGAATGTACAGAGAGCCTGCAAAATCACAAAGCTTGTATCATGTCTAGTAATATAAATGGCAGTGTCATTACTTCACCCTTCGAGTTAGAAATCATTATGTATGTATATCGAAAGAATCTGTCTACTGGTTTACATGTTCGCTACCAAAATGTTTCTGTAGTGCAATACAAAGTTGATAAACAACAATAGATATTTCATCCTTTTCTTCTCTGTGTGCAACATTCAACAGACAATAGGCAAAGTACAAATTGATGAAACTCCTTCAGATCATCCATGTACTGATGTACTGATAACCATATCTGTTTTTTTATTTGTATCTGTTTGCATCGAACAAAAAATGCACGATTGAGTTTTCAAGTGGAATCTGTAGCTGCATCTTATTTTCAGTTTCTCTGACCACCGACACAAATCTAAAAGAGGCCCACCTAAGAAATCAAAAGGAGGCAAAAAGAAAGTTTTTTTCTTAATTAGTACTAAATAGATGTTAGCTGGGAATAATCCACCACAAACTGTGCTACATAAATTTTCTGAACACAACAACAGAAACTGCATAATTAAAGTAGGTGAACACACGGTAGCCTAAAACTGGTGGGCTATACACACGAACATGCAAAGGAGGGCATCAGTAGTTCGTAGATCTAGCATGTATTAGCGTAGGTGCAAGCTCTCATGTAAAGTAGGATTCTGATCACCATCAATCTGAAAGAATTAACACAGGATTATGGGAAAGAAAAATATGGGCAAACCCTGTGTGAAATTTGGAAGTGTCGATGGAGGTTGTGCTCAGCCGCAACAATTCATGGATCTGGGCGGGGAATCCTTGGCGGCAGTTCCCTGAGAGAGAGAAGAAGAGGAACCACTGAGAGAGAGAAGAAGAGAAACCACTGAGAGAGAGAGAGAGGGGCGGCGGAGGACGCACGGAGGGCCTTCCAGAAGGCGATCTTCTGGTCCACTTCTTCCTTCCGCTGCGGGGAGAAGAAGGTGCAGCCCACCTCAGGTTGACGGGCGCACGTGGGCGCTCCTTCTTCTTCGACCTCCATCTCCGTGAGTCAGCGCTGGTCGGAGCTGGCCGTGGAGCCGCGGTGCGTCTCCTGCACCGCCCGCAGCAGCTCGTGCTTCCGCCCCTCCCACAGCTGCCCCTCCCACAGCTCACCCGGGGCGGACGGTGGAGCGGCGGCGGACCTTG
The DNA here is from genome assembly GCA_012064385.1 of Puccinellia tenuiflora. Taxonomy (NCBI): domain Eukaryota; kingdom Viridiplantae; phylum Streptophyta; class Magnoliopsida; order Poales; family Poaceae; genus Puccinellia; species Puccinellia tenuiflora. Next base: position 810,406 of record QRDG01000232.1, on the reverse strand, counting down.
TTCTCTCGATTGGAGCTGACGGCGGAGCGGCGACGCGGCCGATTGGAGCAGATGGCGGAGCGGCGGTGCGGCCGTAGGAGGGAGCTCCCCGACAGCCGGAGCAGGGTGAGGTCGAGCTCCTACGCGCGGACGGCGAGATCGAGGTCCTGCGCATGCGGACGACGACAGAGCTCGGAGCAGGTCGACGATGGTGACAACGCAGAGTTCGGCAGCGCCTCCTCCCGCCCTTTACCGCGGCCATCTGGCTCTGTCCGCTGGAGAAGAGGCCGGGGACAGAGGTCGGACGTAGTGGCGGCGGTAGCTGGAGAAGAGGCCGGGGAGGTCGAGGCGAGCGGAGGCGGCGAGCGGGAGGAGGGGCGGCGCGTGAGGAGGGTACGATGGGGAGGATTGGCCAATGAGGAGGCTAGGGTTTCATCCCACCCGGTCTTATCCGCACCAATCGGGGATCACGGGCTTTGCCCCCGCAGCGCTGGAGAGCGTGCACATGGATACGATCCACCCGGTACGCTGTCAAGCGGGACCGAGGAAAACTGGGACCACCAACAGCGATGGAGACAATGTCCTAGCGGGTAAAATCGGACCAGCCAACCAGGGACAGCTAGAATGGACGGACCAGATCATTTTGGATGCCCAATCCAACGGCCGAAACAACTCGTGCCCTGAGAAGCCTCAGTTTCCTTGCAAGGATGTAATCTTTAGATGCTTCCTCAAACAAAAAAAAGAGTATCAAATATGCTATCACGTGACCGGATATCCAGTTCAGACTTTGCATCTTTGTCAGTGGTGTCATTCATGCATTAACCCCCTTTAGTTTACGGAATTGTGAAATGACTCTTGGCCTCATTTGCTCTCGCTATCATGGCCCTATGTGGCTATCTGCGTTTCTAGATTTGTGCATCTCATTGTTTATGGTGTTGTATATATGTTGCATTTAGCTCTTTGGTGTTTACAGATTTGTGGCTAACACATGCATGGTACCATTGTCCTGACAGTTAGTGGCCTACTGAGACAACTATGTTGGCGAGACTCGTCATGCGTCCGCGCATATGTCATTTCAAACTTTAGCATTTATTATTAGCAGTTCTAGCATGATAAAAAGTCGAACATTGCATTGCAATTGCTACTGACCTCGTGAATCGACTTTCTTCCACCGAACCCAGGGAAGATGAGCCCAGTCGTCGGCAGGGCCGTCTTTGAGGGTACGCGACATGCACGACCGATCAGGGCCTCCATTTTCTGTGGGCCCCCAGAGTAGTAGGCAGAGTATAGAGCGCAGTTAATTCCGAAACGATCACACTCCCGATCGGCCCAACTCTTGCGATGCTTCCTTGCCGAAAATAACTCCCGATCGGTCCAGCCGTCCATACTTGCTATACGCCTCAATCCTCACGCGCGAGCGCGATTGATCAATATACGTCGAGAACCTGTATGTGTAGATCAATACGAGGACCTGATGACGACGAAACGAAGGACGGCTGCCCGCTTCCTTGCGCGCCGAACAACTGGAAAAGGAAGAGGACCCCTGAGGCGGCTCGTTTCTCCTCGCATGACGAGGTAATCAGGCCACACTGTCGCCCTGATTAGGGATTGAAAATTTTTGACGAGGCAATTACTGATCTACTAATTATGTCGCATCGCATCAACAGTTAGGGGTAAGAATTTTGCGACCGCGACAAAGGAGACATATGATCCCCTGCGAGTCAGCGACGTGATCGGCAGAATTATTGATCAAGGTATTGTTGCATGTTGGCATAACTTTCTGTGGTAATTATAAAACACTAAATCGATCTACATGAACAATCATGAATTCTAGAAGAACAAATTATTTTTACTTGCCATGGGATGCGGTAATTTCAAATTTTAGGGCCCCATTTTACGTTTCGCGCAGGGCCTCGAATTTCTGGAGACGGCCCTGGTCATCGGACCTGTAGAAGACGAGCCACACCGCTTGTAGGACGAAAATTCTTAGTGCAAAGTGGCGTCGAGGTCCTGACACTCCAAAGCACGCCTCCACAAGAGAAGGCCCTCCTAGTACAAGTGACTGAAAGACTAGACACCATCATTCATTCTATTCAATCCTAGACCTACAAATCCCTTTACTTTCCATTATAGTTCAAATTACTTACATCTTAGTTCATAGTTACTTTCATCCTTTTATTATGATATTTCTAGCAAGTGATGCAATAGACTATTTCCAAACCACGGTTTTTGTGCAAGCGTAGTTGCGGATGTGACAACATATTTATGGGACTGATAGTTGCCTTCCTTTATCTCCACTGGTTCGACAAATAAAATGTGTTGCAATATTTCCCATTATTTGTGTGGTTAACTAACCATCCTTGAAGGACATCATGCTATTTTGTTGGCGTTTATCCTTCACAATTGTCTTTCCATTCACACTTAGTTATTTTTTTGTTACTATTTATCAACATATTTTTTATTTTGGTGTTTTACTAAAAAATATCTATAAGTAAAATGTTGTAATCTTTTATGTAAAAATTTCACTAAATCTTTTATATACAAATTTCACTAAAGTATATGCTTCCCTCAACCAAGAGGGAGCAGATCAAATTAAAGTTTCCTTGATACACTGCATCGAGAATGAGGCTTTTGAAGGAAATCTAGAAGATGTTCCATATTAGCATATTCAAACATTTACTATGTCGTATTCGTTGGTGAATTTAGGTACATTCACATATGATGAATAAAAATTAGTGTTGTTCCATTCTAAAGCCATTCTTTGAGAAGCCAAGTTAAAGAATAGTTATGCTCAAACCCTACGTGACACTTTCAATCATGGGAAAGTATCTCCAATATTACTTTCCACATATAAGAACTTACGAGAGCAGGTTTATGTTATGAGTTTCAAGCAAAGTAACGATGAATATTTTATTCAAAATCATAATAGTTCTTGAAGTTGCATGATTGTCCACCTCATAATTTTCCCGATGGGTTATTACTGCATATCTTATATGGTGGCCTAATTCGTTATTCGTATAAAGACCTAGAGACAACCTGTCGTGGTTGTTGCTTAGAAAGATATTTGAAATAATCTTTAAGTGTTTTGTATAAAATGTGTATAAAGGTTTCCATTGGTATGATGTCATTGTGAATGAGGAAAAACCACTCCCAACTTATATTGCTAGTTGGGTCAATGCGTTTCTCAAAGATGATAAAAGTATAGGAGAAATTCCTTATCATGGCAGCTTTGTTAGAAATGTTCTTACCAAAGAAATGTCTTTCATATATAAATTTCTTCAACATAGCTTTATATTAATCCTTATGCTATCAACGATGGAGAACAACATTCAACCATTACCCTTATATCTTCTATTTATTTTGACATTACGGGATGAAAAAGGTTGTTAAAACTAAGAAGGCATATGTCCAATCTCACACATTTTCGACGAGCTCAAAGAAGACATGTGTATACAAAGTTCCACATCCAAACAAGTATTACTGCACCTTTCCATCAACAATTCAAGTTTGTAGAATTGAGATGGCACCAGAGTATTCCAAACCAAAGGCAATAACACTTACAAAAACCCCAAATTATATTAATTGCAAGTATGATGAAATCGGTATTCCACGAAGTACGAAGTTATCCACATGGGAGTAATTCAGCAGAATCAAACGATGGATACGTTTTTTCGACGACGCACAAGATGTGAAATCGCATTGGATCCAACTTGGATCTACTCAAAGAAAAGTATGACCAACATTCTCACACTAAAGCTAGCTACTCCAGTTATCCGTTTGTGGCTCCGGATCTCGATTCCTTGGGATCCCACCGGAGATAAATAATGTTACCTTAGCCAAACCCTATGACTTTAAAGAAAGCGCTTATCCAGAGGCAATCTTGAAGTGAGTAGATGTTTCTTAGCTTTGTCTTTGAGTTTAGTTTGCATTCATGTTTGCATCGACACTTTTATTTTTGCATGATTGACTATTAGAGTTGATTTTGGACTAATCTTCGACGGGTAAACTTGTTCATTGTTTAAAATTATATATGTGGTACACTAGTACTAAGAAATTACTCCATTTGGTTGTGAGACTAATATTTCAACTCCTTATAAAATTTCCGAAGAAAGAAGCACCCTATGGGATGGGTTATGTGTTCCCATCCCTGTTGTTGAAAATAAATCTGATGAGTGTAGTTTCCTTCTCATGTGTTTTTTAGTGTTTATTATGTTTTACTCATGAGGTCGTGTGATTCTATCAAGTTAGGATTGTTGGTACTTGGTTCATCTACCGGTAAGTGGAAAATAGTGTTGCTTTCTGCATGGGTCATGATCAACTCTAATGGGACATTCTACGACATGTAAGAATATGGTGGTTGGGGCTGCATCGCTAGGGATCACAACAATCAACCATTCTTTACACCTCAGTGTTGTGATGAATGTAGGCGAACCTTTGAGAATCGAGACACAAGCCATCTTGCAAGCCATCACCATAGCAAATCAAATGTGAATTGGTCGACCGATTTTTGCTACGGACTGCCAAGTTCTCATACAAGCAATCACATCGACACGTACGAATGATGCACCTTTGGGAGCCTTATTTCGCGATGTGAACCATCTCTGGCTATCCTTCATAGATTACCGCATTGTTTACATATACTGTTCTTGAAACAAATCTGGCCATGAGCTGGCGACGGCCGATTGTGGTTTGAAAACCAATGCTTTAGTCAGGGCCATGTCCGGCGATTTTCCCGTGCTAAGAGCATCTCCATGGAGGGGTCGTAAAAGGGCCCCTAAAGCCTTTTTAGGGACCCGGACAGAAAAAACACCCACACCGCGGGGTCGTAAAGGCTCTGTCCGCTTAAAATTCTGTCCGGCATCTCGAAGAGAGCCCCCAACTTTAGAGGCTCCCTTCACGGTGCCGGACAGTGTCCGGCCAAAATATTTGGCGTGTAGGCCCACTAGTCAGCCAAACAGACCTCGAGTCTCACTTTTCCTCTCTCGCGCGACGCAGTGGCTGCTCCGTGCTCGTCGCCGCTCGCTGCCCTCCAAGCTCGTCGCCGCCTCTGCGCTCGCTGCCTGCCTCTCCTTCCTCCACGGCGCGGCACCGCGTGTACCCGAACTCGGCGGCGGTCCTCCTTCCTGTAGATGGACCACGCTGCGGCCGTCGAGTCGTCCTGGAGCTCTACCTCCGCGGGCGCCTGATACGTCTCCGACGTATCTATAATTTTTGATATTCCATGCTTGATTATATATCAGTGCCACATGTTTTTACAAGGTTTTATATCATTTTGGCATGATTTATGGAACTGACCTATTAACAGGATGCCCAGTGCCAGTTCCTGTTTTCTGCTATCTTTTTGTTTCAGAAAAGTTGTTCTAGGAAGTTTCTCGGAGTGCTCTCATAACTTACGGGAATTATTTCCAATATGAAACGAAAACGGAACCCGAAGGACAGCCAGAGGGGCGGCACAGGGGCTCCAGACGCCACCTGGCCGCCCCCCTCCCCCCATTTGCCGCGCGTGGGGCCCACCTGGGGCCCTGTCCATCGCCTCGTGTCGCCCCTTCGCCTATAAATCCTCCTCTGACCTAAAAACATAGGAGGCGTGGTCATAATCTTCAGAATACGTCCGAGGCCGCCGCCATCTCAAATCCTAGTTCGAGAGGGTTCAGAAGCTCTTCCCGGCACCCTGCCGGAGAGGGGAATCGACGTCGGAGGCATCTACACCACCATGCCTGCCTCCGGAGTGATGCGTGAGTAGTCCACCACGGGACTACGGGTCCATAGCAGTAGCTATATGGTTGTCTCTCCTCCTTGTACTACATTGTTTAGATCTTGTGAGCTGCCTATCATGATCAAGATCATCTCTTTGTAACTGCTACATGATTGTGTTTGCATGGATCTGATGAATTGTGGAAGTCATTACGTTTGTTCAGTGCGGTGACCCCACACACCACTGCATGGTGTAGTGTGCAAGTCGTTGACATAATATTCACAGAAGGACCTATCTGTGAATATTACATCCCTCAGAGTGGTACAACAGAAATATAGCAGGTCCAAGGTAACACTATAGGATTACAATACTATTCAATACAAACTCTGAGAACATCCTCGATACATAGAGGATACTCTCGTGCAAATAAAATCCAGAAAAGATCCAATTCATATCACTAAGCTGGAGATTAACTCTAGCTCTAATTCCTAATCCACTACTGTTGTTGCCATAATATTAATCTACTCCATATGGAATTTCTTTATCCAAGATAGGACCCGTCCTTCCATTCGACGTTGACTCCTCCATTGTCATTGTGGTCGCCGATCGTCCGTTGTTGAAGTTGCGGTTGATTCCTTCTAACTCTACCAAGTTGACTAGATCCTTGTGGAAGACCTTCCCGACGTTGTTGTGTATACCTGACATCTCTTCTGGTGGCTCCAAAAATCTAAGCAGGGGGTCAAAAGGGAAAAGATGAGTAACCAGCGTTACCCAGCAAGTCCATTATGTATGGTGGGAAGTTTGATGCACTAGCTACAGCTTTAGACTCCAGGAAGCCTTAAGCTTAATGCAAGGTTTTTGTAAACATTTCTTCAAGAGGCAGCTTTTATTCTGAAAACTATGCCCGTCATCCTTCACAGGGCTAGAACTTCATGGAGTTCCTTTCCTGCAGCGTTCGCAGCTCCTTCTCGGAACAGGGAGTAACATGTTACAATTCTTTACACTCTGCAGAGGTGCGTCACTTTACCCATAAGAGATCAAGACTTTGTTGCACAACCAGGCGTACGTTCCTGTCCACACTCTCTTTGGTGTGGGGCCTAGTTTTTGATCCAAGTCATTCACTGTGCCTCTCCGCACATTGCATGCCCACACTTTTGTAGGTTTGTCCTCCCCTTTATCTTAAGGTAGACCGTTCCGGACCACCGTCCTCCCCTTTACCAAAAAGATAGCCCGTTCCAGACCAACCCTACAATCCATCATAGACACCAGGAACCGTGGGACTTAAGGGATCCCACCCATGTTGCATGTAGTCCCGCAAGACCTACAGCGTACGGCACTGGCTGCCTGTTGACATGCGAACGAGAGAAGTATCACAGATGGCATTTCCCGTCCCATTCCAGGTCTTATGGTTGACGCGTCTTTACGGCGCAATCATTATGACGGCATTTGTTATTAAATACTAGGTAATACTTTCCCTTGCAAATGGAACCTCCGGACCTATTCTTCTTACCATGGTTCCATCTGCCAACCATAATAGGTTACCACCACTCAGGTAGATAGCCAAATAGTCATATTATTAAAGAAATAGGTTTTATGCTTTCTTTTGTATAAAGGTGATAGTATATTAAGGTTTTGTAAATAGTTTTCTAACAAATATTTTAAGAGGTATGAGCAAGTGATGAACTTTCCTGAGGCAGAGGTGGCAGTTCATGCCCTTCGGGGTTCTAGGGTGCGTCAGAACCCGGAGATCTGAAAACAGCAAAGTAGTCCGGGTAAGGACTACTAGAAACACTTGCAATATGCTATTATGCATAAATATGAGATGCATCGTATATAACCCAAAATACCCAAACTCATAAGTAAGTGCTTTGCATTATGGATTACTTTGCTAACGGTGAAATACTTTGAGTTGTTATAACATTCAGACTTAAGTGTTTGCTATGATTATTGAAGTAATGATCTACATGATTAATAAACAACTTACAAATGCTTATTTAAGAATTGCATTTATTCTATAAGTTTAGGTAATCTAACCAATATCATATATAACCTACACTAAAGTGGATGATTTTATAAAGAACTCTTATTTGTGTGTTTTATCTAGGATGAGTAACAGAACGGTCATTTACAAAATGGTATTTAACTTATGATAATTTGTACGCTAATTTTTTTGCATAAATGGAATTATTTCAACAATTAACCAAATAATGGCATTTGAGTAATTATAAACAACTTTTATTTAAAGTTAATGAAACAATTATGAATTTAGCATAATCGAGTAGATTTAATTTTTCTGGTCATTTTGATATTTTGTACATATTTTTATGATAAATAGAATAAAAGTTATTAGTTTTACAGGTTTATATCATTTTCTGTAATATCTGATAAACATTAAAAATCTGACATTGGGTCCAACCTGTCAGCGATTTATTAATTTAAGAAAATGTCTTTGGAAAATAAAAAAAGGGTATGACATCAGTGTGACGTCAGAGATGGCCGACAGGAGACAGCCAAGCACGGCTCGACGAATTGGCGCGGCCGGGTTCGTCCTGCGGGGCGCGTTCGACGCGCAACAGCGCGAGGAATCAAGCAGGCGGCACTAAGGACCATATGGTCACTGGAGTCGTCCCCGGCGACCATCCGCGCGGCGGCGGCGGGCAGCGCACGACGGCGCGGCGTCACAGAGCACAAGGGAGAGGAATAAGAGGGTCACGAGGACCGCGAGCTCACCCTGAGAGAGTTGGAGTGGTCAGCGATTGCAGAGGAGGTCGAACGACGACGAACTAGTCCTCGGGAACGGCGGCCATGGGCGGATGAGGCGGCTCGATTCGACCGACCCCGTGCGTCATGGCACGCACGGCTTGAGGGGTAAGTAGATCACGTCGGGGCGGAGCTCCTGGACCTCACGCAGGTCCTCGGGGTGACTTGGGACGACGACGAACGCGACGGCGGCGACGGCCGGCGTTCAGAACGCCGGTGGCGTTCCCGCGTTTGGGACCATGCCAACAAGCACCGCTTGCACCATGACGACGAGGAGGGCGAGGCAAAGCTCCAGGACATCTTATCCAATCTTGGGGAAGCCCGGAACGGCGGCTACAGTACGGTGGCTAGGGTTTGGATGCTCGCCCGATTTCGAGAGAGAGAGGAAGAGAGGATGAGCAGGGCGAAATGAGGAGGAGAGAGTAAGATGAGGATGCCTCTCGGGCTTCTTATCCCCGCAAGGAAAAGGAAGCAGGAGGTGGCAGCGCCGGCGGTGAGTTTGTCCACGGCCAGAAGGAAGAAGAAAGGAGAAAGGAAAAAAGAAAAGGATTTTCACAGAAAACCCCCTGGGCTTTTCTGTAATTACTGAAACTTTTAAAATAGAAGCTGAGGGAATTTATTTAGAGCACTTAAGAAGCTCCAAAAATAGTGATAAAAATCATGGAGACTCCTAATAACATAGAGGAGCTCCACACATTTTTATTTTGAATTTTTGGAACACCCTTTTGTCACATTTGAAAATAGAGAGAGTTTAAGTCATTTAAGTTGCAATTATAATCTCTCTTGTGTACTTACTCAAAATAATTAATATAATTTTGTTATAAAGTAATTATGTAGGGAAGGTATTATAGAATTATTAATTTTGTTTCTCATGAATTTTATTACTTGTACAAATATGTTGGAGAAGGTTTAAAGTATAACAATTATGATTTTCTTTAATCAATTGATTTATTGATGGCTTGTGGCCTTTCTCTAATGTAGCTTTGAATTATTTTGGGTGGTGATGATCAAGTGGCTTTGCAGAATTCATATCCATGGTCTTTATCATTTGGCTAACCTTCTTACTTGGGATTTATTTCCATTAGAGAAATATTCTTACGTGGTTTCTTAAATAGGCACTTCATTATATGAAGAGGTTGATAATTTGCCTTCTTGGTAAATGGATCAATGTTGCCTCTTGTTCTTGTTTGTTTTGTCTTGTAGGAATGAATTTGAGAAGATTTGAAGATAAGAAGCTAAGATCAAATAAGAAGATCAAGTTTGATGTAATAATGTAGATTACTTAAGCATTTATATTTCTTTTATGTTAAGGCAATGTAAAGACAATTTTTCTGGTACTCAACCAATTACATTATTTACTCTGTTTTAATAACTCTTTGAGTTGTGATAGGTGTTGAGTTGGTATTTATTTATGAGTTATTTGCTTATTTGTATAAGCATGTATAACTTTATTATTCATCTAAATAAGTTCTCCAATTCAATATCATTTGTATATTCCAATTTGGATCTGATTTCCCGCAACCAGTAAAAATGCCTAGAGGTCATGTCAAAATTTATCACATTCACCTCAGATGAGCTAAACTCTATTCATGAGGGTGAATGATCTCCAATCCCTCCAGGGTTTTATTTTGTGAAAAATTTATTCGGATTTTCATAGGCATGCATGCAGAGGCACAAAATCCTACTTCTACCCTTCATTAAATGCTAAATGCTAGGACATTACAGTCTTCCCCCCTTAACAAAAACTTCATCCCGAAGTTTCGGCTCCTCTCACGTAGAGATAAGTAGAAAGAATTTTTGCTGATATTGATTCACTCAAATTCCCTTCTGACGTGGACGCAGATATTGGTGATCCTTTGTCCCACATACTTCTCTGCATCTTCCCTTGATCCATACTATCCATCTGTCAACTTTCATCTAATATTTGTTAAATTCTGGCGATTCTATTACTCCTTCATGTTTCTTGAATCATCTAATTTTGACTCCTCGCATTTCCATGGCTTTATAGCCCTCTGTCAAAGATCTTCATCTACATCCTTATACGACCTTCCGATATGTTCGTTGGTTCACTTCCCAATAATCCCGAGACTAGCAAGACTTTATTTCTGATGGTAAACTATTGGCTTTAGTTTCAGAACCTCTGGGTTAACTGTTCTTTTCGGCTTTATAGAACATCATCCATAGAGACTTGGTACTACTTTTACTTTTGGGTGACATGCTGGATAGTGATCCCAGAGTGGATTATTAGTCATAGATGAAGTTGGATGACGGTCTATGTATTTTGACATAATGCCCATATTAGACGAAGCGGTGAACTATATTGTTTTATGATAGCCTTGTTGTGCACATACAATTATGTCAATTGTCATGCTGTAATTTGTTTACCCATCATGTATATCTTTTGGAGAGACACCTCTAGTGAACTGTGGACCCTGGTCCTATTTTCCTACATTGCTTACAACCATTTTCATAGCTTTTCATCATCATTTGCTCGCTGGTCATATTTTATCCTAATCATATTTTACATCCACACATTTAATTCTTTGTGTTTGGCAAGCCGGAGAGATTGACAAACTCTCTGTTTTGTTGGGGGAAAGTAGTTTGTTGGTGATTGTGTGCAGGTCCACGTCAATAATCGAGAAACGACGCTATTGACACCTTGCTAAGCCTTCCCCAAGTCCTACTAGTTCGACAACCTTGGTTTTGAAATCAAGGGAAAACTTCCGCTACGCTGCTTCATACCTTCCTCTTGGGGTTTCCCAACAGCAATCAGCAAGATGTTTTCTGACACCATTGTCGGGGACTTGGAAGCTTCAGCTAGGGGAATTTCACACATCCTTTCACTTTACTTTGTTATTTTCTTGCCTAGTTTATTTTTTGTTAGCCTTGTTTTGCCTTTTGTTTGCTTTAAAACTGAAAAACACAAAAAAAAATTCCATCACCTAGTTTATTTCGGTTTTGTCCTGTTATTATGTCTTGTTCTTTACTTGCTATCAATGGTTAATTTGTTTGAGACTAGATCTTATTGGCAAGGTGGGTTCACGGAGGAACAACAGAAATATTATAAGGAATACCGCTTGTTTGAAAAAGGGAAACACTTATGGGCACAAATAAATAAATTGAATAGTTTTGCTGAATTTTTTTGCTCTACTTATGATGAATCCTGGTGCCTTAATGAATATTTTTGCTATAGGAGGCATAAATACCTCCCTTTCCAATGTGATTATAATGATAATGAAATATTGGCTTCTTATGCTAAAGGAAACTATGATTTTGATAATCTTGAACAAATTGAAGAATTTATTGCTTTTATGGGTGCCTATGAAATTACTTCTGTGCTTAAAGATATTGATGATGCTTCTTACAAATCTGAAAATTTTGTTATACTTGGATATTGACTTGAGTATTACAATGATAATCCTTATGTTACTGAATTTCTTGAGAGAACTTATCCTCCAAAAGAAGAGATTGTTGCCTTGCAGGAAACCGTGGAAGAAGAAATTGCTGAAACTGAAAGCTCATTGGATGAAAAAGAGGAAGAAAGTGACGAACAAAAGGAGGAAGAATGGAGTAGCTACCCCTGCTCACCTTCTAATGATAGTAAATCCTTAACTCTTACACTATTTGATTACCCTCCATGCTTACCAAAGGAGGATGAATGTTATGTTCCTATGGATTCTCTTGAAATATCCTTTTTTTGAGGAAATTGATGCTTTCTACACTTATGACCACGATTCCCCTATTAAACATCACCCAAACTCAAAGAAACCAAAAAGAAACATGTTTAATAATGGGATTGGAAAGGTCATGACTTCTGTTTATTTTGATCATACTATTTTGGAGCTTAATAAAAATTATGTGTTTGTAGATCATGAAAAACATATTTTATGTGATAGTTATATTTTTGAGTTTGTTCATGATGCTACTGGAAATTATTTTGAGAGAGGGAAATATGGTTATGAAAATTTTCATGTCACTAAAACACCTCTCTTTATGTTGAAAGTTTTGAAATTGCTCTTGTTTTATCTTCCTGTGCTTATCAGTATGTTCTTCGTGGATTTATTTGATTACAAGATTCCTATGCATAGGAAGTGGGTTAGGCTGAAATGTTTTTTATATTTGCTTCTTGATGCTCTCTTTGTGTTTCAACTCTTATTCTTATGAGAGTATCATTAAAATTATCAAGCCTAGCTAAAAGGCTTGAAACAAAAGCGCTTATGGGAGGCAACCCATTTTATTTTTACCTACTTTTTTCTTTGATTTTTGGGTGATGTTACTCCTGTAAAAACTCCCTTGTATCTTTTTGTTTTGGTTTTTGGTGTCAAGAATAGCCTCTAAAGAGAGGAAGACTAATTTGTGAGTTTGCTGTCCAGAAGCAGATTTTTGTTCCTCGTTGTTCGAAAATCGAAAAAATAACAGAATGTCATATGTGGCTGCAAATGTTTTATAGCAAGCATCAGGGTTTTGTCTACCTTTCTCTAGTTTTAAGTTTTCTGATTTGAGGTCCAGAAGTGCCTCCAAAAAATTCATCTTTACAGTCTGTTCTGTTTTTGATAGATTATGTCCTCAGTTTTGCATTGCTTCTTTCGCAGGCAAAGTGAAGCTTTTTCAAAGCTAGAGCTTTACTTAGGCCTTTGTGACAGTAGCTAATATTGTAAAAAAATGAGTTCTTGATATGTGCTTTGGAACTGAAGGAAGATATTGTTTTTGTGGACTAACCCCTTAATGAAGTTGCTATAAGTTTTGCGTGAAGGAAGTTTTCAAATATCCAAGTGTGAGGTGATGAAGGATGATCGAGAAGGAACAAAAGCCTAAGCTTGGGGAGGCTCCCCATGGACCCTCCTCTGAAATATTCAATAAGTTACAAGCGTCTAAGCTTGGGGATGCCCAAGGCATCCCCTTCTTCATCAACAATCATCGGTTTTTCTAATGCTACTATATTTTTATTCCTTTACACATTATGTGTTGTTCTTGGAGCGTTGATGCATCTAAAATGCATACATGAACTTTGCACTATAATAGTCATATTCCAATCATATTTGCATCATGTAAGGGGTATATTACTATTATTTAATGATTTTTGGTAATTAATAATGATTTCCCCTTTTTATGGAATTAATCCTGCGCAGGCAGAAAACCCCTATTTCTTTCCTTATTTGTTTCAGGACCTTAACGACGTCAAAATGAGCTATAAATTTATGGGGATCATTATTTTGGAAGGAGAAGATTTAGGAGCGAAAGAAGTCAACGAACGGAGGCCGGAGGACCAAAAGGGGGGGTCCCACGCGGCTACAGTACCAGGCCGCGTGGGCCTATCCCAATTAGCCCTCGTGGCCCCGTTTGCATCGATCCTTCGTCCAGAAACATCCTCGTGACCTAAAAACGCCTATATAAGAGGTCCCCCGACGTTTTCTAAAAGGAGAGCCGCCACACGAGAGAAACCAGAAAACAGAGATCAGGAGGCTGAAGATCGGAGGGGGGAAACTCCGGCGGAGCCCTACCGGAGAGGTCTCCTCCTTCTCCATCGACATCTCCACCGTCTCCATGATGAATAGGGAGTAGTCCACCTCTGGACTATGGGTTTGTGGCAGTAGCATATGTATCTCTCTCTCTCTTGAGCTTCACTAATTAGCACCGTATGAGCTGCTGAACATGATTACGGTCACCGTTGTATTACCATTGTGGTGGATCTTTCTATGAGTTAATATATGTTGAGATTGCAATGTTATATTTCAGTTATGAAGTAGATGCATATTATGTACCCCGTTCTTATATCCTTGTTATGATCAAGCATGTTTATGAGAGCGTGTGTGGGGGAACGTGTGCATTAGTTGGAGTAACGGGGGTGGTGAAGTGATAAGCTGACAACTTGAATATCATGATCCATTGGGTGTTTACCTTACTTTGTTGCCTCACTAGGGATAAACCAAAATACCATGTTGAAGGGTAGGAGGAGTGACTTGCCTCTACCTAAGACTAGATCCATCATGTGTTTATTTTAACTTCATGTCATTGATCTTAAAGCTATACTCTGATGTTATCTTAATTACTAAGGTGCATGATTTAGTTCACATCTTGGTGGAGTATAAGTGAGACTAATAATCAAAAGGTCTCTATGCTAGGACGTGATGCCCATATAATTAGTAACATGTCATTAACCTTGTTTGCAATCTCATATGTTAAATCTATGTCTACTCATTTGCCACACTATATTAAAGAGAGAGTGCATGTGTGAAACCATGAACCGCGGTCCATTTTTTAATCATAAGAAACACTTCTCCAACCACTTTTAAGAATCTTTTACATTCAGCCATTTTAAAATCAGAAAATACAAAAACACTTTTACTTCTTGCATTCACATATAAAAACCCCAAAAATACCATCCATCTTCATTACTATCATCCTTGCATACTTATTTACCACCATTGCATATTTATTTACTGTTTTGCATTCATTATCATCTTAATATCATTCTCACACCTTGTGCTTGACAACCACTTGGTGAGGTTGAGGGCACAAAGCAATTTACTTGTTTGCAGGAAATCTAGAGAAGGACAAGGAGATAAAACCCACACTACTGATTCCCCGAGAGTTCGATATTAAACCCTCGAGTCACCTTCTTGGGGAAAAAACTACCACTTCTACATACTCTGCACTTGGAGGCTCAACCTATCCCTAATATATTATTTTCCTTTCAGGGTATCAAGAGTACTTGTTGGCGTTGTTGAGGGAGAAGAACACTCTCATCAATCCCGTCATCAAAAGGTTTTTCTGGCGCCGTTGCCAGGGAATCATAGCTGGAAGGGTTTGTCCAAGGATATCACAACAAAGTCAACTTCATCACCAACTTGTGCTAACACCTAAGCTTGGGGAGGTTGCACCTACGTGAGCATCATCTTGTCCATCTTTACCTTCAAGCATTTTATTTTGTTTTGTCTTTGTCTTGCATATCATATTTAGATTTCGGTTTGCATATTTTATTTTCAGTTTTGCATTTTGTTTTGCATTAGTTAATTCGGTTTGCATTGTTTTAGTGTAATTTTATTTTCAGTTTTGCATTAAAAAATAAAAAACACAAAAAAATTGCTAAAATTGGTGATAGGACTAAGTTGTGTGACTACACAAACACTCCAAATGATCAATTTATTGCTAAACCTATTCCCACACCTGAGATACAAGCTGATAGCTATGAAGTGAGTCCTAGTTTATTGAACTTGATAACTAGGGAGCAATTTGGTGGTAGTGCTATGGAGGATGCCTCTATGCATCTTCATGATTTTGTTGAAATCTGTGACATGCAAAATTTAAGAATGTTGAAAGTGATATTCTAAAAACTGAAATTATTTCCTTTCTCACTTAGAGAAAAGCTAAGGAGTGGATGCATTCTTTACCTACTGATAGCATTAAAACTTGGAATGATTTGAGAGAAGCTTTCATTAAGAAATATTATCCTCCTGTTAAAATTTTGCAAAATAGAAACAATATTCTATCTTTTAGGCAAAATGAAAATGAACATGTTGCTATGGATTGGGATAGGATAAAACTTATGCTTAGAACTTGCCCATCACATGGAGTTAATGAATGGACCATACTACACTCTTTTTATAATGGTCTGAATTACATGTCTAGAAATATACTTGATTCTGCTGCTGGAGGTGCTTTTATGGGAAAAAGTATAGTAGAAGCTAAGAATATATTGGAAAGCATTTTGCAAAACTATAGTCAATGGCATACTGATAGAGCACCTAGTTCATCTAAGAAAATAAACTCCATAGAAGAAACTCATGATTTGTCATCTAAGATGGATACTATTCTTGCTTTGCTTAATAAACCAAGTGTTGAAAATATTCCTTTGCAAGAACTAGTTGGTGATAATTCTGAAAATATTGATGTCAACTTCATTAGGAATTATGGAAACAATGGGTATGGTAACAACAATTATAATTCTTATAATAAACCTCCTTATGTTCCCAACAATCATCCTTTTGTTCCATATCCTAATGATAATGATAAATGGAAACCTGTGTCATCAAGTAATGATAATTTTGAGACTAATAAAATTCTTATGGAACAAGTTGCTAGTCATAATACCATGATGCAAGAGTTGAATAAGTCTGTTGCATCTATTAGTTCTGATATTAAAAACTTACAACTCCAAGCCGCAGGACTAGACAAAGCCCTTTCAAAACTTGCTGATTATCAAGCCACTTTATTGAGTATGTCTGCTGGAAAACCACAAGCACCACCTGTGGTTGGATTGAATTCTATTAATATTGCTGAAAATGTTCCTCTTACTTTGGAAGAAACTATGAATGAATTGCTAAACTATCCTGAATATATGTTGCCTTTTATGTCTCATCTTATGGCTTTAAAAGAAGAAGCTAATGAAACTGAATGTGATGAATCTCCTATGTTAATTGAGTTAGAGAGAAAGTTGAAGAAGTTAAGATGCTAAGTGAAGTTAATGACCCTTGGATTGATTTGGAGAATAGTAGCTTGCATGAATTAATATCTATCTTACAAAAATTTGCAAGTGATCCTTCTATTGATGTTAACAAATCTGGTTTTGGTTCCTATATTGCTAATCATGTCTTGAAAGAGAAAATTGCTAGATACAATCAAGAAGCTATGATACCACCTAAGCTTGGGGATATGTGGATCCCCAAGGTGCTAGTAACTATTGGAAAACAGACACTCCATGCCATACTTGATCTAGGATCTAGTGTCTCAGTTTTATCTAAAGAATTATATGAATCACTTGAATTAAAGAATCTTGAAAAATGCTCTATTGGACTTGCACTTGCTGATAATACCATTAAACATGCTCTCGGTAAAGTAAGTGATGTTTTGGTAGAGTTACATATGACTTTTGTACCTGTGGATTTTCTAATCATGGATATGGAGAATAAAACCTCTAGTCCTATTATTTTGGGAAGACCTTTTCTTCGTACCACAGGGGCTATCATTGATTCAAAGAAAGGGAATGTGATGTTTCAGTTTCCACACAAGAAATGCTTGGAACACTTCGCAAGGATGAAGGGCACAACTTTTAAGCTCCCTCATGAGCTTCATCTTCGGTAAAACAACAAGTAAGTAAGCCTAGCTATATGGCTATAAAGAAAGCGCTTTACGGGAGGCAACCCGGTTGTTTTTATTTGGATTTTCTTTGAGCCCTCTTGCTGTAACAAGAGATTGTTTTCTTAGTTTAGTTTCTGGAATTTTTAATAAAGTGCCAAGTTTTACCCATTTTGGTTGAAAAAGTTGCTATTTCTATTCGGAGATTTTATTCCTGCACGGAGTCTGTGCACGGTTTGATTTTTCATTCCTATTATGTAACTCCAAATGAGCTGAGATTTTTACTGTAACTGCAACTTTTCATCCTCTGTATGTCTGAATGTTTTCAGATTTTTTAGACAAGTTTAAGTAGGACAGAAAAATACGTTTTGCTGCTGCTGTTTTTCTGGACAGATTCTGTCCCATATTGTTTTATGCATAGTTTGAACTATTGAGTTGATCCAATTGAGTTTATGAGTAGGCATACAAAATTATACATTCTCTGGTCATTCATATGAATTTTAATCCATGTATTATATGCAGCAAAGAAACTTGTTTATTTATCTCTACTAATATCACCCCACAGAAAAGAGATGGGAGAAATTGTGTTTTGAAGTTTTTTCACAGGGATTGGAGGAGATGCACCATGAGTTATCCAAGGATGGCGAAAACCATAAGCTTGGGGATGTGAACATCCCCACTGAACCAAAACACTCTCGGTTTGCACACGTCTAACTTCTGTTTTTCTATCATTGCACTTTATCGCATAAACTTGGAGCGTCTTTTAGTTTGTTTTGCTTTGATTTTATTTTGTAATACCACCACACTATCTTTTATATATGAGAATTCTACTGGAAATTTGGGTTGAAATATCTTGCATGCTTTTATTGTATTGGGGAAAAGGGATGACTAAGTTGATTTTTAATGACACATATAGTTGCATGATTCATGAGCTTCGTTATGAGTAATAATTTGCAAAAGCTTTATCATGAGCTATCTTTTATTCATGTTTTGATGCTGTATGTTATTTCACCTTGTTTGACATGAATTAGTTAGTTCTATGGACACTCATGCATACATCTAGATGGTCATATTTCTCCCTTTTGCTAGCCCAAAAATTTCAACAAGTAAAAACTTGTTTCCAACACCTTCAGCCCAAGTTTTTCCAGTGAGTCCACCATATCTACCTACTAGCTTTATGCTATTCCAAGTATGTTTATCATGTTATATGTGTTATCTATACCTCTAAATGAAAATGAAGATGTTATTTATTGTAATGGTAAAAGTTGGTTAAAAAACTCTCGCGAACTTGATGCACACTTTACTTTTATTGCATTCAAAAAGATGAACCATTGTGATTAATATTATGAAGATAGTGGCTTGATAAATGTTTAAGGTTGGGAGTTAGCCCATATGTGCTGTCACATGCAAAGCTTTCAACATGTTCCATCATTTGTTTAGTTGATATCATGTACTTTTGTTGTGGATGCCTATCATGACGAAATAATGTGGAAATAGAGTTAAGTTTAAATGAGTTTGTATAAATGGTTAGAGAGAAACCTGGGCCGCTAATCTAAGCCATGCATCATTCATGGTGAAAATTTACTTACATGCTATTTTGAACCCTCTATGATACACCCTACAATAAAAAGCTATATCAAGTGGTAAATAAAGAGGGTGTTGAGATTGTTCAATATGTTTGTTTGTCTTGTTGTTTTGATATGGGCTTGATCCATATCATGGGACAAGAGGTACCCCAGTTGAGACTCTTGATGATACCGTTATTACTTACAATGATAGATAACTTAAACTTGCTTTGTTTCCCAAGTTGAGTAATCATGGTGTAGGCACTTGTATTCAAGGGGCATGAGACATCTAACCTTTACTTTATCAAGGCCACTACTCATATTTTCTTTCAAATTCAACTTTAATCATTCAAGATGCAATGATAGGGAATGAGAGCTTGACACCAAGTATTACCATTGCATTCAATAACTTAAGTAGAATAGTTTGGAGGATAGATGAAACTTATGCATGCTTAACATCTACTTATTTATATATCATTTCCAAAGTGTCCACCTTTTATTTCAGATTTTCTACACTCTATGGACCACAAGTATGCAAAAGTAAGAATGTCCATAGTACTATCTTTTATGTTGCACTTTGTGAACTATCATTGATCATCTTTTCATTTGAATACTTGATATCACTTTATAACCTGTTTGCATATTGCTACTTCTTCAAAATAATGAATCATTGACTTTATGTAGCAAGTAGCAATCATCTTTTATATCCATGTTTTTATTATATTGCAATGTTCATGTTAGCAGCGTCGGTTTGTTTTTACTTTTAGTTTGTTTGTGTTAGTTTTCTGGTCTTAGCAATAATTCGGATCCATGCATGCTTGTTTGGGAGAGAGACACGCTCCGCTTTTTCATTATACACTTATGTGCTTCACTTATATGTGTTGAGTGTTTAGCCTTTGTTATTTATGCTTTAGCTCTTGTTTTCAAGCATCTCTTGTTTAGAAGCTTTTTGTACTTAGGAAGTTTGCTCATGTTGCTTCACCCTTTTTGTTTGTGTCAAATAAAGTTGATTGGTGATTGGTTAAGTGGAAAGTATCAGTAGGAAGTGTAAAAAGTGCTGCTTAATCTTGTAGACCATTATCTTGAATCTTTGATACTTGGCAATTGTTTAGAGATATGAAGTAGATTAATGCTTAAATTGTGGATCATCTAGTAAGAATAGATTAGTAAAGAATTACCGTAAGGCTTTAAAATTGTGGTGTTTGTCTTGCTTGGTAGTTCTCAAAGTCTAGATATTCTTTTGCAATGAGTGGGTTGGCTAACAAGGTAGACAGTGTGAAGTCTAGTGATTATGCATGATGTATACCTGTAGTCATTCATATAGGGTTCGTTGCATAGAAAACAAAAAATTCCTACGAAACAAGCGGAAGAAGAAACCCAACGGATCTAGATCTATTTAGATGAAGGTAGCGAGAAGGAGATCCAATCTCTTACCCTCAAAGATCGAGCAATGTTTTGTCGGTGCAGGGGTTGGCTAGTCGATCCCACAACTAGACGTATCTAGTCGCGAGGAGATGTATTATCCTCGCGATCCAATCCGATGAAGCGCCGCACGAGCAGCACCTCCACGGTATCCACACATATAGCTCGATGTAGACTCCGCCTTCTTGATCCTGCAAGCAAGGAGGTAGTGGCTAGATGGATCTCAGCTGCACGACGGTTGTGGTGGTGTTGATGGTGGAGTTCTCCGTCGGACAGGGCTTCACTACTAGGAAAAGTGCTATCTGTGGCGCACCTTTTTGGAATTCTGTGGCGCATCTTGGAAAAAAGTAGGATGCGCCACAGATACGTCGCCACTAAATTATTTTTCTGTGGCGCACGCCGATGGTGCGTCACAGAAATGCGAAGATTCTGTGGCGCACCCATAACCGTGCACCACAGAAATATTTCAGTGGCGCACCCAATCTGCCATGCGCCACAGTTTTTTTTTTGAATTCAAAAAAAAAGGGCGGCCAGATCTAGATCTAGCCGCCGGAATTCGTCGGAGCTCGTCAGAGGCCGTGTTGTCGTGGGTGGAGGAGGGGTCGCTAGAGGTCGCCGGAGGTGGAGGTGGAGGTGGAGGTGGAGGTCGCCGGGGGGTGGAGGAGGAGGTCGCCGGAGGTGGAGGTGGAGGTGGAGGAGGAGGTCGCCGGGGTGGTGGAAAGAGGTCGCTGGAGGTGGAGGTCGCCGGAGGTGGAGGTCGCCGGAGGTGGATGTGGAGGTGGAGGTCACCGGGGTGGTGGAGGAGGTCGCCGGAGGTGGAGGTCGCCGGGGTTGTGGAGGAGGTCACCGGAGGTGGAGGTGGAGGAGGAGGAGGAGGAGAGAAGATGTGGAGGAGAGGAGAGGAGAAGAGAAGCAGGAGGGAGGAGAAGGGGAGAGGAGAAGTGGAGGAGAAGGGGAGAGGAGAAGTGGAGGGAGAGGGGAAGGGGAGAGGAGAAGTGGAGGGACAAGTGGAGGAGAGAAGGGGAAAAGAGAGGGAGAGAAGGGGGGTGCCGGCGGGATTGAAAAATTTGAATCCCGCCCAACATTTCTGTGGCGCATATGTGGATATGTGCACAGAATTGTCTTTTCTACTTTTTTGAATTTTTTTGATTTGCAGGAAAATTTCTTCAAACAGCCATAACTTTTTTTTTCTTTTGGAATTTTCAGAATCTGAGAAAAGTCCAACCGGGCAAACCCGGGTGAGGGCGGTTCCGGAATTTTCTCTATTTTTTTTTGAGATATTGAACGCATTTTTTCGACGTTGTATGCAAACGTTATGGCCGTTTTAATATTTTTCACCTACTTTTGGAAAAAAAAAAGTCAAAATGTGTATTTTAAATTTTTTCTAACAACTAGACCGTAAACCTTCCCTATATCTAAAAGGATTTTATTTTTGAATTTTTTATCATTTCTTTCACTTGGTGCAAAACTGAAAAGGCGATCCACGGGGAGGTGGTTGGTGGGGATCTGTTTTAAACAATTTTGTGGCGCATGGGGTCACATGCACCACAGAAATGTAGATTTCTCTGGCGCATGGGTCTAGATGCGCCACCCATGCGCCACAAAAATCCACATTTCTATGGCGCATGGAGCAAGGTGCGCCACAAAAATGTATATTTCTGTGGCGCATGTCCCAAGGTGCGCCACAGAAATCAAGAATTTAGTGGCGCACGCCGAGAGGTGCGCCACAAAAAATTTGTTTAGTGGCGCATGCAATACTGGTGCGCCACAGAAATGCATTTCACCTATAGCTAGTTTCCTAGTAGTGCTTCGCCAAGCCGTTGCAAGAGGGAGAGGAGGAGGAGCAAGGAGGCCGGCGGCTAGGGCATAGGGCGGCTAGGGTTTAGGGTGGTGTGGCTAGGGCTTGTCCCTTGGGTAGGTGTGCCGCACGCCCCCCCCCCCTTCCATATATAGGTGGCGGCTAGGGCTAGGGCCGGCCGGCTGCCTTGCCCCCCCAAGCCGAGTCCCTTGGGGATTCGGCCTGGGCTTTCCTTGGCCTGGTCGGCTGCCCTAGTGGGCTGCCTAGTGACGTGGTGCGGCTAGCCCAATTGGCTGCTGCACCACCAATTTGGACCATGTGGGTCCACACGCAGGTGGGCCCCCACTTGTAGATCCTTCTAGAACCTTCCAGAAAATTCCGGAACATTTCCAACACCTCCGAAAACCACTTTCCTTATATGAATCTTATTCTCCGGACTCTTCCGGATCTCTTCGTGACATCTAGGATCTCATCCGAGACTCTAAATCATCATTAATTCATACCATCAATTTTCTCATCGCAAACCCTAGCTACATTGGAGCGTTAAGTGTGTGACCCTACGGGTTCGAGAACGTGCAGACATGATCCGATCAATAATCAATAGAGGGATCGGGACATCCATATTGACTCCCACACATTCAACGAAGTTCTTTTATCGATTGAACCACGATGCCGGAGATTCAATCAATCTCGTATATGTTTCTCTTTGTCTCACGATATTTTACTTGCCCGAGATTTGATCGTCGATATCACCATATCTAGTTCAATCTCGTTACCCGGCAAGTTCTCTTTACTCGTCCATAATATAGGATCTCCGTGATTACCACTTAATCACACGCCTGCAAACTTTATGATGCTATATTACCGAGAAGGCCTGGAGATATCTTATCCGTCACATGGAGGGACAAATCCCAGTCTTGATTCACATCACCCAACAACTTACTATTGGAGATACCTGAAAGCCATATTTATAATCACCCAGTCACGAAGCGACGTTTGATGTCCACAAAGTATTCCTCCAGTAAACGGGAGTGACATAATCTCATGGTCTAAGGAAACTATGCTAGGCATATATTAAAAGTGTTGGCAATGAAACTTTGTGACACGATCAATTGCAACACTTTATAATTGGGTCTTGTCCATCATATCATTCTCCCAATAATATGACTCCGTTATCAAGTGACTATAACAAGCCCTATGGTTAGGAAACCTTAACCATCTCTTGACTAACGAACTAGTCCAATAGAGGCTTACTACGGACACCTGGTTGTTTATATTCCACACATGTATTATGTTTCCGGTTAATACAATTATAGCATGGATAATAAACTATTATCATAAACATGAATATGCTAATAAACCATTTTATTATTGCCTCTAGGGCATATTCCCAACAGTCTCCCACTTGCACTAGAGTCAATAATCTAGTTTACATTTTCTCGATCCAACACCCATGGAGTCTTAGTGCTGATCATGTTTGCTCGTGGAAGAGGTTCTGTCTGTGTTCTGTACTATACAGTTCTTTATGTTCTTTGCAAAACGTCAATGTCACCTACTTTGACATTACTTTATCATCACATGATAAACCTCATATCATCACATGATAAACCTCATCATCATATGACGAATATAATATATTTGGTTACAGAGTGAGATTTTCGTTTCCCTTTTATGCCTACATGACGTATGATCAGTCAAAAGAACTTTCACATAGCATGTGCACCCGGAACTCACTCAATCTTGAAACAAAAATTTCTCAAACCAAAATGTTATATCTTTTAATCCTTGAATTAATCATATACTCCTATATGTTGTAGGCTCAACAAATAGACAGTGCAATACAAGTCACTTCGATATTTTCGATCATGCTTTCGCTGCGCTTCTGCCTTCATGAGATCTCCATCTAGTTTGGTGTCATGACTTCAACCAAGTCTACCATTCTATAGATTCAATTATCTCATCTCCATGTTGAAATGACTCCTCATTCCTAACACGTTCTTCTAACCAAGAACTTGGGTCACATTTCGTCAAATACAAAATTATGGTTCTTATATGTTTAGTCCTATGAACAATTCATAGCGAACACCAACATATCCTCCAACCATTATTTCTGTACTGAATTATCAACTCAATGTTTCACCTATTTCTCACAAGCAAATGAACCTTTCTTTTCTTATTCCATTTTGAACTCCTTCAAAATCTTATTCAGGTTAAACATCCTGACTTAACGTTTATCAAACATATCTATCCACCATAGATACATCTATCTTCATATATATTTGACATTCAAACTAACTTCATAAGTTATACGTTGGTTCCTGACTTATTTACAACATTTATGAAATCTCTATTCCATTTAAGCAAGATGTTGTAAGCTCCCACTCAAATATACACCACATACATATTAAATTGCGAAACCACTTTGGCTCCCACTCAGAAATATGTTATCTTTATATTTGACCATGATTAACTAGCTCCCACTCAAACATGTGTCACCACATGTTTTGATCATGGAAATTAGCTTATACTCTCACTTGATATATGTCACCACATATTTCAACTAGATCCCACTCAGTTTCTCATGCACTTTCTCGATATTTTGGACGCCTCCAAAATTCTTAATTAACTTTTAAAATTCGAGAACTCATATACGAAACGCTAGTGCTTTGCTAGCTTTAAGTTTTATTTATTCTCTACAAAACCCGTTTTGAGGAATAAATATGTGAAACATCTTTTCACAAAATCAAGTAACAATTACTTTGTGATTTAAACTTGACATAGGATGACTCTCAGTCATTTTCGTATTTAATGTTTGTATTTCTCCTTTTGTAGTTTCATAGGTATGTCTTGCTTCTTAAACATGACAAGTAAATCATGAATATTATTTTGTAACCTGACAAAATTTAATATTCTTGAATCCAACCTCCTTTAGACAAGCTACCAAAATTCAATAATCACCATCATTAATTCCTTCATGTGTCAAGTTTTAACCAACAGAGCACTTTGCATATGTGCCACTCGATACATAAACAAGCAAGGTTTTAGCTTCTCAATTTATTCCAGCAATTATTTTATCTATGAAACCTTTCATGATAAACCACTAAATACTTAGCAGAACCAAAATGGTCTGCCCCTTTTAGTTTCAAGCTTTGGAATCTTTTATTCACAATCATATATGAATATACTACAAAAATTTATTCTTTTTTTTGAGGGTTACTACAAAACTTTATTCGCTATAGTTTCTAATTATCTCATAATTACTAAAAACACTGTTTCACATAATTCTTATGCAAAATGCAAATTATTAAATAAACCCTTATTTAAAAAAACATAGTGTTTATCAAATAAATCTAAATGATATTTATTAAACATCGAAATAAAAAAACCTTCTTTGAGACCACACAATATCGAATAGTGTGTGATTACAATATCTTAGGACATATCAAACGCCTTTGAAATATTCTAAACATTGTAATTTGTGATAACACTTCTCACAAGTCCACATACTAACATATAACTCAAATATTTTGTCTCTTTTGATCAAATAAAAAAGACTCAATTTTCTTGTTAACATAATGATACCCACAAGTATAGGGGATCGCTGAAATCTTCGTTGGGAAGTATTACCCAAATTTATAGTTCGACTCGATGGGAATACAAGAATCCCAATAAGACTTTAGCAATTGAGGCATCACTCTCAACCACGCCTGTATATCAATAAACTTGCAACAGTAATAGTGATGCCAGCAGGATGATTCAAGCAAATAAAACAGCAGTAGTGAACAATGGTTTCCCAGTTTTCACCAGAAAAGTGAAAGTGTAACTTAGAGATTTAAAACGTAGGCATGAAGTGACAGCAGGGTGTTGCATGAATAAGATTGATCATATAATAAGATTCATATAGCAATGGGACTTATCTCTAACTCCGATATATGTAGGTATGTGTTCCATAATTAGTTGTGCGCACTAACCAAGAGAATTTGCACAACATCTATTGTCCTACCTGCCCATTTCACCGGGGCCAACTTGGAACTACAGGTAATTAAGGTCTACCCTTTCGAATAGCCCGGAACAACGCATTAACACTTCATCAACACATAGAATCCTCAAACTAAAACATCTCCCCCTTGTTTTCCCTATATGTCACATTTAGGTTTCGCAGGTTCAACATAATAGCAGGTGATACACTTTGCAGATAAATACCAAACTCAATTATATGATGGGGCAAAATAAGTTCAGTACTGAAATCATGCCACTCGGGCCCTAGTAGCAAGCATTAAACATAGCATAAGTGCATCAACACAATACAAAAATATCCTCAAGATAAACCCCTAAGATCTCAGACAGTGGGTATCATTACATGATCAATCTCATCCAATCCCCATCCACCTCATGTGCCTACAGCGGACTACTCACACATGGCGATGGTGAGGGAG
The DNA here is from genome assembly GCA_012064385.1 of Puccinellia tenuiflora. NCBI lineage: Eukaryota > Viridiplantae > Streptophyta > Magnoliopsida > Poales > Poaceae > Puccinellia > Puccinellia tenuiflora. Next base: position 783,676 of record QRDG01000232.1, on the reverse strand, counting down.
CTCATGGTCGATGGAGATGAAGGCGTTGAAGATGGCGGTGAAGACGGCCTCCGGATCCCTCCTCCAGGGGAGAAATCCTGGATCAATCTGACTCCGAAAACGAAGATCGTGGTGGCGGCAGCGCTCTGTGTAACAGCCCCAGATTAGTACCGTAAAATATGAGCCAATTTTTCGCTTTTTGTGTTGCATTGCATCAAGGCATACATATTTAAAATTGCTAATATAGAAATAAAGCAACATTTGTAAAACAAAGGAAGCAAAACCCTTCCTCAAATTTCCAAAACTAAATGCTTTGCCCAAAATGGCCAAACCAACTTATTCTTGAATTTCCAAATTGCCCCGGAAGTTCTAAGAATATATATTTTTATAAATGCCAATCGAATAAATAAAGTATGAGAATTTAAATTGGCTTAATTCAATTCCTATTTGGAACCAAATTAAACCTTCCAAAAATTCAAACTAAAATCATGGGGAGCTTCAATATTATTGTGAGAGCCTCCATGCATATTTTCACTATTTTTGGAATTGTTTAAATGCCCCAAATACATCTATTTTGGAATTTATCAAAAATGCCCTAATTAAACTCCAAGAACAAATGTGGTGCAAAACATTGTTATTTGACTCACCAATTTTTGTGGAGCACCTAAGGGCTAAATGGAGCCTATTTGAATTTTTGCATAATTTCTAAATATGTTTAAATGGCTCTTTTAAATCGTTCAAACCTGCTGTTATGATTTTACCAGAAAAAGAAAAATGGAAAAAGTTCAAAGTCCTGACGCTGGGACCCTCCTGTCAGCCCTCTCTCTCTCTTTCCCCTTCTCACAGTGGCGACAGTGGCGACATGGGCGCTGGCGCCATGCCGCCGACGCACCCCACGCGCCGTGCCCCCCCCTGCCGCGGCCAAGGGCCATCCCCTCGCCCGCGTGCTCACCTGCTCCCCATGCCCAGCATTTTCCACCCCGTTCCCTCTCTCCCTCCCTCTCTCTCGTGTGCTCCCGCACCATGGCCGAGCCTCAGCTCGAGACCGCCGTCGAATTGCCGCCTCTAGGGAACTCTCCGAGCAGACCGACGCGCACCCTTCCCTCTGCCTCGTCGCCGTCTTCGCCCGGGTGCCAGGAATCGTCGCCGTGTCGCCTAAGTCGCCGTCACCACCGCGAGTTCTCCCTCGCCTCCGTTCACCATCCGATCCGCCTCCGTCAAGCTCACCGACGCCTCCGACCACCCCGTAGCCGTGCGAGCGCGCCACCGCCTCCGCCGCGTCGTCCTCGACCTCCCCGTGCAAGGAATCGTGCCGGGGCCGTCGGAAACCGACGGCCGCGTCCCCGACATCCCCGCCACTGTCGCGTCGCCGCTGGCCGTTTCCCGGCGATCCCGCCGCCCCTCGCCGTCGCCGACCGCACCTTAGGGTCCCTGGTGAGCTCCTCCTCCTTCCTGGCCTCTTCCCGTGCCCCCTCCCCCTCTCCCGGCGTCGATCGTCGCCGGCCAGCGCGCCCCGCCGCTGACACACGCACGCGTGCGTGCTAGCACCGCATCCCAGCACGCCCGGCCTGCCCCCCCGGCCTGACCGGCCACGAGGCCGGGGCCTCTCGGGTCGGGGGCTCTCGGTTTGTGGCCCGGCCATATTGGCCGGCCTACAGCCCGGCCTGGCCGGCCTGCCTGGGAATGTTTTTCCTTTTTTGATTTTAAAGCTGAACTAGAAACTTTAACATCTTTTCGAATAATGCTTCAAAAATTGCAAACCAAATATCAAAATGTTCAGCAAAACAAACCCTATGTTATAGGATCATGGTAACATTCTTTTGGAATTCTAATCTTGCTGATATATATGAATTCCTAAAATGGTAAAAATGAGACCTAATTGGGAAAAATCATATTCCGATAAATATTGTTCCAAAAATTACAAATAAAATACCAATGTGATCCACATTTCAAATGCTATTGAATCATGCACTTATCACATCATGATCACAAATCCTTATTTGATGTTATTCTTAAATTGTTTAAATTAATTAAATTCAATTATTTAATTAATTTGTTATTTATTCATCGGTACTCCGAAGTTACAAATAAATTACCGAATTGATCGGAATGACGAATCCTATCCATTCTTGTCATGTTCATGCATATTTGAGCCACCTCTATAATAATTTAATATTTTATAAAGAATGTGGCCACTAAGATAAATATGGGGTTGGTCCCAAATAATTGCAATAATTATTTGGCCCCTCATTTAATGTTGCTATCTAATTTAGACAATGATATCTTTGCATCAATTGGACATGTCATCATGTGTTTGCGCATTGCACCTTGTGATCGTGTGATTTATGTGTGCTTTGTACTTTTCTTTGGGTATCGATAGATTCCGGAGTCGAGGGTTCCCTCTCCTACCCCGACGAGCAATACTACGCTACCGAGCAGCAAGGCAAGAGATAACCTAACCTTCTTGGCATCTAGCATCCTATGTTTATAAACTTATTTTATCCACCATATTATTTGCATGCGATTCAATGTCTCTTTGATCATTGTATAGAGAATCCTATGATTGCATGTCCCCCCCCCCCCCCCCCCGAGCCAATCACATGTATCCCTACCTATGAACCATAGTGTTGAGGTGTTGGCCGGTTACCAATATAATTGTTGGTTATATGCTTAGCTATGCTTAGCCATGCTTACATAGATGCGTTATGTCCGTTGTTAAATTCCATTACTAATGATGTTGATGGAACGATGCGGACTTGGTGGATAATGTTGATGCTTAATTAAAATGCTAAGACGGCTTGGGTGAGTTGCCATCGGGGATGGTGTTTTGTCTCACTCTAGCCCCTAGGTGCGAGTTCTTGTCTCTAGAACCAAGATCGAGCGTGCTTCCGGAGGTGGGGGCATATGGAACCCCCTTTGACCAAATAAGTTGTGCGGGCGTATCCAAGATTCCTCTAGTTCGGTTTTCCATTTGCGTGTGAGTATGTGGGTGGAAAAGAATGATGTGGACGGTGGTGTTTAGGGTGTGGCGATGGGGCAGGGTGTTGAAATAGGCACTGAACCTGTCCTGTGGCCACAGATGACTCTTGGATAGTCTCGTGCAATGTAAAGGTCTAACCGCGCCCACTCGCCGGCCTTCCCCGGAAGAGGGCCAACTAGGAGAGCCGGACGGTACCGATGGATAAGGAGCTGGGGTTCCTGCGGAAACCTGGCGACTTCAAATAGTACACCCCTGCAGGGTTTAATCTTTTCGAAAAGCAGTGTCCGCGGTTATGGACGACTTGGGAACGGATATACGACACCATAGATAACTTATAACCTAATTGATATGGCAGCTAAAGGTTGCATAACAACCGTGAGATAAAGGTTCATTTCCTCGAGGGTGAGTCGAGGGAGTGCCTTTGGTGAGGATGAGATGTGTTTGTGGCTACAAGTAGGTTCGTTGGGAACCGAAGATGATATTGATACTCTCTTACCCCGTTATAAAAATATTCTGAGTAGACGAATGCCAGGTGTCTTTTAAGTTTTGGTTTATGAAATTTAGCTTTATGCAAAAGAACTACATTATACAGCTTTAGAGCCTCCGTTAGTCATTGGGCCTATATCGCCCTACTAACCTTGCGAGTACATCGTACTCAGTCTCTCTTTGCTGCCTCTATGTATTTGTGTTTTAGAGGAGGACGACACCGAGCAGTTAGGTGGGTTCTTCGTTGACGTCGACTACTAGTCTGGGGTGCCCAGGTGGCAGCTTGGGACCGTGGAACAAGCTGGCTTGGGTGATGTTTATCTGTAGGCCTCTTAGGCCATAATTTGCTTCTTGTTGTATTAGACAACGCTACTTCGTTTCCGATTGTTGAATTGTTGGATCTGTGATCCTTTTGTTTGTAATATTTGTATTCTTCTCGTTATATGAGTTGCTATATAAATGTTTTGTGTCGTAGAGTCATGCTTTGTGCCAGTTCTGTTCCACTAGTCTCGATCTTTGTTTTATACATTGATGGTTGTGTTGCTTACATAGCCTCTCTGTATAATTCCGGGGTCGGGGCGTTACAAGTTGGTATCAGAGCAGGACTGCGTGTAGGAAACCCGTTCTTTTGGTCGATGTTGAGTCTAGTTCGTGAAAATTATTTTTAACCTAAAAATGAGTTGTGAAAACCTTCCTAGGACTCTTTTTACTCCTTATCCAATTCACTCTGATCTCGGTGTCATCTTACCTCTATTTGATTTTAACGGTTTTTCTGATCGTCGGCAGCTTCTAAATCTCTAGGATCACGGGGTTGGGTTCTATCTTTAGTTAGTGGTCAACTTTGCTCGTCTGACATTTCTGAAGCCGAAGAAAGGAAGTGTGGTGGTTCGTCAAGATATTCCTTTGCTTTAGCCCAAGATCTTGAACCGAAGGTCCCGGATTGTGCTAGGGCTCCGGTGTAATGATTCATGAGGGTTGTCACCCTTGTGAGTATTATGCTATTGTGGGTCCCAGTGCATGAAGCTGATCTTTAACCCAAGATCTTTCCCGTTGAATCCTGGTGTTAAAGGTCGAACTCTACATCAGGTTGGAAAAAAAAATTGAAGTTGGTCTTCCAACTCGAGGTTGCAGCCGTAATCGGTTCCCTCGACAATGCTCTTCTTCTTCACTAGCTTATCTAGGCTCTCTGTTTTGGAATCATATGAATCACGACGGGATTGCTCTTAGCGAGTTTTCCATCAATAATTGTGATCCCTCCGGTGACACTTTTCCTGAAAACCTTTCGGCACTAGTTGTCGGAAGAGTGCTAACCCGGGCTTCTGCAATATCCTAAATTGTTGTTAGCCTGTTCCTTAATCCAAATCTGTTATCAGTTCCCTATCTGCATGCAGACAATCAAGTGTATCGTGCATTGGGGTGTTCTGATGCATGTTATTCTTGTGCTTCGTCAAGGCATTCCACTTCGGGATGCCAGGAGAAACAAACTCCGGTACCTCTTCCATTTCCGGAAAAGGGTCAAAGTTTTGTGATTCGCGGAGTAAGAGCTTGTCTAGCTTTTGTTCCGTTCCACCTTGGAGTGTCACACTCTTTTATATCGAGAAGTCGTGCTTAGTCTTATGACGAGCTTGATGAAGTGATGCTCTCACCCTTCCTTATCCATCTACCTCCGAGTTTCTCAGGCTCGAGAGTATTGAGGATGAATATCGTTGTGGTAATCGGATTTTCTTAGCAATTGATATTGTTTTGAAATCCAAAGACTTTGGTGGCACTCTTAGCCTGATTGGTAATTATATCATCGAGCTGAGCTGTCCGTGTTGCCAAGTCCATTTCGTTCAGGTGCACCCTTCGGTCAACGAATTAGATTCATTTCGAAACTCCCAAGACCGCATCTTTTCCTTGAAAATCACCCACTGTCCATGAGTATCATGGGTAGTTTATCCTAATAGTTCTCCATATGGTCTTTCCTCTATCTCAAGTACGACTTTCGCTTGAGGATTGAATGAAGGCTATTCCCGAAGCCGGAGTGCGATATCTAGAACCTCAAGGAGAACCTCACTACGGAGTTGCTAAATATCTATCGGTCGACCCTTCTGCTTCCTCTGTCATGTGGCAATATCTCGTTATGAGGTCTTACCTCTCTATCTTATTGTGGATCCAATACTATATCCTTCCCACCTCGGTGAAAATCAAGGTTTGCCCAATCACACGGACGTTGGGTCATTTCATCAGTCACCTTAGGGCCCAATCCTCAATCTCATGGAGATCCCTTGTGTATCTGAAGTGTGGAGTCCAGAAGATGCCTTTCTCCTCCCGGTGCTCCAACTCTTATGATCTACACCTCTCGGTGATTTGGAATAATGTCTTGGTCTTGGACACAAATCCTGAACAAAGTGATCGGTTGTCCTTTCACCGGCTCGACCTTTGTTTGGTCAAGTCGTTCCTTTTCCTCTCAATAACCTATGCTTTTGGGCAAGAGTCATTTTGTCTAACGCCTTTAGCTATCTCCTGTTCTGTCCGCCTTTGTGGCATGTCATGTTAGTTAGCCAAATCTCTGCAACGAGGAAGATGTGTGTTGTCATGTTTCCTTTTTCCCTCTTCCTACTCTAGGAATCTCGGGGCGAGATTCTTGTAAGGGGGGTAGAATTGTAACAGCCCCAGATTAGTACCCTAAAATATGGGCCAATTTTTCGCTTTTTGTGTTGCATTGCATCATGGCATACATATTTAAAATTGCTAATATAGAAATAAAGCAACATTTGTAAAACAAAGGAAGCAAAACCCTTCCTCAAATTTCCAAAACTAAATGCTTTGCCCAAAATGGCCAAACCAACTTATTCTTGAATTTCCAAATTGCCCCGGAAGTTCTAAGAATATATATTTTTATAAATGTCAATCGAATAAATAAAGTATGAGAATTTAAATTGGCTTAATTCAATTCCTATTTTGGAACCAAATTAAACCTTCCAAAAATTCAAACTAAAATCATGGGGAGCTTCAATATTATTGTGAGAGCCTCCATGCATATTTTCACTATTTTTGGAATTGTTTAAATGCCCCAAATACATCTATTTTGGAATTTATCAAAAATGCCCTAATTAAACTCCAAGAACAAATGTGGTGCAAAACATTGTTATTTGACTCACCAATTTTTGTGGAGCACCTAAGGGCTAAATGGAGCCTATTTGAATTTTTGCATAATTTCTAAATATGTTTAAATGGCTCTTTTAAATCGTTCAAACCTGCTGTTATGATTTTTACCAGAAAAAGAAAAATGGAAAAAGTTCAAAGTCCTGACGCTGGGACCCTCCTGTCAGCCCTCTCTCTCTCTTTCCCCTTCTCACAGTGGCGACAGTGGCGCCATGGGCGCTGGCGCCATGCCGCCGACGCACCCCACGCGCCGTGCCCCCCCCTGCCGCGGCCAAGGGCCATCCCCTCGCCCGCGTGCTCACCTGCTCCCCATGCCCAGCATTTCCACCCCGTTCCCTCTCTCCCTCCCTCTCTCTCGTGTGCTCCCTCACCATGGCCGAGCCTCAGCTCGAGACCGCCGCCGAATTGCCGCCTCTAGGGAACTCTCCGAGCAGACCGACGCGCACCCTTCCCTCTGCCTCGTCGCCGTCTTCGCCCGGGTGCCAGGAATCGTCGCCGTGTCGCCTAAGTCGCCGTCACCACCGCGAGTTCTCCCTCGCCTCCGTTCACCATCCGATCCGCCTCCGTCAAGCTCACCGACGCCTCCGACCACCCCGTAGCCGTGCGAGCGCGCCACCGCCTCCGCCGCGTCGTCCTCGACCTCCCCGTGCGAGGAATCGTGCCGGGGCCGTCGGAAACCGACGGCCGCGTCCCCGACATCCCCGCCACTGTCGCGTCGCCGCTGGCCGTTTCCCGGCGATCCCGCCGCCCCTCGCCGTCGCCGACCGCACCTTAGGGTCCCTGGTGAGCTCCTCCTCCTTCCTGGCCTCTTCCCGTGCCCCCTCCCCCTCTCCCGGCGTCGATCGTCGCCGGCCACCGCGCCCCGCCGCTGACACACGCATGCGTGCGTGCTAGCACCGCATCCCAGCACGCCCGGCCTGCCCCCCCGGCCTGACCGGCCACGAGGCCGGGGCCTCTCGGGTCGGGGGCTCTCGGTTTGTGGCCCGGCCATATTGGCCGGCCTACAGCCCGGCCTGGCCGGCCTGCCTGGGAATGTTTTTCCTTTTTGATTTTAAAGCTGAACTAGAAACTTTAACATCTTTTCGAATAATGCTTCAAAAATTGCAAACCAAATATCAAAATGTTCAGCAAAACAAACCCTATGTTATAGGATCATGGTAACATTCTTTTGGAATTCTAATCTTGCTGATTATATATGAATTCCTAAAATGGTAAAAATGAGACCTAATTGGGAAAAATCATATTCCGATAAATATTGTTCCAAAAATTACAAATAAAATACCAATGTGATCCACATTTCAAATGCTATTGAATCATGCACTTATCACATCATGATCACAAATCCTTATTTGATGTTATTCTTAAATTGTTTAAATTAATTAAATTCAATTATTTAATTAATTTGTTATTTATTCATCGGTACTCCGAAGTTACAAATAAATTACCGAATTGATCGGAATGACGAATCCTATCCATTCTTGTCATGTTCATGCATATTTGAGCCACCTCTATAATAATTTAATATTTTATAAAGAATGTGGCCACTAAGATAAATATGGGGTTGGTCCCAAATAATTGCAATAATTATTTGGCCCCTCATTTAATGTTGCTATCTAATTTAGACAATGATATCTTTGCATCAATTGGACATGTCATCATGTGTTTGCGCATTGCACCTTGTGATCGTGTGATTTATGTGTGCTTTGTACTTTTCTTTGGGTATCGATAGATTCCGGAGTCGAGGGTTCCCTCTCCTACCCCGACGAGCAATACTACGCTACCGAGCAGCAAGGCAAGAGATAACCTAACCTTCTTGGCATCTAGCATCCTATGTTTATAAACTTATTTTATCCACCATATTATTTGCATGCGATTCAAAGTCTCTTTGATCATTGTATAGAGAATCCTATGATTGCATGTTCCCCCCCCCCCCCCCCCCCGAGCCAATCACATGTATCCCTACCTATGAACCATAGTGTTGAGGTGTTGGCCGGTTACCAATATAATTGTTGGTTATATGCTTAGCTATGCTTAGCCATGCTTACATAGATGCGTTATGTCCATTGTTAAATTCCATTACTAATGATGTTGATGGAACGATGCGGACTTGGTGGATAATGTTGATGCTTAATTAAAATGCTAAGACGGCTTGGGTGAGTTGCCATCGGGGATGGTGTTTTGTCTCACTCTAGCCCCTAGGTGCGAGTTCTTGTCTCTAGAACCAAGATCGAGCGTGCTTCCGGAGGTGGGGGGCATATGGAACCCCCTTTGACCAAATAAGTTGTGCGGGCGTATCCAAGATTCCTCTAGTTCGGTTTTCCATTTGCGTGTGAGTATGTGGGTGGAAAAGAATGATGTGGACGGTGGTGTTTAGGGTGTGGCGATGGGGCAGGGTGTTGAAATAGGCACTGAACCTGTCCTGTGGCCACAGATGACTCTTGGATAGTCTCGTGCAATGTAAAGGTCTAACCGCGCCCACTCGCCGGCCTTCCCCGGAAGAGGGCCAACTAGGTGAGCCGGACGGTACCGATGGATAAGGAGCTGGGGTTCCTGCGGAAACCTGGCGACTTCAAATAGTACACCCCTGCAGGGTTTAATCTTTTCGAAAAGCCGTGTCCGCGGTTATGGACGACTTGGGAACGGATATACGAGACCATAGATAACTTATAACCTAATTGATATGGCAGCTAAAGGTTGCATAACAACCGTGAGATAAAGGTTCATTTCCCCGAGGGTGAGTCGAGGAAGTGCCTTTGGTGAGGATGAGATGTGTTTGTGGCTACAAATAGGTTCGTTGGGAACCGAATATGATATTGATACTCTCTTACCCCTTTATAAAAATATTTTGAGTAGACGAATGCCAGGTGTCTTTTAAGTTTTGGTTTATGAAATTTAGCTTTATGCAAAAGAACTACATTATACAGCTTTAGAGCCTCCGTCAGTCATTGGGCCTATATCGCCCTACTAACCTTGCGAGTACATCGTACTCAGTCTCTCTTTGCTGCCTCTATGTATTTGTGTTTCAGAGGAGGACGACACCGAGCAGTTAGGTGGGTTCTTCGTTGACGTCGACTACTAGTCTGGGGTGCCCAGGTGGCAGCTTGGGACCGTGGAACAAGCTGGCTTGGGTGATGTTTGTCTGTAGGCCTCTTAGGCCATATTTTGCTTCTTGTTGTATTAGACAACGCTACTTCGTTTCCGCTTGTTGAATTGTTGGATCTGTGATCCTTTTGTTTGTAATATTTGTATTCTTCTCGTTATATGAGTTGCTATATAAATGTTTTGTGTCGTAGAGTCATGCTTTGTGCCAGTTCTGTTCCACTAGTCTCGATCTTTGTTTTATACATTGATGGTTGTGTTGCTTACATAGCCTCTCTGTATAATTCCGGGGTCGGGGCGTTACACTCTGTTTCGCGAATCGACCTCCCCTCCTAGGGCAGCCACTTTTTCGTATATATGAAGGGGTGCGCCGAAGCCGAAGGAGAGGAGGTGCCCGAGGCTCCAAATAGGTGGGCCCACGCGGCCAAGGAATCTGGCCGCGTGGGGCCCACTCTTTTGAGCCTCGGACGCTTCCTCATGTCCATTTTTCGCACGATATCCTTCTTTTCCATAAAAAATGACGTGGTATTTTTCTCCGATTTAAATTCCTGCAAAAACAACCAGAAATGAGACTTTGCTAAAAACAGCGTCAGATTCAGCAGTTTTATTCAAATATGGGAAGATTCCGGAGCAAATTATGAGGCAAAGTGATTGGAAAAGTAGATGCATTTTAGGTGCATCACATAATATCCTTAACTCCAGAATTTTATTTTATATCATCAAATATCATAACTTGAACAAATACATCTATTTACTCATTTATTATGATGGAGCATTCAAAATAATGACATCTAACATTCGCTGAAAATACAACTAACACTTGTGTTTATTTCCGGCAATTCTTGGCACTCTTCCAAAAGGTGGCATTTTAGTCATACTCCTTTTAATAAGGCGCATTGATAAAACATCAAAATGTTTATTCAGTATTTAGCACGACTAAAACAATTGTCATTATTAAGTTTTGGATATCTTTAGTATGTCACATATTTTATAAATGTTTAACTAATCATCGTATAGATTAAAATAAGGACAATAATCTCATAATAGAAACGTGATCACTAAAGAAAAGATTACTCATGAAAATAGAACAACCACTTGTTTTTAACATGAATGACCGTCTCACAAACCGAGACACACTAATTTAAAGATCACACTTAATTCGATTACAAAACTCATTCAAATCCTCTAATCAAAAACGATAAATGTAGAAGTAGAATGTCGCCAGCATCAACTCCTTGATTTCCATTATTCTGCGATATCCACTTAGTCCCTCCATGCACTTCTCAAACGGCAGACCTTGTTTTTATAAAACAGCACAAGTATCAAATACTTAGTCATTTGTCATAAGTGTAAACGGAACATAAAACATTTATAACTTTATATATCAAAATATATACCTTCTGCATTGACTACTTCTCCTGCTATGGGTTCCACTTTGACATGACGCAGCCGAGACACGAACTCACAGAAAGTGATCGAATCTCCTCCCATGACATAGTCTCTGACATAATTCTTGAAGCTGGGGGGAAGCGAGCGCAACACCCCATCTATCGCCAAATCGCCAGTCATCTCGTAGTTCCAAACATGCACGAGGCGATAGTGTATCTCATGCATTCTCCTCAGGTGCTATTCCAAGCAAGTGTTTTCTTCCATCTTGAGTGAAAGGAACTCGTTCAGACATTCAAATCTTGCAATTCTAACTTGTGCTAAGAACCTATTCTTAAGCTCATCAACAATCTCCATTGCACTCAAGTTATTGAATTGTCTACTTAGGTCAGAATTCATGAAGGTGCACATCATCCACTCGACTTTCAAGTAGGTGGTCTTTTGTTCAAACCACTCCATGTACTCCTCATAGCTTGCAGAAATATTTGGGCATTCTTCTAAAGGTTCATCTAACACGTAGAGCTCAGCATTGGTGTGTAGGACTTCTCTCAGAAGCAGGTACCACTCGACAAAGTTTGACCCATCTAGATGCAACTCCTCGGCCTTGAAGAGACGATCATAGTCGGCCATGATCTACAAGGATTTTGCAAATACATTTTCTTAGGACATTTGTTTGTGATAATTTTCGTTCATATTAATCAAAAATACTACTTGAACACCCACTAAACTTAACATCTCTCCGGTTGTTTAGTGACACACGATCCAAATCCACTACACCACAACCGATCATCACATGAGATGGTGTAGCTTCAATGGTGAACAACTCAGTGTTGATCATATCATTCATATGACTCGTGTTTAACCTTTCGGTTCTGTGTTCCCGAGGCCATGTCTGTACATGCTAGGCTCGTTAAGATTACTGTAGTATTTCCGCAAGTGTAAATCTAGCTTACACCCGTTGTATGCGAACGTAGAGTCTATCACACCCCGATCATCACGTGGTGCTTCAAAACGACGAACATTTACAATGGTGCATACTAAGGGAGAACACTTTATTATATTAATATTAACGTGAGAGATCACCTTATCATGCTACCGTCGCGATCACATCTAAGCAAGCAATAAGGTGCATAAAAGGATTAACATCACATGCAATATAAAATTTGTGACATGGTATAGCCTTTTCTTCTTGTGCCTTTGATCTCCATCTCCAAAGCACCGGCACGATCTCCATCATCACCAGCATTGTGGCGCCACCATCATGGTTGTGTCCACCAACTATTGCAACTACAACTAATGCTACTCTTAGCGATAAAGTAAAGCAATTACATGGCGATAATATTGGCATGCAGGCCACATAAAATAATAGACAACCATATGGCTCCTGCCGGTTGCCGTACTCATCGACATGCAAGTCGTGAAAGATTACAAACATGATCATTGCATACATTATCACAAATCACACATTGGCCATACCACATCACAAACCCTGCAAAAACAAGTTAGACGTCCTCTACTTTGTTTATGCAAATTTTACGTGGCTTGGGTCAACGAGATAGAACCGTTCTAATCTACGCAAAAACCACAACGGTGATATAGAAGTTGCTTATTTACTCATCCTTTTAAAGGCCTTCCGTTGAAAATTGCATCTCACTATAGCAAGAGAAACAGACACCCGCCAGCCACTTATGCAATACAAGTTGCATGTCAATCGTGGAACCGGTCTCTCGTACGCGGACGAGTAAGGTTGGTCCGGGCCGCTTCAATCCCACCATACCGTCAAGATACAAAGTGCATGTGAGAAGGTAGCAACATAAAATATCAATGCCCACAACTCCTTGTGTTCTAATCGCACCAACATCTACGAATAGATCTAGGCTCTGATACCACTGTAGGGTTCGTTGCATAGAAAATAAAAAATTTCCTACGAAACAAGCGGAAGAAATCCAACGGATCTAGATCTATTAGATAAAGGTAGCGAGAAGGAGATCCAATCTCTTACCCTCAAAGATCGAGCAAATGTTTTGTCGGTGCAGGGGTTGGCTAGTCGATCCCCGCAACTAGACGTATCTAGTCGCGAGGAGATGTATTATCCTCGCGATCCAATCCGATGAAGCGCCGCACGAGCAGCACCTCCGCGGTATCCACACGTACAGCTCGATGTAGACTCCGCCTTCTTGATCCCGCAAGCAAGGAGGTAGTGGCTAGATGGATCTCAGCAGCACGACGGTTGTGGTGGTGTTGATGGTGGAGTTCTCCGTCGGACAGGGCTTCGCCAAGCCGTGCAAGAGGGAGAGGAGGAGGAGCAAGGAGGCCGGCGGCTAGGGCATAGGGAGGCTAGGGTTTAGGGTGGTGCGGCTAGGGCTTGTCCCTTGGGTAGGTGTGTCGCACCCCCTTCCATATATAGGTGGCGGCTAGGGCTAGGGCCGGCCGGCTGCCTTGCCCCCCCAAGCCGAGTCCCTTGGGGATTCGGCCTGGGCTTTCCTTGGCCTGGACGGCTGCCCTAGTGGGCTGCCTAGTGACGTGGTGCGGCCAGCCCAACTGGCTGCTGCACCACCACTTTGGCCCATGTGGGTCCACACGCAGGTGGGCCCCACTTCTAGACCCTTCTAGAACCTTCCATAAAATTCCGGAACCCTTCCAGAAAATTCCGAAACTTTTTCGACTCCTCCGAAAACCACTTTACTTATATAAATCTTATTCTCCAGACTCTTCCGGATCTCCTCGTGACATCTAGGATCTCATCCGAGACTCCGAATCATCATTCGTTCATACCATCAATTATCTCATCGCAAACCCTAGCTACATCGGAGCGTCAAGTGTGTGACCCTACGGGTTCGAGAACGTGCAGACATGATCCGATCAATAATCAATAGCGGGACCGGGACGTCCATATTGACTCCCACACATTCAACGAAGTTCTTTTATCGATTGAACCACGATGCCGGATATTCAATCAATCTCGTATATGTTTCTCTTTGTCTCACGATATTTTACTTGCCCGAGATTTGATCGTCGATATCACCATATCTAGTTCAATCTCGTTACCCGGCAAGTTCTCTTTACTCGTCCATAATATAGGATCTCCGTGATTACCACTTAATCACACGTCTGCAAATTTTATGATGCTATATTACCGAGAAGGCCTGGAGATATCTTCTCCGTCACATGGAGGGACAAATCCCAGTCTTGATTCACATCACCCAACAACTTACTATTGGAGATACCTGAAAGCCATCTTTATAATCACCCAGTCACGAAGCGACGTTTGATGTCCACAAAGTATTCCTCCAGTAAACGGGAGTGACATAATCTCATGGTCTAAGGAAACTATACTAGGCATATATTAAAAGTGTTGGCAATGAAACTTTGTGACACGATCAATTGCAATACTTTATAATTGGGTCTTGTCCATCATATCATTCTCCCAATAATATGACTCCGTTATCAAGTGACTATAACAAGCCCTATGGTTAGGAAACCTTAACCATCTCTTGACTAACGAACTAGTCCAATAGAGGCTTACTAGGGACACCTGGTTGTTTATATTCCACACATGTATTATGTTTCCGGTTAATACAATTATAGCATGGATAATAAACTATTATCATAAACATGAATATGCTAATAAACCATTTTATTATTGCCTCTAGGGCATATTCCCAACAATTCATTGAACCAAGTTGATGTTATGTGTTTGCTTGATATCCTGCTAAGCGAAAAAATTCCGTACTGAGAGGGAATACTTCTCGTGCATCAACTCCCTGAGCCAAAAATATTTGCCATTTGTGTCCACCATACCTACCTACATGTGGTATTTCCCTGCCACTCCAAGTAAAATTTTCATGTGCTATCTTTAAAATATTCAAAATTCTCCTTTTTGTGCCCCTGTTTTAAGATCATGAGGAAGCAGTAAGAAGTTGGTTATAACTTGTGGTAAGCAAGGTCATTTCCCCCCTTTCACCTGGTGTTGATGGTTCACGTCCTCACTTGAATTAACCAAGAGCGGCTTAAGCAAAATATAAATATAACTCACCATTCTCCTCCGCACAATGAAAATCTGAGAAATCAGCTCAAACATTGGTTAGTGGTGAAACAAAGGAGAAAGAGGAATGTACTCGTTCCTCTAAAACCAGCCGCTCTCAAAAGTCTAAAATCCTTGCTTGAAATGGGGGACTAGCTAGTTTCTTTACTGTGAAGTCATTGACGAAAGCATGCATATCTCAAAACTGTTTTACTTCTGTCAAAAAATAAAAAAAATAAAAAAAAGCTCTAGCACATGACTAATCCCTGCTTCCCTCAACAAAGGGCCTTTCTTTTACTTTTATGTTGAGTTAGTCTTTTTCTTCTTTCTTAACCCCCTCAAGCAATCACTTGGTATCAACTTTGGTTCATGTTTTACTTCATGTTATCTTTGTGTCTAACTGTGAAAACTTTGTATTGACTTTATCTTGAGATAAACAAGTAGCAAGTTGAAGCCTTATGCTGAAAACTTAAATCTTCCTTTGTGTTGGCCAAACTCCTTTGTTGAATCAATATTGCTTTGTGAGTTATCAATCATTGTCAAGTGTTATGCTTTTAAATCTTGAAAGTGTTCTTTTCTAAGTTACTTCTTGCTTAGATGTTTTACCTGGTTAATCATTGTTTCCTTCATTCAATGAACCTTTGTTTTGGATCATTGCATCCAGTTCATATGCTTTACATGATTAGTTGATCATGATTGTGATTGGTAGCATGTCACTTCAAAAATTATTTTGTTATCACTTACCTACTCAAGGATGAGCAGGAGTTGAGCTTGGGATGCTAATACGTCTCCGACGTATCTATAATTTTTTATGTTCCATGCTTGATTATATATTAGTGCCACATGTTTTTACAATGTTTTTATATCATTTTGGCATGATTTATGGAACTAACCTATTAACAAGAGGCCCAGTGTCAGTTCCTGTTTTCTGCTATCTTTTTGTTTCAGAAAAGTTATTCTGGGAAGTTTCTCGGATTGCTCTCATAATTTACGGGAATTATTTCCAATATGAAATGAAGACGGAGCCCGAAGGACAGCCAGATGGGAGGCACAGGGGCTCCAGACGCCACCTGGCCGCGGCCCCCCTTGGCCGCGCGTGGGGCCCACCTGGGGCCCTGTTGCTGCTGTATTAAAATAAGTTGGGTGGTGCCCCAAGCGAAGGCGGAATTGTAGCTAGTAGCAGTTTTCCCTCGTTTAACGATCCGAGGTTTATAGAACCAGTAGGACTTTGAAATCAACAACGAGGTGAATGTTGAAAATCTCTGGCACTTGACCTTCAACAGACGCGGACCTGCACACACTCAACCAAAATACTTTGCCCCCAACAGCGGAAAGGTTGTCAATCTTTCCGGTCTTGCAGAAAACAAAGCGGTTAATTGTATGATGAAATAGATAAAATATGAAAAGTGACCAGAGGAATAATGATGATTAAAAGCAAGTAAATGAGGTTGTAAACAATGTAAAAAAGATGGACCGGGGGCCATGGGTTCACTAGTGGAGTCTCTCAAGTAAATAAAATATGCATGTGATGGGTGAACGAATTACAGCTAGGCAATTGACAAGATCATGACACAAACCCAATTTAGCTATGACAAAAAGGACGTGATAATATTTATGGAGGCATCACGACAAGGAACTAAGACCGTTGAGTCCAACTGCGTCTTTGTCTAAAACGTCCACCGTGGGATCGCTATCCAGCCTGTCACCCAACGGTATTAAGTTGCAAGCAACAGACAATTGCATTAAGTAAAGTACATGAAGTAAGCAATACTAATATCAAAAGAGACATTAACACCACAGTTTTACCCTTAGTAGCAACAGCACACCCTCGCCCTGACGTTTCTGTCACTCGTGCCCAGGAACAAAAGGGGGCATGAACCCACTATCTAGCATAAATACCCTCTTGGAGATACACACAATCACTTGGCCAAAGTAACTACGCACATCGGAGAGCATGCAAGAACATAAATTACTCATAAAAGAATCATGCACAATCTGAACATAACTTCATAATCCATCGGATCCCAGCAAACACATCACATAGCATTACAATAATCGATCTTGATCATGTTAGGCAGCTCACAAGATCATAAGACATGAAGCACAAGAGAGAGAGACTACCAACTAGCTACTGCCATGGACCCGTAGTCCAAGGTGAGACTACTCACAAATCATCCCGGAGGAAGGCATGACGATGAAGAGCCCTCCGGGATCGATCTCCCCTCCGGTAGTGTCGTGGTATTGTCGAATAGGTAGAGAGAGGGGTTTAGGAGACGTGGGGTATTGCGGCGACGGGATGACAAAGAGTTTACCCAGCTTCGGATCTCGCAACGGTGGCGAAACCCTACGTGCTGCTATAATTCACTATAAGGCAATATACGCCGATTACAATGAAAGGTGTGTTAGAGCTTGCCCTGAGGCGTCCCTTAGGCCGGCTTATAAAGGCGTCCGGACCTAGGGCTTACAGGAGGAAACCTAACCGACTAAGTCACAGAGTTCTACTCTAATACGGCTTGGGCCCTGCCTTGTGGGCTAAGTCTTCCGCAATGCAGGCCGGCTTCTGGAACCTTCCCTTAGCCGGATGGGCCTCCTGCGCTTCATCGTACTGGGCCGCCCGGTAAGCCGGATTTCGGCTTACCACCACTATGGGCCACCCTGGTACGCTGGCTATTAGTCTTCTTCGTGAGGGTACCTGTTCGGCATAACCCCAACAGTAGCCCCCGGAAAGCTTCAAGTACTTCAGCGGCTGGCTTCAATCTTCCGGCAATGTGTTGTCCGGGAGATTCATCATCCGTCGTCAGTCTTGGAGCATTCCCAGAAACCTGCAATCATGCCGAACAGCTTTGTCGATTTCGGTGTGTCGGCTCTTCATGTCGAAAAGCACTTGAGTGCGTATTGACACGCGTCTGGCGATTTGACGGATGTGTCAGACCCGGCAGAGTGAGTGGAGTGGCATCTTGGAATGTAGGGGCTAGTTTCCGTTTTTTCCGCTCTGAATCGAGGCGTCGGAGGGAAGGAAAACGTATCCAACGGCTCGATCCCGTGATGCGTGGCGAAAATTTCGGCTCCGTACCGTTGCACGTATCTCAGCACGCCCACTATTTAAGTTGGACGCCTCGTCTTCGCCGTAGCTACCAGTCCATTAGCAACCCTAGCGCAGAGCTCCTCCAGATCTCATCTTCACCGAGCTCAAGTTCTTCTCTCCTCCGCTCATGGCGTCCAGTGCCCCTAGCTCTCCTGTGGTCGACGCTACGCCTCTCGATTCGGCGCCGCCGGCGGGTGGCTTGGCCTCCGGCGTCGCGGCCACCGATTCCGCACCATCTGCCGCTCCCTCTGCTTCTTCCCCCGCTCCGGTAGCCCCCTTCGCCGCAATCTCTCAGGTTGCCCTAGCTAAAGCTGCAGCCGAAGCTGCGGCTACGGTTGCTTCGGCTTCCGCAGCCGCTGCCGATATGGCCGAAGAGGCCCGGGCCACTGAAGAAGAAGAAGAGGAGGAATCCGGTGACAACGAAGGCGCCGCCAATAACCCGACCCACAACTGTGGTTGCTTGGTGGTGGATGACGTCGAGCTGACGGGAATGATGGCCGATGGGGCCATTCTTCCGTCTTTAGAGTCGGCGCCGACTTGGCGATCCGTCTTTGGCGACCCTTCTCCAACTCCAATCAAGGACGAATGGGTACCCCTTTCTTCTCATGTTGTCCGGGGGTTCTCTTTGCCACCCTCAGCTTTCTTGATCGAGATACTGGACCATTATGGTCTCTAGCTTCATAACATCACCCCCAACAGCCTCCTCTACATATCCGGCTTCGTAGCGCTGTTCGAAGGCTATTTAGGATTAGCTCTTAGGTTAGACTTCTTTCAGTACTGCTTCGGAGTCAAGAGGCAGACAGTTTAGAAAGAACTGCTGGTTGCCGGCTCCACCAGCTTCAATTGCCGCCGGGATATAGATTGGTACCCTCAAGTGCCAATCGTGGATTCGGCTAAGGGGTGGGCGTCCACCTTCTTCTATTGCAAGGATGTAGCGCCTCCAAACAGGCTGCAGGGTCTTGCTCCTTTTGAAGATAGGGCCGCAACAGAACTCCCTTCGTGGAAGAAGAAGCCGGCAGTAAGAATGCCAGTGGAGCTTGCCACCATCAAGGCCAGGATCACAGAGCTGACCTCCGGCACCCCTCCCCTAACTAGGGAGGATACAATAATTTGCTGGATGAAGAGACGGATCCAGCCCCTCCAACATCGTGCTTGGCTTTTATGCGAGTACACGGGCGACTCTGATCCCATGCAGATCAGTAAAAAGGACCTGGAGCAAGGCCTCTTTGAGGCTCGCTTCAACAAGCTTATCAAGGCCCGGCCTGGCGAAGGCCGGCAATACGAAGAATCATTGCCGATGTATACGGCAACCAACCCTCCCCAAAGGTAATTTGTCAAACCAAAGTTCAATTCTTTGAGAGACTCGGGTTTGCTTTTGTCGGACTAACATGCAATATGTCAGATTCCTGGAGTTTCCGCCACTCGTCCTGCTGGCAAACCATCGTCCAGCAAGGCGCCCACACGACCCATCTCCTTTTCTTCGGCTACCGCAGAGAGCCGAAAGAGGAAAAGCCAGTCTACCACGATTGGCGTTAAGTCATCCGAGGATGACGACGTTCTTGCCGGGCTCAACATACCCAGCAAGAAGTAAGTCGGCTTAACACGTCTCTTATTTGCTCTTGCAATTTTGCCGGATCTTTGCATTCTTACCCCTTTGGCATTGCAGGATAAAGAAAGGCGCTCCTTTGAAAGTAAAGGTGTGTGCCTCAAGGAAAAAGGCTCTGCCCGCACCATGGTGACAGGTCCAACTCTCGGGAGAGCCGGGATTATTCCTCCGACCTATGGACGGAGATGAAGGGGAAGGCGGCAGAACATTCCTCTCCACTAAGGGCTGAAGCTCCGGCTAATGATGCCCCAACCTTTCCTCCGATTAAGGCGGAGGCCTTCGATAACGAGGGACACATCCAGCCGGAGTTCATGAGCCGGTTCATGCGTGCACATCGGCTTCCCCGAAAGAAAGGAACAACTGTCCGGGATGATGAGCCGGACCAGACCAAGGCCTATGACACCTTTGATGTCATAGAGATCCTTGAAGATCAGCAAAATTACTTTGCTGAAAGCTTTGAAGCCGGCATGACGCTTCTCCGCGAACACTACCAGGTAAATGACTTCCCCAGTAGCCCCCGAGCACTATGCCGGGTTAAGTTTTATAAACTAGCCGACATAGTGGTCCGAGATGATGCGTATGCATATATTTAGCCCCCCAGCGATGAAATGCCATCCTGTAGCCAGTCTTGCTCTTCAATATAGCTTTAGGCTTTTAGCACGTCCTTAGGTAGATCCATCGCAAAATTGGTGATGAAACGATCAACTTTTTGGGTGTGCGAAATCAGGAGATGCACCGTCTAAAAACAGAGCTGGCAAACAAGGACGCCATCATCGCTGGCTTCGAGGCGGATCGCGTTCAGTACCAAGGTACGAATGCCGAAAACTTAACTTTGTATAACGGTTATTTTTATACTGCTGACATTTTGTCTTGCAGGTGCCATTATAAAAGCCAAGGAGTTTGCCGAGAGCGTCGGCATCCTCGACCGGCTCCGCGACAAAAACATTGAGCTAAAAAAGCTTAACCAATCAATGTCGATGGAGCTAGAGATGGCCAAGAAGGGCCTTGCACAAGCCGAACAAATCTTGGAGACGGAGAGGCAGAATCACAAGGATGCCCTTCGTGAGATCCAGGACCGACTTGACAAGCGCCTCGATGAATTGGTGGCAATCGACAATCATCTTTTGAGTAGGTTACTTAAAACCTCAAATTCACTGCTTTCTGTCTTAGCCATTTTATAACATGAACTTCGCCTTTTACAGCTCCGGCGGGTTATGGCCATGAACTGACAGCGGAAAACCGGCTTGACCGGATTTTGGAAGTGGGGGAGCTCCTCCCGAAGATCATTTCTTCGGGAAAGAAGCTTGCCGAGAAATTCTTTCCCGGCAACCCCGAGCCACTGGCGGACCTTGGAAGCTTGGCAACTGAACTGGACGATGCAGCGTCGGCCTTTGACGATCGGCTTCGATCCAGCGCTCGTGGAGGTGCCAAGACGGCTTTGGGCCTAATGATGGCACACTACCCGGAGGCGGAGGCTTGGCGTGTAGCATCCGGCTTTCCCCTTGAGAAAGAGGATGGCTCTCCGCTGGACACCCAAGACCGGAAGAAAATTTTGCACTCCGTCTCCGATTATGCCAGCAAAATCGCCAATATGGTTTCCCTTACCACATTCTTCAAGGAGGTGCCGTGCCCGCCAACTCCCACCCAATCTGACGATGAGGGCGAAGAGGCGGACAAATCTGCATGAGCCGAACTTGCTCCTTGAGCCGGCCATCCCTGAAAATGTAATTTGCACGATGTAAAGCCGTCAAACAATTTATATGTTTAGAAACAACTAAGTCTTTTGCTGTATGTAATCAGCTTTTTTATTTGCACAATTTGCAATTTTTATGCCCCAGTTTATTCTGGCCTTGACACCTTGGCCTTTAAGCGCCGGCAAACCTATTGCGAAGCAAACCTGCTGAGTAACAGGGTACATGATGACCAAACTGTTTAGACCCAGAACAAGTGCCGCCTTTCGGTGCCGAAAACGCTTTGAAGCAACCCGGCGCAAAAAGCTAGCAGACAAACATTAATTTGGCAAAACATTGTTTTTTCATCACCTTAAGGCGGATTGAATATGAAAGATAGTTTACCGACAAGCAACACAGGCAATTTCGGGTAAACAGATGATAACAATAAGATCATTGGGAAATAAAGATGGTACATATTCTCGAATTTCACATGAGAGAAGCCAATTTTTATTTCATGATCACATTGACATGGTTACAATAGAATTTGCTAAGTGTAAAAAGGACGTAGCTGAGCGATATTCCACGGACGTTTCGTCTCATCTAAGTCATCATCTACATGCCTTTTCCTCTTACGACCTTTCTCCCTGGGATCTTTCTTTGAATCCCTTAAGTCGAGGAGATAATATGACCCGTTTTTCAGGACTTTGCTGATAACGAAAGGTCCTTCCCATGGAGGGGATAATTTGTGCTGCCGGCTTTGCACAAGCCGAAGCACTAAGTCGCCTTCTCGAAAAGATCGATTCCGCACTCTACGGCTTTGATAGCGACGTAGATCTTGCTGATAGATGGAGGATCGTTGGAGAGCCAACTCTATTTCTCCTTCGAGGATGTCTAAGCCGTCTTGACGTGCTTCTTCTGCGTCTTCATCGACGTAGGCTGCAACTCGAGGTGAATCGTAGATCATGTCGGTTGGGAGTACCGCTTCTGCACCATAAACCAGGAAGAAAGGGGTGAAGACGATTGATCTATCTGTGGTAGTACGAATACTCCATAAGACTGCCGGCAATTCATCAACCCAAGAACCGGCTGCTCGATGCAATGGGGTTTCAAGCCTTGGCTTAATACCTTGCAGAATAATGCTGTTAGTGCGCTCTACCTATCCATTGGATTGCGGGTGTGCCACCGATGCCACGTCGAGCCGAATTTTTTATCGGCTACAAAACTTCGATAGCTCACCGACGGTAAAGTTTATGCCATTGTCAGTGATAATGCTATGCGGTATGCCGAATCGAGTAGTTATCTCGACGATGAACTTTGCAGCTGTAGCTCCGTCGAGTTTCTTGGTGGGCTTTGCCTCCACCCACTTTGTGAAATTGTCGACCGCCACCAGCAGGTGAGTTAAGCCTCCTCTTGCCGTCTTGAAAGGTCCCACCATGTCGAACCCCCAGACCGCAAACGGCCAAGTAATAGGTATCATCCGGAGCTCCTGAGCCGGCAAGTGAACCTGCTTTGCATAGCACTGACATCCTTCACAAGTCTTGACGATGTTGATAGCATCCTCCTTAGCCGTTAGCCAGAAGAATCCGTGCCGAAACGCCTTAGCGACCAACGCCTTTGCCGCCACGTGATGCCCACATTCGCCGGAGTGGATTTCCTCAAGGATTTTCCACCCTTCTTCTGGAGAGACGCATCTTTGGAAGATGCCGGATGTGCTCCATTTGTAAAACTGTCCGTCAATAATCGTGTATGCCTTAGCTCGGCACTCAATTTGACGGCCCAACACCTCGTCGTCCTTGGGCAGTTACTTATTAATCAGGAAATCAATGTAAGGCGTGGTCCAATCTGGGGTTACCAAGCATACTTGAACTGATTCTGTCGACAAGGGATAATCTTCGTCGCCGCCTTTGATGGACGGCTTATGTAGATGGTGGAGAAATACATCTGGGGGCACTGCCTTTTGCCTGGAGCCTATTCTGGCCAAGGCGTCAGCAGCTTCATTGTCATCTCGGGAGATATGTCGGACCTCTAAGCCGGCAAAGCATTTGCCGAATTCATCGACTGTTCTCCTGTATTCCGCCATTGTGGGACTTTTCGTGTCCCAACATCCATCTAGTTGTTGTACAACAAGAACCGAGTCGCCATAGCAGAGGATGCGTTTTACTCCCAACTCCTTAGCCATATGAAGGCCATGGAGGAGAGCCTCATACTTTGCTACGTTGTTGGTGGCGTTGAAGTGGATTCGGATGACATAACTGAGCTTGTCACCCTTAGGCGATTTTAGCACTACTCCAGCCCCCGAGCCTTCCTTCATCTTTGAACCATCAAAGTGCATTATCCAGTATTGAGAATCCGGCAAAGGTGTGCTCTCCATCGCCTCTGTCCAGTTTGCAACAAAGTCGGCTAGAACTTGAGATTTGATGGCGGTCCTCGGCTTACACTGGATGTCAAAGGCTGCTAACTCGATGCCCCATTTGGCAACTCGGCCCGTTGCGTCGGCATTGTTGATGATATCATTCAATGGAGCTTTGCTGACCACCGTGATTGTGTGATCATGGAAATAATGCCGTAGCTTTCTGGCGGCAAAGAATACACCATAGGCTAACTTCTGTTAGTGAGGGTAGCGCTGCTTTGAATCTGAGAACACCTCGCTAATGAAATAGACAGGGCACTGATCTGGCCATTACTTCCCTTCCTCCAGGCGCTCCACTACAATGACGGCACTTATCATGAAATTCGTGGCCGACATGTAGAGGAGAAGCGGCTCTTTTTCCCTCGGAGCTGCCAAGATTGGATCATGCGTCAATGTATACTTCAGCTGCGCCAAAGCTGCCTCTACTTCCTCTGTCCAAACAAAATTGTCCGACTTCTTGAGGAGCTTGTATAATGGCAATGCTTTGTCACCAAGTTGACTAACGAATCGGCTTACAGCCGTGGCAGAACCCGTAAGCCGCTGTATGTCCTTCAGACAAGTCGGCCTCTCGATGTTCTGAATCGCCTTTATCTTTTCTGGGTTAACTTCAATTCCTCTAGGCTCTGATGTTCTTCCCGGCTTCTACCAGCCTCACGATGGCGTGAAGAACCTGTCCGGGATTCCGCACCTCTAGGCTGCTTGTCCTTCGGGTCCTTGTCGCCTCCTTTGTTGTGGCTGCTTGAGTCGGCATGATCATCGTCTGGGTCTGCTGGTGCAGCAGCCATCGGCTTCTTGGCTGTCGAGTTGCAAAGACGAGAGTCGTCAACAAGCCGTCCAGACTTTACTTGCGAGTCATTTTGATGTTGTTGTGCAACCTCCAGTAGATAAGCCGAATATTTGAGGCGAGCGTCACGGTCCAACAATTTGTCGAACATGACCTCCTAGGCCGCCTCCATGTTTTTGGCTGGGGTGTTGAAGTAACACAAATTAGTCACCGGGTCACGTCGGTGGTGGTACTTTCTCCAGACTGAATTAACATGGTCGGCTTCCCACTTGCTGCGGAAATCCAACCTCTTGTGCAGATTCTTGTCATGAGCCGGACGGAAAACATCGTCGGCCCCCTTTTCTCTCTGCGTCCAGATGAACTCTGTTTCCTTGTTTGTGATCTCAACTTCGCGCTCCGCTATCTGGGCTGCTTGCTCTTCTAGCTCGGCGTGGCGCTTTTCAATGTCGGCTAGCGATGCGTTAGGAGGAAGTGGTGTTAGCAGTTGCTTGTACTTTGCCATCCTTTCTTCGTGCTCCTCCGTTGCTTCGCCGGCCGCAGCGTTAATGTCGTCTCCTGCAGCCGGCAATCCACCAGTTCCCTTCATTGGAGCCAGTGGTGGCACAAAGTCCACCTTTTGATTTCCGGCTTCCGGAGTTCTTTCTTCGCCATTGGCGGCTTTCGAGGTATTGGGGTCATCCCTTGGATCAGAGACGTCACCCATTAAGACCTCGACAGGGCGTCCTAAGCAGGATGCAACTTTCCGACTAAAATCGTCGGATTCTCCTTCAGATTCGAGGCTCTGCTCCATATGGGCAGTGTCCCCAGATCCGGCTTCTGAATCAGCCCCGGCCTGCAAAGAAGGATAGACTTAGGTTCTGTCATCGACTCATTAGAGCCAGATTCTTCTAAGATGCCAACAAAGAGGAAGTCCGGCGCCGCCATGGTGGAACTTGCGTCGTCTTCAGAATCTTCACCGTCAGCATCGAAAGCTAGATCCAGATCGCAATCTCCTCAGAGTCCAGATCCGATCCCTCGTCGAAGTTGCTTGGGTGGGTGGCGGGCATGATCGAGGTGAAGCCGAGATCGTCCAAAGCCTGGGCGGTAGTGAAGCCGACGAAGATGTTGAAGCCACCGATAGAGACCGTGGACCAACCGGCGGGATCCTCCTTTGCCGGTGTCCAGAAACCGTCGTTGAAGACGTGGCCAGCTCCTGATTCGTCGAAGTAGCTCACCAAGCCGACTACGATGGTGTTGCCGACTCCGCCCATGGATCCCGGATGGAACGAAACCCCGGACATCTCTTGCCCCACGGTGGGCGCCAACTGTCGTGGTATTGTCGAATCTAGCCGCGGCAGGGGTGCCATCGATCTAGGTAGAGAGAGGGGTTTAGGAGATGTGGGGTATTCCGGTGACGGGATGACAAAGGGTTTACCCAGTTTCGGATCTCTCAACGGTGGCGAAACCCTATGTGCTGCTATAATTCACTATAAGGCAATATACGCCGATTACAATGAAAGGTGTGTTAGAGCTTGCCCTGAGGCGTCCCTTAGGCCGGCTTATAAAGGCATCCGGACCTAGGGCTTACAGGAGGAAACCTAACCAACTAAGTCACAGAGTTCTACTCTAATTCGGCTTGGGCCCTGCCTTGTGGGCTAAGTCTTCCGCAATGCAGGCCGGCTTCTGGAACCTTCCCTTAGCCGGATGGGCCTCCTGTGCTTCATCGTACTGGGCCGCCCGGTAAGCCGGATTTCGGCTTACCACCACTATGGGCCACCCTGGTACGCTGGCTATTAGTCTTCTTCGTGAGGGTACCTGTTCGGCATAACCCCAACAGGCAGAGTGCCGGGATCAGCTTCAGATTGGACCCCGAACTAGGGTTTTCGGTGACGGCGCGTCGGGGTCGAGTTTCTGGAAAATAATGGTCGCCTCGATGTTTTTAGGTTATTTCTGATTTTATATGCGTCGGAGCGGGTCGAGGAGGTGCCCCACGGACAGGGGCGGGCCCCACCCACGGGTCCACCTAGGGCCGCGGCAGGGGGGCGTGTCTGCCCTGTGGGCCGCCTCCGAGGCTCCCCTTCGGACTCCGTCTTCGTCTTGGCGTAAAAATAATCCCCATAAATTTTGGTCCAATTCCGAGAATATTTGCAGAAGTAAATTTCTGAAACAAAAAGACAGCAGAAATAGGGAACTGGCACTTGGCATCTTGTCAATAGGTTAGTCCGACAAAATGCATAAAAATGATATAAATGACAGTAAAAACATGTGACAATAACACAAAACTAGCATGGATCACTCAAAAATTATAGATACGTTTGAGACGTATCAGCATCCCCAAGCTTAACTCCTACTCGTCCTAGAGTAGGTAAGTGATAACAAATAATTTTTTATGAGACATGCAACCAACACATTCTTGATCAAGATAGTGATGTAAATCAAAGGATTGAATGAAGAGATACAAAACAACTGTCTATAATTGATAGCAAGAAAGCAATGAATAAACAAGTTGAATCATCCAAGCAAAACCTTTCATAAATAGTATGTCAAAGACATGAAAACAATGTGATCAACATATTTGACTAATTCACAACGATAATAATTCCATGACAAAAGTGTTTGAGAATCAACACAAAGGAAGATGTAAGCATTAGCAAAGAGCTTCAACTTCCAACGGCTTATCTTATAGATAAAGTCAATATAAAGATTCATGTTTAATCTTGATAATGTAATATGCTCAACGATACCCAGGGTTAATGCTAGATGTTTGCTTTTGTGGAGATAGAAGGAAAAAAAGGAAAACTGACTCAACATTAAAAGTAAAGAAAGGCCCTTCGCAGAGGGAAGCAGGGATTAGTCACGTGCTAGAGCTTTTTGGTTTTTAAAACAGAAGTAAAATGATTTTGAGGTATGCATGCTTTCGTCAACGACTTCAAACAGAGAATCTATCTAGTCCCTCATGACAAGCAAGGTTTTTAGACTTGTGAGAGCAGCTGGTTCTTAGAAGAGCGAGTACGCTCTTCTTTCTCCTGGTTTCACCACTGTCCAATGTTTGGGCTAATTTCTTAGATTTGCATTGCGCGGAGGAGAATTGTGAGTTATATTTATATTTTTACTTAAGCTGCTCTCGGGTTGATTCAAGTGAAGACGTAATCCATCAACACCGGGTGAAAGGGGGAAATGACCTCGCTTGTCACAAGTTATATCTAGCTCTCTACTACTCCCTCATGAGCTTAAAAACAGAGGCACAAAGAAGAAGTATTTTGAATTTTTAAAGGTAGCACATGACAAATTTACTTGGAATGGTAGGAAATACCATTCCATAGGTAGATATGGTGGACTCAGCTGGCAAGAAAGTTTGGCTTTGGGGATTGGACGCACGAGTGAACTGATGTCTACTACACGCTTCTATTCTTGTAGATTTGTTGAGCCTCCAAGCGCAGAGGTTTATAGGACAGCGGCAATTTTCCCTTAAGTGAGTAACCCAAGGTTTATCGAATCCACGGGAGGTAGAGGTCAAAGATATCCCTCTCAACCAACCCTGCAATTAAGATACAAGAAGTCTCTTGTGTCCCCAACACACCTAATACAATTGTCAGTTGTATATGTGCACTAGTTCGGCGAAGAGATGGTAAAATGCAAGTGATATGGATGGTAAAAGTTGATTTTGTAATTCTGTAATAAAAATGGCAGCAAGCAAACAAGTGACAAAAGTGACTAAAAACGGTGTATCAATGCTTGGAAACAAGGCCTAGGCTTCATACTTTCACTAGTGACTACTCTCAACATCATTAACATAATTAAACACATGATAGTTCCCACAAAAATACATGCATGGTAGACGTTACTCGGAGATAATTCTTTTGTGGATCAAATAGGATGAGAATTGCGTAGGGCTACGAAAAGCACACCTTAAAGTTCGTATTCCACATCTATGGACACTTCATGCTGTCACTATCCGCATCCAAAGATAGTACTAACAAACACCACAACCTATTTCTTGAATAGTCTCTTTCTTCAATAACACAAGCATCAAGAAACCTCATGATCTATTCAATCCAACAAATAAAGAACAAACTCATGATGAAGATCCTTCCAATCTATTATCCATAGAGTCACACACGGCACCCATCCTGTCACCGAGATACCATGATCACAACGGTGGCTCCGGAAATTGTACTAAATAACACCACTTGAGCAACATCATATCCATTACACATAGGGAAACATCATGTATTCAACTACACTAACAAAGCTCATGATCACAACGAAGATCACATCATGGGAGAGAGAGATAACCACATAGCTACTTGTATAAGCCTCAGCCCCGGTGAGGGACTACTCCCTCCTCGTCGCGGGAAGCAGCGGTGTTGATGGAGATGGCCCCGACGGTCGATCCCCGTCCCGGCAGGGTGCCGGAATAGGACCTTCTAAACCCCCGAAACTTGTCGGCGATGGCGGCAGAGCTCTGTTGCGTATTTGGGAAAATCCTCCGGGGTTAGGGTTTTTGCGTCGGGGGTGATTTATAGGCAAAAGGGCGTCGCAAGGAGGTCTCCGAGGGGCCCAGACGGGTCTCGCCCGTGGCCCCCCTTAGACCCGCGTGGGGAGGCCGCCCCTGCCTTGTGGGCCTCCCCAGGGTCGCCCTTCTGGCTACCTTCCTCATTTGTCCAATAAAAAATCCCCGTAAATTTTCATCCAATTCCGAGAATATTTTCAGAAGTAACTTTCTGCAACAAAATCAGCACAAAAACAGGGAACTGGCACTGGGCATCTTTTCAATAGGTTAGTCCAATAAAATGCCTTAAAATGATATAACAAGATGGCAAAAACATGTGACAATGACATAAAACAAGCATGTATCGCTCAAAAATTATAGATACGTTTGAGATGTATCAGCATCCCCAAGCTTAACTCCTACTCGTCCTCGAGTAGGTAAGTGATAACAAAATAATTTTTTATGAGACATGCAACCAACACATTCTTGATCAAGATAGTGATGCAAATAAAAGGATGTGAATGAAGAGATACAAAACAATTGTCTATAATTGATAGCAAGAAAGCAATGAATAAACAAGTTGAATCATCCAAGCAAAACCTTTCATAAATAGTATGTCAAAGACATGAAAACAATGTGATCAACATATTTGACTAATTCACAACGATAATAATTTCATGACAAAAGTGTTTGAGAATCAACACAAAGGAAGATGTAAGCATTAGCAAAGAGCTTCAACTTCCAACGGTAAAGTCAATATAAAGATTCATGTTTAATCTGACAATGCGATATGATAAATGATACCTAGGGTCAATGCTAGATGTTTGCTTTGGTGGAGATAGAAGGAAGAGGAAAACTGACTCAACATTAAAAGTAAAAGAAATGCCCTTCACAGAGGGAAGCAGAGATTAGTCATGTGTTAGAGCTTTTTTTTTTATGAAACAGAAGTAAAACAATTTTGAGACATGCATGCTTTCGTCAACGACTTCACAACAGAAAAGCTATCAAGTCCCCCATAACAAGCAAGGCTTTTAGACTTGTGAGAGCAGCTGGTTTTTAGAGGAGCGAGTACGCTCCTCTTTCTCCTTGGTTTCACCACTGTCCAATGTTTTGAGCTAATTTCTCAGATTTTCATTGAGCGGAGGAGAATGGTGAGTTTTATTTATATTTTGCTTAAGTTGCTCTCGGGTTGATTCAAGTGAGGACGTAATCCATCGACACCGGGTGAAAGGGGGGAAATGACCTTGCTCGTCACAAGTTATATCTAGCTCTCTACTGCTCCCTCATGAGCTTAAAATAGAGGCACAAAAAGGAGTATTTTGAATTTTTAAAGATAGCACATGACAAATTTACTTGGAATGGCAGGAAATACCATGCATAGGTAGATATGGTGGACTCAGCTGGCAAGATAATTTGGCTTTGGGATTTGGAAGCACGAGTGAAACCATACACTCAGTACGAATTTTTGGGCTTAGCAAAGAAGGTATTTGAAGCAAACATCTAAAATTAATGGGTAACATAGTAGCATAAGACATTTATCATTCATAACCACAAAAGCTCCACACCGTCTCCAATGTTGACCAAACAATTCTTTTGATGGAAAGATTAGCTTAATGAATTAACAACTATGAAACACCACACAGTTTCAAGTTTTTAACAGTATTTGTTTACTAATCAATTCCACTCAAATAACCAGCAAGTTTAAGCATTCATCCTAATATCTCAAAACAAATGAGAAGTATCAATTATCCACACAATGATCTACAATACTATGCAGGCTTTTCATTTCATTCCAATATATATCACATGAATAGCATTTTGTCCCTTTGACAATTCAAGCAATTTACCAATAACAACTCTCCAACAAATATAAGTGAAGAACATGAGAGTTTAACAACAACTACTAGCAGCTCTAAACAAGATAAAAGCTAAAAGCGAGAGCTTACTAACAAACAAACAGTAGCTAAGAATACTCAACAAGATATAAGCGAAGCAAAGGAGTATTTAAATGAAAAAGTGGAGCGTGTCTCTCTCCCACACAAACAAAGCAAGGATCCAACAAGCATATGACCAGCAAACAAACAAAACAAAACTGAAAGTAAAAAGACGCTCCAAGCATAGCACATAATATGTAAAGTGAAAAAAAAACGAAGTTCAATGAAGACGACCTTATGATAGTCGATGAAGATGAGGGGTTGCCTTGGGCATCCCCAAGCTTTGAATCTTGATGGTTCTTGATATTCAGAGGGGATGTCGTGGGGGCATCCCCAAGCTTGAGCTCCGACCTATCATCAATTTCTTCATATTCCTCTCCTTTGGAACTTAAATACTCTATTCACACAAAACTTCTCATGATTTGATTAGAGGGTTAGTGCTCATAAATTAAAATGCACATGTGTTCAACTCATAACAAATTGCAAACAAATTCATTGGGCATTAGCTACTGTTTATTAAGCCTCAATGTGGCACTCTACCCCTAGAGTATCACATATGACGATGGTAAGAGACAAATGCAAAATAAAAGTAGAATCTGTCAAAATCTGAACAGTCTGTAAAGATTGAATTTTTCGAGGTACTTCTGCAGCTCAAATAAAAAAAATTAAAACTAACGAAAGATAAATAAAAGCATCAGGCTTACTGTAAAAAATTATCAGAAAAGATAAAATTCTGGCAATTTCAGGATTTTCGTGCAAAAGGCGCACATAATCTATTTTTGGACAGCAACACAATACCTCACACTTTCAATGCATTACAGGCTAAACTTGGCACAAAAAAATAAAATAAAAAAATACAATCAAGTTGCTACAGAGGCAACAACTCCATGAATCAAGAAAAGCAAAAATAAAACTAAAAGTAAAAGATGGGTTGCCTCCCAACAAGCGCTTTTCTTTTAAGCCTTTTAGCTAGGCATGATAATTTTAATGATGCTCTCATAAGAATAAGAGTTGGAACGCAAAAGAGAGCATCATGAAGCAAATATCAAACACATTTAAGTCTAACTCTCTTCCTATGCATAGGCATCTTGTAAGAAAATAATCATTGGAGCATAAAGCATTAAGCATAGGAAGGCAAAGCAAGTGCAACATTAAAACATTCAACATAAAGAGGGGAAACTTCATAAGATGAAAATTTATATAACCACACTCCCCTCTCTCATAACAACTTTCAGTAGAATCATAATAAAACTCAATAACATAGCATCACATAAAGTATTTTTTCTTATGATTCACATGCATAAAAGTATTATTATTACTCTCCACATAAGTAAAATCTTTCTCATTAGTATTAGTGGGAGTAACACAATCATAATCATCATTGTAATCATCATAAATAGGAGGAATATCATAATCATAATAAACTTTTTCCTCAATAGTTGGTGGACTGAAAATATCACATTCGTCATTATAATCATCATATATAGGAGGCATAGTATCATCAAAGCAAATTTCCTCCTTCCAGCTTGGGGACTAAAAAGATCATATTCATCAAAACCGGCATCCCCAAGCTTGCAATTTTCCATAGCATTAGCAACAATGGCATTCAAAGAAATCATACTAATAACATTGCTACTAGCATGATTGTTATGCAAATAAAGTTCCATAGGTTTTTTCAATTTTCTCTTCAAAAGCATCATGACCAATTTCAATATAAAGTTTATAAAGCTCTCTCATTTTTGTTGTTTTCCATTAAGCCTAACTAGTGAAATAAAAACAAGAAACAAAAAGATTTAATTGCAAGATCTAAAGAAGATACCTTCAAGCACTCACCTCCCCAACAACAATGCTAGAAATTAGCTTCGTCGTCGGAGTGTGAGTACCGCTTACCTTTCCTCCCCGGCAACGGCACCAGAAAAGAGCTTGATGTCAAAGATATCCCTTAAGTGAGTAACCCAAGGTTTATCGAATCCACGGGAGGTAGAGGTCAAAGATATCCCTCTCAAACAACCCTGCAATTAAGATACAAGAAGTCTCTTGTGTCCCCAACACACCTAATACAATTGTCAGTTGTATAGGTGCACTAGTTCGGCGAAGAGATGGTAAAATGCAAGTGATATGGATGGTAAAAGGTGATTTTGTAATTCTGTAATAAAAATGGCAGCAAGCAAACAAGTGACAAAAGTGACTAAAAACGGTGTATCAATGCTTGGAAACAAGGCCTAGGCTTCATACTTTCAGTAGTGACTACTCTCAACATCATTAACATAATTAAACATATGATAGTTCCCACAAAAATACATACATGGTAGACGTTACTCGGAGATAATTCTTTTGTGGATCAAATAGGATGAGAATTGCGTAGGGCTACGAAAAGCACACCTTAAAGTTCGTATTCCACATCTATGGACACTTCATGCTGTCACTATCCGCATCCAAAGATAGTACTAACAAACACCACAACCTATTTCTTGAATAGTCTCTTTCTTCAATAACACAAGCATCAAGAAACCTCATGATCTATTCAATCCAACAAATAAAGAACAAACTCATGATGAAGATCCTTCCAATATATTATCCATAGAGTCACACACGGCACCCATCCTGTCACCGAGGTACCATGATCACAACGGTGGCTCCGGAAATTGTACTAAATAACACCACTTGAGCAACATCATATCCATTACACATAGGGAAACATCATGTATTCAACTACATTAAAAAAGCTAATGATCACAACGAAGATCACATCATGGGAGAGAGAGATAACCACATAGCTACTTGTATAAGCCTCAGCCCCGGTGAGGGACTACTCCCTCCTCATCGCGGAAGCAACGGTGTTGATGGAGATGGCCCCGGCGGTCGATCCCCGTCCCGACAAGGTGCCGGAACAGGACCTTCTGAACCCCCGAAACTTGTCGGCGATGGCGCAGAGCTCTGTTGCGTATTTGGGAAAATCCTTCGGGGGTTAGTGTTTTTGCGTCGGGGGTGATTTATAGGCAAAAGGGCGTCGCGAGGAGGTCTCCGAGGGGCACAGACGGGTCTCGCCCGCGGCCCCCCTTAGACCTGCGTGGGAGGCCTCCCCTGCCTTGTGGGCCTCCCCCAGGGTCGTCCTTCTGGCTCCCTTCCTCATTTGTCCAATAAAAATCCTCGTAAATTTTCGTCCAATTCCGAAAATATTTCCAGAAGTAACTTTCTGCAACAAATCAGCACAAAAACAGGGAACTGGCAATGGGCATCTTGTCAATAGGTTAGTCCAATAAAATGCCTTAAAATGATATAACAAGATGGTAAAAAATGTGACAATGACATAAACAAGCATGGATCACTCAAAAATTATAGATACGTTTGGGACGTATCATGAACCATACACTTAGTACGAATTTTTAGGCTTAGCAAAAAAGTGTTTGAAGCAAACATCTAACAATAACCGGTAACAGAACAACATAAGACATTTACCGGTCATAACCATAAAAACTCTACACCGTCTCCCTTGTTGACCAAACAATTCTTTTGATGGAAAGATTAGCACTATGAATTAACAACTGTGAAAAACCACACAATTTCAAGCTTTCAACCATATTTCTTTACTAATCAATTCCACTCAAATAACCAGCAAGTTTAAGCATTCAACTTAACATCTCAAAACAATTGAGAAGCATCAAGTATCCACACCATGATCTACAAAACTATGCAGGCTTTTCATTTTATTCTATCATCACACAAATAGCATTTTGTCGCATTGACAATTCAAGCAATTTTTCAACAACAACTCTCCAACAAGTATAAGTGAAAAACAAGAGAGTTTAACTTAACGAATAGCAGCTCTAAACAAGATAAAAGCTAAAAGAGAGAGCTTAGTAGAAAACAGACAGTAGCTAAGAATACTCAAAAAGATATAAGCGAAGCAAAGGAGTATTTAAACGAAAAGCGGAGCGTGTCTCTCTCCCACACAAATAAAGTTAGGATCCAACAAAGATATGACTAGCAAACAAACTAACAAAACTTAAAGTAAAAAGACGCTCCAAGCATAGCACATAATATGTAAAGTGATAAAAACGAAGTTCAACGAAGACGATCTTATGGTAGTCGATGAAGATGAGGGGATGCCTTGGGCATCCCCAAGGTTTGACTCTTGATAGTTCTTGATATTCAGAGGGGGTGCCATGGGGCATCCCCAAGCTTGAGCTCTGATCCATCTTCGATTTCTTCATATTCCTCTCCTTTGGAACTTAAAAACTCCCTTCACACAAAACTTCTCATAATTTGATTAGAGGGTTAGTGCTCATAAATTAAAATGCACATGTGTTCAACTCATGAAAAATTGCAAACCAACTTCATTAAATATTAGCTACTGTTTACTAAGCCTCAATGTGGCACTCTACCCCTAGAGTATCACATATGACAATGGTAAAGAGACAAATGCAAAATAAAAGCAGAATCTGTCAAAATCTGAACAGTCTGTAAAGATCGAATTTTTCGAGGCACTTCTGCAGCTCAAATAAAAAAACTTCAAACTAATTAAAGATATATAAAAGCATCAGGCTTTCTGTCAAAAATTATAAGAAAAAGATAAAATTCTGGCAATTTTATGATTTTCGTGCAACAGGCGCATAAAATCTGTTTTTGGACAGCAACACAATACCTCGCACTTTCAATGCATTAGAGGCTAAACTTGGCACAAAAAACCAAAATAAAAAGATAAAATGAAGTTGCTAAAAAGGTAATAACTTCATGACTCAAGAAAAACAAAAAGCAAACTGAAAATAAAAGATGGGTTGCCTCCCAACAAACGCTTTTCTAACACCTTTTAGCTAGGCGCAATGCCAAATATCAATCTTTTTCGGAGGCCTTTGCAACATCAAGAGCATAGCTTGACCTTATGATTGATTCAAAAGGAAACTTCTTTCTATTTCTAGGGAAGTGTTCCATCCCTTTTTTAAGGGGGAACTGAAACCTTATATTTCCCTCTTTCATATCAATAATAGCACCAACAGTTCTCAAAAAAGGTCTTCCCAAAATAATAGGGACAAGAAGCATTGCACTCGATATCCATAAAATAAAATCAACAGGAACATAATTATCATTAACAACAATAAGGACATCATCAACTCTACCCAAAGGTTTCTTTTTAGAAGAATCAGCAAGATGAACATTTAAATAGCACTCTTCCAAAGGATTTAAATCAAGCATATTATAGAAACTTTTAGGCATAATAGAAACACTTGCACCAAGATCACATAAAGCATTACAATCAAAGTCATTTATTTTCATCTTAATAGTGGGTTCCCAACCATCTTCTAACTTCCTAGGGATAGAGGTTTCAAGCTTTAGTTTTCTTCCCTAGCCTT
This sequence comes from Puccinellia tenuiflora, assembly GCA_012064385.1. Taxonomy (NCBI): domain Eukaryota; kingdom Viridiplantae; phylum Streptophyta; class Magnoliopsida; order Poales; family Poaceae; genus Puccinellia; species Puccinellia tenuiflora. The sequence goes on along the minus strand of QRDG01000232.1, from coordinate 747,261 downwards.
GATAAGAGCATCGGTAATGTGTTTGGTAAAGGCAAGATTTATTTTACTAGCATCCGGTGTCTTAGCAAGTTTTTGTAGGAACTTAATGACTTCAGTAAGATTGCAATTATCAAAATCAATTTCATCATCTTTAAATAAACTAGGAGGATCCTCTTTAGTGGTTTGGATAGTATAAACTTTAACAATTTTCCTATTCATTTTAGCAATTCTAGCTTCTTCAGCCTCTCTAGCCCACCTAGCTTTCAAGAGCCATCATCCTTTCATTTTCATTAATTTGAAGAGAGATAGTATTTAAAGATTCAGTATGTTTGTCTTGATTTTGAGTGGTTCTAATTTTCAAAATTTCAACATCATGAGCAAGAACGTCTACTTTAGAGACTAGACTATCCAGTTTTTCCAACTTCTCTTCAACAGTTTTGTTAAAAGCTTTTTGCGAAGTGATAAATTCCTTTAAAACATTTTCAAGATCAGAGGACACATTCTTATTAGGATTATAAGAATTACCATAAAAGTTGCCATTATTGGGAGGATAAGGCTTATAGTTGTTACTACCAAAATTATTTCGATAAGCATTATTGTTGAAGTTGTTTCTATTAAGAAAATTAACATCAACTTGATCCTTTTCTTGGGCAATTAATGAAGCAAGTGGAACATTATTGGGATCAATATTAGACTGATTGGTAGCAAGCATAGACATAATCATATCAACCTTATCACTCAAAGAGGAGATTTCCTCGACAGAATTTACCTTCTTACCACTTGGAGCTCGTTCGGTGTGCCATTGTGAATAATTTGTCATCATCTCATCCAAGAGTTTAGTTGCTGCACCTAATGTTGTGGACATGAAGGTTCCTCCCGCGGCCGAGTCCAAAAGGTTCCTTGAAGAAAAATTCAAACCTGCATAAAAAGTTTGGATAACCATCCACATAGTTAATCCATGCGTGGGACAATTCTTAACCATAAATTTCATTCTCTCCCAAGCTTGAGCAACATGTTCATTATCAAATTGTCTAAATTTCATAATGTTACTCCTTAGTTGTATGATTTTAGCAAGTGGATAATATTTTCCAATAAAAGCATCTTTGCATTTAATCCAAGAATCAATGCTATTTTTAGGCAAAGACAATAACCATTCTTTTGCTCTCCCTCTCAAAGAGAAAGGGAAAAGTTTCAGTTTTATGATGTCACTTTCTACCTCTTTATACTTTTGCATATCACATAACTCAACAAAGTTATTTAAATGAGAGGCGGCATCATCAGTACTAGCACCAGAAAATTGCTCTTTCATAACAAGATTTAGCAAGGCAGGTTTAATTTCATAAGATTCCGCTTTAGTAGCGGGTGGAGAAATTGGAGAGCATATGAAATCATTGTTCTTAGTGCTAGTAAAGTCACACAACTTGGTGTTTTCAGTAGAATACATAACGATAAGATAAAATAACAAGACAGGAATAAAGACTACACTAATTTTTTTGGGTTTTTTAAAATTTTGAAACAGGAAAATAAACTAAACGAGATATAAAGCAAGCAAGACAAAAACAAAGTAAAGAGATTGAGAGTATGAGACTCCCCTTGCTGTAGCTCCAAAGTCCCCGGCAACGGCGCCAGAAAAGAGCTTGCTGCTGTATTAAAATAAGTTAGGTGGTGCCCTAAGCGAAGGCAGAATTGTAGCTAGTAGCAGTTTTCCCTCGTTTAACGAGCCGAGGTTTATCGAACCAGTAGGACTTTTAAATCAACAACAAGGTGAATGTTGAAGATCTCTGGCGCTTGACCTTGAACAGACGCGGACCTGCACACACTCAACCAAAATACTTTGCCCCCAACGGCGGAAAGGTTGTCAATCTTTCCGGTCTCGCAGAAAACAAAGCGGTTAATTGTATGATGAAATAGATAAAATATGAAAAGTGACCAGAGGAATAATGGTAATTAAAAGCAAGTAAATGAGGTTGTAAACAATGTAAAAAGATGGACCGGGGGCCATGGGTTCACTAGTGGAGTCTTTCAAGTAAATAAAATATGCATGTGATGGGTGAACGAATTACAGCTAGGCAATTGACAAGATCATGACACAAACACAATTTAGCTATGAAAAAAGGACATGATAATATTTATGGAGGCGTCACGACAAGGAACAAAGACCATTGAGTCTAACTACGTCTTTGTCTAAAAAGTCCACCGTGGGATCGCTATCCAGCCTGTCACCCAACGGTATTAAGTTGCAAGCAACAGACAATTGCATTAAGTAAAGTGCATGAAGTAAGCAATACTAATATCAAAAGAGACATTAACACCGCTGTTTTACCCTTAGTAGCAACAACACACCCTCGCCCTTAGACGTTTCTGTCACTCGTGCCCAGGAACAAAAAGGGGCATGAACCCACTATCTAGCATAAATACCCTCTCTTGGAGATACACACAATCACTTGGCCAAAGTAACTACGCACCTCGGAGAGCATGCAAGAACATAAATTACTCATATAAGAATCATGCACAATCTGAACATAACTTCATAATCCATCGGATCCCAGCAAACACATCACATAGCATTATAATAATCGATCTTGATCATGTTAGGCAGCTCACAAGATCATAAGACATGAAGCACAAGAGAGAGAGAGACTACCAACTAGCTACTGCCATGGACCCGTAGTCCAAGGTGAGACTACTCACAAATCATCCCGGAGGAAGGCATGACGATGAAGAGCCCTCCGGGATCGATCTCCCCTCCGGCAGAGTGCCGGGATCAGCTTCAGATTGGACCCCGAACTAGGGTTTTCGGTGACGGCGCGTCAGGGTCGAGTTTCTGGAAAATAATGGCCGCCTCGATGTTTTTAGGTTATTTCTGATTTTATAGGCGTCGGAGGGGGCCGAGGAGGTGCCCCACGGGCAGGGGCGGGCCCCACCCGCGGGTCCACCTAGGGCCGCGACAGGGGGGCGTGTCTACCCTGTGGGCCGCCTTCGAGGCTCCCCTTCGGACTCCATCTTCGTCTTGGCGTAAAATAATCCCCATAAATTTTGGTCCAATTCCGAGAATATTTGCAGAAGTAAATTTCTGAAACAAAAAGACAGCAGAAATAGGGAACTGACACTTGGCATCTTGTCAATAGGTTAGTCCGACAAAATGCATAAAAATGATATAAATGACAGTAAAAACATGTGACAATAACACAAAACTAGCATGGATCACTCAAAAATTATAGATACGTTTGAGACGTATCACCTGTCCATCGCCTCCTATAAATTCTCCTCTGACCTAAAAACAGAGGAGGCACGATCATAATCTCCAGAATACAACCGAGGCCGCCGCCATCTCAAACCCTAGTTCAGGAGGGTTCAGAAGCTCTTCCCGGCACCCTACCGGAGAGGGGAATCGACTTCGGAGGCATCTACACCACCATGCCTACCTCTGGAGTGATGCGTGAGTAGTCCACCACGGGACTACGGGTCCATAGCAGTAGCTAGATGGTTGTCTCTTCTCCTTGTACTCCATTGTTTAGATATTTTGAGCTGCCTATCATGATCAAGATCATCTATTTGTAACTGCTACATGATTGTGTTTGCATGGATCCGATAAATTGTGTAAGTCATTACTTTTGTTCAGTTATGTGTTTCATCTATGATCTTGCATTCTCTCCGATGCTAGTGGTTGCTTTGGTCGAGTAATTGTTAGTGTTGTATGAGGGAGTATTTATGTTAGATAGTGGGTTCATGCCTCTCTTTATCTGAGTTCGGTGATATGAACGGTTAAGGCTAGAGATGTGTTGTTGCCACTAGGGAGAAAACAGCGGTGTGATTTCTTCGTGTTATCTAGATTGATTACATTATGCACTTTGCTTATTGCGATGATCTGTTGCTTGCAACTTAATACTTTTGGGTGACATGCTGGATAGCGATCGCAGAGTAGATTATTAGGCATAGATGCAGTTGGATGACGGTCTATATATTTTGACGTAATGACCATATTAGATGAAGCGGTGAACTATATTGTTTTATGATAGCTTTGTTGTGCGACTACAATTCTGTCAATTGCCATGCTGTAATTTGTTAACCCATCATGTATATCTTTTGGAGAGACACCTCTAGTTAACTGTGGACCCCGGTCATATTTTCTTACATTGCTTATAACCGTTTTCATAACTTTTTATCATCATTTGCTCGCTGGTCATATTTCATCCTCATCATATTTTACATCCACACATTTAATTCTTTGTGTTTGGCAAGCCGGAGAGATTGACAACCTTTCGGTTTTGTTGGGGCAAAATAGTTTGTTGGTGATTGTATGCAGGTCCACGTCAATAATCGAGAAACGGCTCTATTGACACATTGCTAAGCCTTTTCCAAGTCCTACTGGTTCGACAACCTTGGTTTTGAAATCAAGGTAAAACTTCCGCTGCGCTGCTTCATACCTTCCTCTTGGGGTTTTCCAACAGCAATCAGCAGCGCCATCTCCATGCGCCCCCCGCACGCTCACGTCCAGCTCTAGCACGGCAAGCCCATCCGCTTCCCCGCCGACGCCACTGACTTCTCCACCTATTTAGCTCTGAACCTGTACGCATCGAGTAGCACTTCCTAGTACATAAGCACACATGCACATAGCTCTGCTTCAGGTTCGTGCAGCTAGGGATCTTCTAGCTCTGCTTCAGGTTCATGTCGCAAGTACCCGAACCCACCAGTCTATCATAAAACATCTGATGTGCTAGTGCGGCCACACTAGTACATCTGATGTGTTTTAGCCTGCAAGTACCCGAACCCACCAGTCCGCGAGCTTGGAGACCGTGGCGGCGCGGAGCTGGTTGTGGAGGTCGCGGCGCGGAGACCGTGCCGGTGGAGGAACGCGGCGGTTGCGGCGCGAAGCTGGTCGCGGTGGTTCGCCGACGAGCTCTAGCCGAAGCACCGCATCCTGAAGCCACGCCGTGGTGCTCGTGTTGCTGCTGTGGTGCTCGCCGTCGAGCGTGGCCGCGCGTGGTGCTTGTGCTGCTGTTGTGGTGCTTGCCGTGCTGCTCCTGCTCGCAGCCGTCGCGTCGCCGAGATGTCGCTCACCGCGCCCACAACCTGTTTGTGGTAATGCTGTCTGTTTGGAGGCCCTAGTTTAGGCGGTGCCGGTGTGGGCAGGGAATTTTTTTTTTTGACCGGACACTCGGCACCACCCAAAAGGACCTCCAATGGGGTGTGCCGGACATATTTTAGGCGCTCCCGTGGAGATGCTCTAAGTTAATAATTTTTTTACATTCCATGTAAAAAAAGTGTTGGATCTGAGATTTTGAAAAGTGAAATAATACTCGTGTTATGTTCACATACGTGTATAGCTAGAGTAATCGATACGCAATGCATTTTTGGAGATGACGTGACCCTTACTCTCCCGTTTATGGCGCGCTAGGCGTAGGTCGCCCTAAAGAAATCCTCCGTAGGTCCCCTTCCCAGCCATTGGATTCGTTGTATCGTACGGTGTGGAAACAGTTTAAACGTCACGCGCACAGCTAAACTTGGCCCGAGCCTAAACTTGCATGTACCCTGAATTGACTCGTGCGGCATGCAAGCTTGCATGTAGCACGGTAGGCACGCTAGCTAGCTAGCCAAGGTTGCATGCGGCGGCATCAAAATATTACCTAGACATGCTAGCTAGCACCTGTTCAGCCTAGGTCACTTTTGCTTCAGTTTGCTTTTCAAGATGGCACGGTCGCGTGTTGTCCTCATCTAGGGGGAGCCCACCACGACTGATTTCAGTTGTAGACGACGGTATTATACCAAAAATCTCACAACAAATACTGAAACATATTGAAGTAAATTAGTTTGTATTTGTAGCATAATTTATATACTTTTACAACAAAAAATACACTTAGGTAGCATTATAGCAAAAGGCTGACAGCAAAAAATAAAAAAAATATTGACACAAAAATATTGTATATTTGTAATATAAGTTATATATACTTTTACAACAAAAATACACTTCTATAGCATTACGGCAAAAAACTGACAACAAAAAGTAAAAACCACAGATACAAAAATATTGTATGTTTGTAACATAATTATTGTACATTTATAACAAAAAATCACTTATGTAGCAGTACAGTAAAAACCGGACATCAAAAAATAAAAACTACTGACACAAAAATATTTTTTGTTTGTAACATTATTATTGTACTTTTACAACAAAAAAACATATATGTAGCACATCGTCAAAAACTCACATACAAAATACGAAAAACTGTTGAAACAAAATTGGTGTATGCTTGTAGCATATTTTTTGTGGTTTTACAACAAAGCAAAAACATGTATGTAGCATTGAAGAGAGAAAATCACAAAAAAATGATCGAAACAAATTTTTTATATTTTGTAGCATATTTTGTGAAAGTTTACAACAAAAAATACGTATGTAGGATTACGGCAAACAGCACAACAAATACTCGAAAAACGATCGAGCAAATTTGGTGGAAGCTCACGCAACATGTCGTTGCTTGTAGAGTCCCGTGTCGGCGGCCTCGCAACATCGCCTCCAATGATGCAACGGCCTCACATCGTCATCGCGAAACTTTTGAAACGTCAGTGCGGACTTGCACAATGACACCAACTTGCAGCAGGCGACGCACTGGGTTGTAGCAAAAAAATAAAAATAAAATAGCTAGTACAAAAATGAGAACAGAGGCTAAAAAATGTCTTTAGGTGCATATAGCAAATCAACATGCAAATGGTGCACACGCATGAGTAGCCAAAAAAAACGCATGCACTGGTCCTGCCTAGTAATGGTGCTAGCTAGCAACAGCCGGTGGCAGCCGCTGCCTTGCATGCTGGGCAGCCTGGGCTGCGTGGGGCGACCGTGCGCATGCAACAACACATCCAGGTGTGGGCCACCATGTGAGCCAACGAGCGGAGAGAAAGAAAAAGGAAAGTAGACGTCGCGCGCGCGGGGCGACCTACGATTTCATCGCGTAGGTCGCCCTAAAACAAGCGTTTTCCTTTACTGTTCGTGCAAGTAATTCCTAATCACAGGCTTGATCCTGCAGGGACCCGAAATTGGTTCCAACTAAACCCAGGGAGCCCCGACAGAAAAGAGCCGCCCGCTCATCTTCCTTCTTTTCCCCCGACTAATCTGGACCGTCCAGTCTCCCCCACCGAGAATCACGACCCTCCGTGCCGCAACCCTAGATAGCCGCTCGCCCCTCTCCCCTCCCCTCTTCCGAGCGCCGCCATAATAAATCCACACCTCCCCCCTGCCCTTGTAAACCCCTCTCCGCCTCTTCCACACCCTCGGCTCCTGGGGTTTTCGCCGCCGCTTCCGCGATCTCGTCTCGATCCACACGAGCTGGTAAGATCCCAAGCTTCCCCCTTCCCCGAGAATTCTCCCCTCTCGCGCTTCTCAGTTGGTGGTAATTCCAGTGGAAGCTCACTGTCTCGTTCCTGTGGTGTTTCGTTTTGGTGTCGTGCAGATCTGAGATTTGGGTTGGGCGAAGGCCGGAAGCTCCTGCCGACATGGCGCTCGTGAGTTTTCATCTCGCTTGCTTTCTAGGTTTCCTTGTTGCTTATGTAGTACGGTTGCGTAGTTCGGATTGCCTGCGGAGTAGATGTTTACGTGGTCGAATGCTTTTGAGCCTCTCCGATTTGGAATTGGAGGGGGCGTTATGTGTGGTTACCTTGTTCCGATGCTTGACGCCAGTCGTAGGTCTATGTCTCTGTAGCGTATCTGCTGGATCCAGATCGCGTGTCCTCGGTGTGGGATTAATTAATGTGGTTCTGCTCCAAATATCAATTCGATAGATTGTGCTGGACCGATGGGCCATTTACTCACTTGATATTGATACTCTCTCGTGTAGATTTGTATATGATTATTCGCAACCTTAGATCTCCAGGATATGTCAGTTATCCCTAATTCTTTATTTATCTATCTATCAAGTTGCTGTAGCTTGTAGTACAACATTAGAATGGATGTTAGAAGCTTTTTTTGTGCGTGTGCCGAGAGAGAATAGTCCATCTACTTTGCTTAGCCCTTACATCAAGTTGTTCCTGCTTCCATGTATGTACTAGTTACTTTATACACTCATACTGATGATGTTCCATTGTCCTAGGTATTGCATTCTGGCACCGGCAACAAGAATGCTTTCAAGGCGCTTATCGCTGCAGAGTACTGCGGTGTCAAGGTTGAGCTGGTCAAGAACTTTGAGATGGGTGTCTCTAACAAAACCCCTGAATTTATGAAGATGAATCCCCTTGGGAAGGTACACTAATTAAATTTACAAATTAGTTCAATACAGTGACTCGGAACTAATAAAATTCTTTGTAGGTTCCTGTTCTTGAGACGCCTGATGGTGCTGTTTTTGAGAGCAACGCTATTGCACGCTATGGTATGTGTGCTGTTTCTTATTTGATTTAGCCTTACTTGACTCTTCACCGCCTAAATTAATCAGTGGTCTCCTTTATTCCTTCAGTTGCTCGCTCAAAGGCTGACAACCTTCTTTTTGGTGGTTCTCTCATTGAATATGTGAGTGATTTATCAACTACTTCTATCATCATAGCCAGTAAGTTTTAGTAATGTTCTGTTATTGGTTCATACAGGCACGTGTTGAGCAATGGATGGACTTTGCTGCCACAGAGGTTGATACCAATATTGCAAAGTGGTTGTACCCAAGGCTTGGTTTTGTGCCTTATATCCCTGCAGTAAGTTTTAGGATTGGCATGTCAGCTATATGAGCATTGGTATCCTGCAAGGTTCTAATGTTTACCATTACAGGCTGAGGAAATTGGTATTGCTGGATTGAAGAGGTCGCTTGATGCTTTGAACACTCACCTGGCCTCAAACACATTCCTTGTTGGCCATTCTGTTACCCTGGCGGATATCGTCATGACATGCAACCTCTACCATGGTTTTGCGCACCTCTTGCCCAAGACTTTCACATCTGAGTTCCCACACGTGGAGAGGTACTTCTGGACAATGGTTAACCAGCCTAACTTCAAGAAGGTCATGGGTGAGGTCAAGCAGGCAGAGGCTGTTCCTCCTGTTCAGAAGAGGGCTGCTCCTGCTAAACCAAAGGAGGTCAAGAAAGAGGCTCCTAAGGAGGAGGCCCCAAAGCCAGTGGTTGAGGCACCAGAGGAAGAGGCACCAAAGCCGAAGGCCAAAAACCCTCTTGATCTGCTGCCACCGAGCAAGATGGTGCTTGATGACTGGAAGAGGCTATACTCAAACACAAAGAAAAACTTCCACGAGGTTGCTATTAAAGGTATTACTTCAGTCTTATGGAGTCCTTACTCTATTCGTTAGTGATCTGTTGTCACTTCTGTCTGATGTTTGTTAATTGTTCAGAAGCCTGATATGTGGATTTTACAATCTAGCAAATATAATCAATAACTGATAGCTACAAATTCGTCCAGTCAACACTAAGTGATGTAAATGCTAAGAGGAATTCTCTGTCCTTTCAGTTTTCTATCTATTTAAAATTCATCAATTGATCAAAGTCATAAACTTGGGACAACAACGTTTTGTTGTGAATGTTGTGTAGGTGTCTCATTATGTCCTTGTTAGAAAGGAGACTAGAATGTCCCAGCTGTAGTGGATATACATCATTGTTGTAATGTCACCTTACATTAGCAGTATACAGTCATGTCATTCTATTTGCAACCTTCTCATTTGAAATCAAAGCGGAATTCGAAAATCCTTTTTGTTCATTTTTGTAACCCTGTCCCTCTCATGAGCTGAAACTCATATGATGTCTGTGTTTCAGGTTTCTGGGAGATGTATGACCCAGAGGGTTACTCTTTGTGGTTCTGTGAGTACAAGTACCAGGAAGAGAACACCGTGTCATATGTGACCATGAACAAGGTTGGCGGGTTCCTCCAGCGGATGGATATGTGCCGCAAGTATGCTTTTGGCAAGATGCTTGTGATTGGTTCTGAGCCGCCCTTCAAGCTCAAGGGTCTCTGGCTCTTCCGTGGCCAGGAGATCCCCAAGTTCGTCATGGATGAGGTCTACGACATGGAACTCTATGAGTGGACCAAGGTCGACATCTCTGACGAGGCGCAGAAGCAGCGTGTTGAAGCTATGATTGAGGACCTTGAGCCATTCGAGGGTCAGGCCTTGCTGGACGCCAAGTGCTTCAAGTGAGGGGAGCAGTGCTATGCATCATGATGGCATTGACAGAGAGCTATGTAGGACTTGAATTCAGTGTCGAAACAGTTGGATGTCTTTTCTTTTTTTGGAAGAGTTTGCTTGTTACTTAATGCCTATTTGACCTGCTGAACCGGTCACTTTTTGTGCTATGTCATGAGTATTTTGGGTATCTGGTGGTCTTACTTTGAGTAGTCCTAGTTATGCCATGCAATTGGGTATTTCTGGGTGATATCGTTGCTGTTATTTTTCATCTGTACCGTTCACTATCTTTTTCATTTTGTAACTTTGAAACCATCCGAATGCTGTGAAGCTGTCCGAATGTCAAAACAGGGCATGGATTACCTGCATGGTGTGACAGTTTGCCAGATGGTTCAGAACATCAGACCATTCTGCTTGCTCGTGTTCGACGACCACGAAATCATATGAATGGAGACTCTGAAGGAGATTATGAATAATTTCTGAATGACGTTTTAACATTCCTCCTGATGTTTCTCGCCGCTGCTTCTGCGATCCACACACTATGTAAGATCCCAAGCTTCCTCCCCTTGACATCCCTCTTCTCTCGCCCGACTGTGTGGTAATTCTATTTGAGCTCATAGTTCCGTTCCTGGGGTGTTTTTGTTTTGCTTTTGTGCAGACCTGAGATTCGGGATGGACGAAGCCAGCAGCTCTTGCCGACGTGGCAGTGAGTTTCATCTCTCTTCCTAGGTTTCGCTGTCGCTAATAGATGTCGATTTGATCAAGTGATGTTGAACCTCTCGATTTGGTTGGGCTGATAAACTGAAGCTGGTTGCCGATCCCCATTTATCTCACATCGCTGCCATTTTCTCCTCATACTTCTGTATGTTTGGATTCAGTTTCTGCTTCTATAGGATCTTTCGAGTCAGTGACCATGATGACCAGGTTGCTTGCCTTGAGCAGGTAGAATTGGGTGTTTCCTATTTATTTTTTCTTTCTGTCTCTCGTCTAGGTTTATTTGCTTTTATGTTTGTACAAAATTGGGAGGTTTCTTTATATGAAATAAGCATCTAAAAGCAGATACGTACTCTGGAGCATCGAGCGCACACAGTGCATGGATCATTTCCTGTTGCTTCTCATTTATGAAAGCATCATAATTTGCTAATAATAGGGAAGATTTACAACAACCTCATGGGCCTCAAGCCCTCAGCCAAGAAACTGCAACAAGCATGAATTGGCCAGTGAAGGGTGAACTAACAAAGCTACCAAAACTATCACCAAAACAACTGGTGATTTCCTACATGATCACCCTGCTAGCCAGTATTGTCTATGGCCCTGATTCCACAGGGATGCTTTGCGCCAATCTCATCACACCTCTGCTCTCGTTATAGTCTGGATCACCCTGTTTACGTCGTATGCTACCTGAATTTCTGCTATGCCTCTACTTGCGTTATGCGCTGCCCCGCTGCCTGCATTCTTGAAATGACTCAGAACTGCAGAGAAGCCTATGCCAAACAGAATCCATGTGGTGTTCGGCGAGGATCAACTGTAAAAACAAGCCAAGCGTGTGAAGAGAAAGCTTCAGAGTAAAGCACACCTTACATACGTAAAGCATTACAAGGACACCAACAAAGACGAACACTAACTGTGTCGCATGAACAACAAAAGATACTGGAAAAGAAAACCCGAAATGCGGACCCAGCCAGAGATGTCTCGAGGGAGATAGAGAGAGAGAGAGAGAGCACCAGATGTACCTTCATAGTGGAACATAGCTTCAAAAGTCATATTTCGTTCTGCCACTCTTCAAGATTAGGCACAGCATATCAGGCAATTGAGAGGTTGAATTGTAGAATTCCCATGCCTCAAGCATCAAGCGCTTTCTTGAACCTTTGAAATGGACAACCTGAAAACAACATGTCAGTTTTGGTATCTTATCAATATTCAATGAAAAAACACTGCATATATCAACATGCTCCTACGAGGCTGAGAGCTAGAGCTTCCCAAAATCAGCACGTGTAACACTGACAAGTGGCAAGAATGAAAAACACAAGTGTACCAATAACAAAGAACAAACAACTGTGCAAAGTACTAGTGCTTAACCAAAAATAAAATCTATAAGGAGGACATGGACCAAATAAGTTCTTAGTGTAGGAAAAATGATATACCTTAACATCCAAGGGCATACCATGAAACTGTCCAGCACCTTCAGGTGGAGTCCAATTATAAACTGCACAAGGCAAAAACAGAACAGATGCTCCATTGACTTCACCTGTAAATGTTTCAGGCCTAGAAAATTTCCCAAAAGCTGATGGTAGATAAGACTTGAGAACCCATGACAGTGCTAGTTGATCACCAAGCATGCGAGAAGCCTTCATATATTTTAGGTTGTATGCTTCAAGGACTTTTTTAAAGAATTCAATAGCCCTAAAAGCAAAGGAAAGAATTATATAATGTGATGCCAAGTTTTAATACTAAGATCTGTTACATACTAGTACATGTTAAAACTTACTTAGAGATGCCATCGCTGGTCCCTCTCACCGCTACAAATCCAGAGTTCAGAGGTTGGCCTTTGTTATTACGAAAAGTAAGGGCAAGGTGACAATGAGGATATGTATCGAAGATATGTCCAAGATCCTCAACCACTGCCATATCAGAATCAGTGAAAATATAATGACTAAAACTGTTCACTTGGTCAATCTCCTCAAGTTTTAGCTCCAGAAAGGCCTGAATATGAACCAGAAACACAAATATATCAGTATTTTAGAAGAAAATAATGCATATAGATGGCTGCACGGCAGTAATATTTCTAGATCACATAAGAGTAGTTCTGATTTCTGAGGAAGCATATACTCACAATGTAGGATTTGATTCTCTGAAGCATCAAATTTCCTCGAGAATAATTTCCTTCAATAGGAAGTATTGTGGTCCTCCCTTGATTTATTGACAATTTTGATTTAGGGTCAGTCAATATTATGACTTTGCTTGTCGGCATTGACACCTACAGAGTTCTATAAATAAGATCAGACGTTAAGCAAACATTCTCGCAATTACCAATATTATGTCCCTTCTACTTTAGAAGATTCAATTTATATGACAGACGGCTTCTTTTTGGCTAATTTAGAAGTATAAACAAATTTGTGAGTCGGGCTTCTATGAGAAGCTGGGGGAGGGCAGCTTCTCGGAGAAGCCCTCCTAAAAGCCGAAAAGAAGTGTGCATAAAACCGATAGTGGATTCTACAAAGGGTGTGCTAGCTGAGTCGTAGTGATGTCAATGGTTCTATTTTAGTCTTCGCTACATTTGTTCCTCTTTCTCTACTACCAAAATAACTAATTCTCAGAATTTTCCTAGCTGACAGTGATTATGAGTCATTCACAACATGCAAGAACATGATACGAAATTTAAGCATCTTGGTAGTTAGCCACTGGCTAGCACAAACAAGAAGAAAGGGAAGAAGTACCTGTATGAAACTGACGAAAGTGTTGAGAACGGCCATGGACCTTTCCTGCTTGCTGTAAGAATGCTTTCCAACAGTTACAGCATCAGATGACATTTTGCCAGCTCCAGCTGTGCCAGAATTGTAGGTTGTGAATACTGTAACAAAAGTAACAAGTTCCCCAGAATAATTTCTTTCACTTGATAAACTGATCTTATTGACAGCTTTAAGTCCTGAGGAAAATAGTAAAATGCATTCAGTAGCTACAAAATAGATGCTGATCTCACTCACGCTATAGAAGTATGAATAAAATTTATGTGGTATCCTGAAGCCTTACTGGCACTACTAATACATATCACAGAACTTCGTAGACAGTGGTCAACAGATGTTTACATTCAACACAGCATGCACAATCTTCAAGAGCTGATAACAGTACTCTCGTTTCCTACTGTCCTTTGGATTGCTTCAAATTGGGATACTACAATTAGAGACTACATGTGAGAACCGATTCTCGTGAATCAATCGTTATATGGAGATGTGCAGCAGGAAAAACACATAAATGAGTCATCTACTTTCGGACACCCATTCTTCGACTAAGAGGTCAAGAACAATAACCGCGTTTAAAGCACTGATGGTGCCAGGACTATAAGGAAGTGTTGTCAAATAAATACTCCCTCCAGTCAGAAATGATTGACGTGGAAGTGAGCTGCGGTAGTACAGATTTCTATACTGCTGGCGTCAAATCAGATAGGAGGTAGTACGTTATTGCCTGTAAGCTGTGTACTATTTCTACGTTTTTCATTAGTTTGTAATTGTACCAATATATGATGGTTTTGCATAATGTGGTGGTGTCAATTAACATTAGCTTGAATGTGGCTTCGCCAACAGCGCCACTCCCCAGGGTCCAACTCCCCTAGCTCCCAAACCCGACAGCGCAACCACAGCTGTCACAATTGACAATGGGAGAAACTGACAGAGTACGGAGGGTAACCTTGGCACTGGAGGCGATCGGTGCGGCCCTGGCCGGCAGCAGGGCCGAGTACGAGCACATCGGGACGCTTCGGCGAGGCAGGATGGGGCAGGTTCAGGCCCTTCTCCGGCGCCCAGCTCAGCCGCAGCCTGGAAACTGCAAGGACGGACACAGATTGGATCGTCAGGAGGGCAGGCTGCGCAATGCGTGCCAAAATCGAGAGGGAGGAAGGCGTCGCGGGGTCGTACCGGAGTAGATGAGCGGGGCGAGCAGGATGAGGAGGAGGAGCGGGGGGAGGGGGACCGCCCGGCTTCGGGGCCTCGAGATCGCCATGGAAGCGGCGCGCGGAGAAGGACTGGAGTGAAAGGAAAGCGATGATCTCCTCGGCGGCGGTGTGGGTATTTTTACATTTAGCCACCGTTACTTCCGCGGAAAGCGTGTTCGTGACTTCGTGTGCTGTAGTAATAGACGCAGGGCAAACAATGAAAATACATATATTTCTAAGGACCTTAACGCAAAACGTATAGCACCGCCGCCGTATTGATTCTCCTGGGGCTGTGAGCCCCATCTCCATTGTTCCTCTTCCCCGCGGCAACGCAACGCAACTCCCAGCCCCGAGCCCCAGACGTGGAGGCGACCATTCCGTCTCGTCCGCAAACCCAGCTCGAACCCTCACCTCCCCGCAGCCGGCCGGGATGTCCTCCTCATCGGCTGCCGCCGCCTCCGCGCCGGGGGCCACCCCGGCGGACGCCCTCCGCCGAAACCGCATCCTCTCCAGCAAGCTCTACTTCGACGTCCCGGGCTCCAAGGTCAGTCGCTCGCTCGGTCCCGGAAATGCTCCTCCGGTTACTCCGTTCACTCGTTAATCTGTGGCTGCGGTTGCGATTGCGTCTCGCAGGCTCCGGTGGTCTACTCCATGGCGTACGACATCGCCTTCCTCGGAATCGAGAAGATGTGAGTGAGCTGCTTCCGCCTTACCATCATGTACTTTGCTACATAGAAGTGTATTGAGGCTACAACTTACGCTGTGCACGCGACATCCTGTGCAGGCACCCGTTCGATTCCTCCAAATGGGGACGCATATGCAAGTTCCTCACCAGAGAAGGCCACCTGGAGAGGAGCCAGGTGGTTGAGCCATTGGAGGCTTCCAAGGAAGACTTGCTGGTGGTGGGAACAAAAAATTCAGGAATCTATTTTTTTTGCTTGGTTATAGCCCCATCATCTTCTTATTGTTCGATGGCGTTGCTTAACCAGGTTCACACGGAGTCATATTTGAACAGCCTCAAGAGCAGCTTCAGGGTTGCAGCCATTGTAGAGGTACTATAGTTACTCAGAACAAGTTCAGTTGGCCTGACTAGTAGCAAGTTGTGCAGTGGAGACTGCTAATGAGATGTTTTATTTCAGGTTCCTCCTGTAACGCTCATTCCTAATTGGTTGGTGCAGCAGAAGCTACTGTATCCCTTCCGGAAGCAGGTGATGTCTTGTGATTAGCTGCCCTCATATGTACTGAGAAGAACCGGCTGGGTAGTTTGAGTACCAAGGAAACTCTATAAGCTGGTGTGTTTTTTTTCGTAGGTGGGCGGGTCCATTTTATCAGCCAAACTTGCGCTTGAAAGAGGATGGGCCATTAATGTTGGTGGAGGATTTCACCATTGTTCGGCGGAGGAAGGGGGTGGATTTTGTGCGTACGCTGATATTTCGCTCTGCATTCAGTTTGCCTTTGTCCGATCAAATATTTCAAGGTCAGAAACTTATACCGATCGGACTGTAACTATAGAAACTATATTCGTTTACTCTGCAACTATTTGATGACTACAAAGCATGTGCTTTCCTGCACAGTTGTGAATATATTCTGTAAACTATCTGTGTTGATAATCATCCTCTGTCATGTTATAATCATGCTTGCTTCCCTATGAAGATTTGTATGCTTGTTAACATCTTAGGAAGCACTATGTTTTTCCAATTATGTAATACATTTATTGGCAGTTCAATGGAAGGATTCAAACATATGTACATTCTTAACTAACTAGTTTCCTTTTGAAACACTTGCAGAGTAATGATCATAGATCTGGATGCTCATCAAGGAAATGGCCATGAAAAGGATTTCGCTAATGATGGTACGCCCTCTGTTTTGTTCTTCTATTAATTTTGTGTTCACTATGATGACCCCATTTTTTCGCTTGTAGAAAGGGTTTACATTTTGGACATGTACAATGCTGGAATTTATCCCTTCGTAAGTATCACCATCTACAATTCTTGTTACACGTGTGGAGCGTCAAGATTATTTTTGATTTTGTTGGTTATACTTCTATCATCATGAAATATTTGGTTCAGAATTGCTTATGGTGTAGAGGTTACTTGTCCAGAATTTTTGTTCATGTCATAGTGTTGACCATAAGTTCTGTTAACCCAGAAAAGGATATTCTGTGTCATGTTTTGGAAGATAACATCGAGTTCAAAATGATGCAATTGGGCATAGATCACAACTGAAAGAACAGTAGTCCCAGCTGTGTATACTAAAATTATTTGTTGTGTCTGTCACTGTGTATCAAGAATCCCACTGTCCGAAGTTTAGTCTGTCATTATTTTCATCAACTTTATGTTCGTCCTTGTGTATTGTCATTCCATTTTCCTGGATGCATGGAATATTTATGATATTCTATGTAAACTGACATAACTTTATTTCAGGACCACGCCGCCAAGCGGTATATTGATCAAAAAGTCGAGTTAGTTGTAAGTTGCATCAAGCTGTTGGTTATTTATTCTCCTATTTTTTTCATGTAATTCAAATATGAATTGAGTGCATTATGTGATCGTGCATTTTAGAGTGGGACAAAGACGGATGACTACTTGGATCAGCTTGACAAGGCTCTCAAGGTATTTCTACACTTATGGATGGGGTGCTCGCTAAATGTGCATTTATAAATGAAACTGTCCTGTGTGCAATGGCTAAGGAGAATTATTAGGGTAAAGATGGTATATGAGATGTCATATCGTATATGATAAACTTCTAGGTTACAGTAAATAGGGCATAAATGTAATTTTCACATACTATTTTAGATTGTGAGGTAAAGAGCGTACTGTTTAATAAGCTATCTGCATCTTATTCAACCGAAACAGAGGTTTGAGGTTGGGAAAAATCTGTTCAAAATGGGTTGGCACTTGGGCAACATAATTTCTCATGTTACTTTCCGATGAAATGTTCATACCATAATGACCGCTGGCAATACTCTTTTTGTCTGTTATTCCAACTTTTCAACTTAATGCACTTCGACATATACTTGTTCTCCATGCTTGGAAGATTTGTTGCACTTTTAACCATCCACCCTTATTTTATATTCATAATTTTATTTGTTGTGACTTTCTATTTACAGTTCCTCTTGGATCGTGTTGTTTGCAGGTCGCACAAAGTAGATTTCAGCCCCAGTTGATTGTCTATAATGCTGGAACAGACATCCTGGATGGTGATCCATTGGGCAACTTGAATGTACTTTTCTGATCAGCTCTATATTTTTTCACAAAGATTGGGCCCATAAATAACTTATCATGTGCAAAATGTATCTGCAACCATTGCGGAAAATTTCTTTATGGCATCAGTAAACAGAATCTTAACCATGAACGCCAACCAAGACTTAAGAGTAGTCCGATATTTTTCTGCCTAAGCAAGACTTTTTTGGCTGTAATGCCACAACATAAACTGGAAAATAATCATGTGCTGAAGTATTATAGACACTAGTTTATAAACAACATACTTCTGAACCCGTCATGTTTTTCCCAAAATTTCAGATAAGTCCTGAAGGTGTGGTGATTAGAGATGAGAAGGTGTTCAGGTTTGCAATTGATCAAAACATTCCACTTCTCATGCTGACATCAGGTGAACCACGCCTCCTATACTTTGTGTTTTTGTTTCTCTCCTGCGAACCGCATACATCGACCACTAATACCGCATGGATATGCACACGCCTCACCCTTTTCTCAGGAGGCTACATGAAGTCGAGCGCACGAGTAATCGCAGATTCAATTATCAATCTCTCACAGAAGAACTTGATACAACTAGGTAGCCAGCTTGGCTAAATGAGCACCTGCCACGACTGTTCAACCTGAAGGACACATCTCTTGGACGTATATATCTTGTATGATATTAGTTAGCATGTACGTTTCACAAAAAAACTCGCCACCTTGTATATATGTCATAAGGCCTTTGTTTCCAAGGAGAGTAAGCGACAGGGAAGCTTAGAGAGGGTGACCATGACAAGAGAGAACACTTGGAGATCTCAATGGATCCCCATTAGGCCATCTCGATCGTCAAACTATACGGGTTTCAGTTAATAATTTTTTCATGGAGCCACTAAATACATCTTGTACTCTATATCTTGAAGGTGATCAAGAAAGGTAGAATGTGCTGTTTTGTCCCATCGGGTTTTCCTGGTAGTTCGAAAGACCATTTGTTTGGGGTTTTCGTCGTCGCCGGTCCGGCTATCTTACAGTTTACTGCTCTGGAATTCCTGCTATTTGGAACTTTGTTTCCTTGCTTTTCAGAATCGGAACAGATTTTGCCCGAAAGTTTTTCGAGCTTTCTGGGCACCAGCTTGGGTCTGAACCGAGTTTCATCATCCAGTGCTTGAATTTGTTGCCACGTTATTCCAACAAAATTTCTCAATGACTAGAACTTTTCTCAACAGAACAGTTCAATTCATCATAACTAAAGATGTGATTTGTAAAGTATTGTTTCTATGATAAATTAACTTCATCATATAGGTTAAGACTAAAATTAAGGGAGACCAGTGGCATTTGAAATGTATTTGGATTAGTGAACCACCAGATTGGTTTGAAGTCAATTGAATTTATAAAGTTTGAGATATTCATGATTGATCATTAAATGGGCAGAACTCTAATTAATTAGCCATAAATTCTATATTAATACAAATGGCATGAGACTAGTTGAATTTGATAGATAATTACGAGTGTGATCTAATGGTGTTGGTTTCACTCAATTTAGGCTTGTAGATAAGAAGATATTAATATTTGAAGTTTGAATAAATTTCTGCAATATTATGGACAGATTTATACTATTCGGAAGAGATTAAAGTGTACTGTGCACTTGGACCGAAACAAGGCCGGCCCGTTAAAGTTCTGGAAGGATGCAGAAATAAAGATTAAAATTATGACATGCGGGTCCCGGCTGTCATGGACTGAACTTAATTTCTTTTTTGGAAAAAAAGAAATTACCTGAGGCCCACTTGTCATTTGGTGTGGGTCAACTAGTGTTCGTACGTGGGGTTTTTCTTTCATGCATGTTCACATTCATGTCAAAACTCATTTTTTCACAATCAAATTCACATTCTACCATGTAATAAACTGTTGTGTGGTAACTTTAGTGTAAATTGGTTGGTAACTCTAGTTATTTATATATGGATAACTTTTCTGATTCGTTCCTCTGTTATTTCCACATGCAGGGTGTTACACAAGCATGCGAACTACACTTTTACACATCAGGATACAAGTTACCTGATCCGAACATACATGAAGGCACCTGGAACAACAGTTATAGCAATTTTTCATGCATAGATATCACAGATAAGGAGCAATCTTATTTTGCAAATGTTAGATCTACTGGGTGCTTCTTTCCATTCGATGCTTAGATTGCACAGATACCATAGAATTCTTGAACAACATTTGGTTTTACAAGGGTTATTGCTTTTATTGATGGTGTTTCTTTGCACAATTTTCATGCATAGTGTACTGATTTTGATTCCACACGAAAGGTTTTGATTTACTGGGCGGTGTTTGGAGCAGGGCAGTACCTGTTCCTGATTGTAGTTTTTGATCTGGGAGGTTCCGTTGATTGATTCCAGGTTTTTTTTGGATTGAAATCAATCTGCTGCTGCCATGGCAATGGAGGTTTCGTGGAGAAGATATGAATGATTGGAGATCAGGTGCAGGTAAGAGATTCTTTTCATGTGGTTGTGCTTGCTTTGGAGTATCCCTGGGTCTTGTATTGTGTTTTGGGCCGTACTTCTCGGAATATGGGTTTTTTTGCTGGCCGGGCTTCGGCAGCACAAATTGGCTGCTTCGGTCTCGCGGGACCGCGCACGTGGGCCTGGCCGGTCAAATCTGGCGTTTGACCGCGCGCGCGTCGGCTTTTGCCAGTTCGAAGTGGCGTACGCGTAGTCGCGTCCTAAAATTATTACATGCGGGTCCCGGCTGTCATGGACTGAACTTAATTTGCTTTTTTTTTGAAAAAAAGAAATTGCCTGAGGCCCACTTGTCATTTGGTGTGGGTCAACTAGTGTTTGTACATGGGGTTTTTCTTGCATGGGGAGAAAGGAAGTACGCACGGGAGGAGGAGATGTTCACCATGGCGGGAGCTTCCGCCGGTGATGGATGTCGGAGAACTGTCCCAGGAACTGGGTGTGTCTCACTGAGTAAGGAATCGAGTAAGGGGCTGAACACGGAATCAAACAACCCTCAACGTGCCTCGGCGACGGAGCTTATCGGGAATCGCTGCGGGACGGCACTGCAGAGATGAACACACGGTGTACCCAGGTTCAGGGCCCTCTTGAAAAGGTAAAACCCCTACGTCCTGCCTTGGTTGTATTGCACTTGCTTGGAGAGGTTTTAGTACCAAGAGAGCTTGGCGAGCTTGAGGTGGCTAACAATGGCTAACCCTAGATCTCAGATTGCCAACTGAAGAAGAACCAACTGAAGACCAACCAGGAATCAACCGAAGAACCCTTTGCCCGGACGTGCTCCCCCTCCTTTTATAGGTGTCTTGGACCTCTTCCCCCAAATATCTTGGCGGGAAGGGTTACCACATGGCGACGAAGGAGGAGGACGGGTGCACGATAAAGGGAGAGTCCATGGACTCGGTCCATGGCAGGGAGCGGCGTCACCAAAGCTGGAAAAGGCCACCGTCCAGCCAGGACGATGGGCTGGTGTTGCTGAGGTCGGGAGGCGCCCCACGGTGACGTCGCCCTTGGAGCGTAGCGGCGGACGGTCTCCTTATCACCGGAACGGCAATTCTTGTAGCTCCTTTGCTTGGTGCAGCATTGTTGACTGCTTTATACATGAGAACGGCAACTACGGCGCTGCCGTCACCGCGCGTTGGCGCGCCCGTGACTCTGCGGAGGGCGCAGAATCCATGTGCACTCTGTCGCGAAGACAGAGCTTGCTTCGTGAGGAAGGAAACCCTCGCGAGGCTGGGGGCCTCGCCGAGCCTTTTTGCTTGGTCCTTGGAGATGCCCTCTCGAGGAGAGGTCCCTCGCGAGAAAAACCCTCGCGAGGCTCGCCAGGCTTGGAGAGCCTGGTCCTTAGTGAAATCTTCTGAAGAATGTTGTGGGCCTGGCAGGCTGGCCCGTGGTATCCTGGTTTCCACTGTGCCGACAGTAGCCCCCGGGCCCACAATGGGCATGCCAAAGCCCATGGATGCAGGCGCAGCGTCGGGGGCCCAACGATGCCTGCTGGGGCCGTGACGCGTGGGGCGCAGCGGTTGCGCCCGAGGCCACGATCTCCTCGGCTCCAACGGGTGACGTGGTGGGGCCCGCCACGCCCTTGATAACTGGCCAATAAAGCCTGCGCGCGATGATGGCGCCCATCACTTCTCCCATTACTCTGTCGCACACTTCCCCCAAACGCCTCCTTCTTCCCAGAGTGCTCCACCTCCAAAGGTTTCTTCTCCCCTGCGACCATGGCGCCCAAGAGAGCAGACGCTCCCAAGAAGGGCAAGGCTCCGATGCAAGCCGGCAAGTCCGCGGCGGCGCCGCGGAGCGCTGAACCCCAGGGGGTGCTGCCGAGGTCCCGCATCAACTCGGCGGGGGTCGACAAGGTGCGCCACCTGGCGGCCGCGAGCACCAACGAGCACGGCGCCACCATCATGAAACGGGCCGGCAGCAAGCTTCCCGAGGGGTACTACCCCATCTTCCTCCACACTCTCTCCGCCGGTCTCATTCCTCCTTTTTCCGACTTCCTCATGGGGATTCTGGAGTCGTACCAGATCCAACTCCTCCATCTTCATCCCAACTCCATTCTCATCCTCTCCATCTTCGCCTACCTCTGCGAGGCCTATATTGGTATCCATCCTTCTGTGGACCTCTTCCGCAGCTTCTACGCACTTCGGTCCACCGCGCAGAACGAGCGGATCGGATGCGTCTCCTTCCATATCGCCGACGCCAGGAGCAGGAACTACATCCCCATCGCGTGGAGCGGCGAGAATGCCATCACCAAGGTGACGAAGAAAGTGGAGGACTTCCGCCAGCGGTGGTTCTTCGTCTACACCAAGGTGTCAAACCATCTCCTGGATATACCCGTGGCGCCCCCGAAGAAGTGGGCGCGCTGGGCGAGCGAGGGCTTCGAGGGCCCAAAGCTCGACGCGGTGTACGAGTGCCTGCGGGCGCTCTGCGACACCGGGCTCACCGGCCAGATGGTGGCGAAGGATTTCACGAGGCGCCGCATCGCCCCCCTCCAGTGGCACTCGGAGCCGATGTGGACGTACGCGGGCCTGGAGGACAGGATGCGCCTGTGCACGGACAACTTCACTCCGCAGGTGTTGGACAGGGTCATGGTGGCCCTCTTCACCACAGCGGCCATCCCTGCCCCGGCCGTCGACGAGGCCCGGCTGCTCTTCACCTTTGGGGAGGAAAAGGTGCGCGAGCACCGCAGGGCCTTGCCCAGATTTGATGAGTGGGGCATCATGCCCGAAGGACACCGCGGGCCCCGCGACAACCCGCGAGCGGCGGAGCTGGAGGAGATGGATGAGTCGCCGGAGCCGGATGAGGCCGAGGACTCTGGCGAGGGCGAGGCCTCGAGAAGCGCTGACCCCTCGGGAGGCCTCGCCGGCTCCTCAAGGAGCGCACCGCCTGAAGAGGACCTCCAGGTGATTTCCTCCAGCAGCGGCGAGGATCCCCCTCGCGGAGCTCCCTCCCGAGGCACCGCGGAGGAGGAGGAGAGCAGCGGCAAGGGAGGGCGTTGCGAGCCCCGCTCCAAGTCCGCCCACGACAGGAACGCCGCGGCCGCGAGGGGCGCTCCTCGCGAGGAGGCAGGAGCGCCTCGAGAGGAGGCCAGAGCGAGCAGCCTCCAGCCGCCAAAGGCGAAGAAGAGGGTGTGGAGGATGGCCGACGAGTAAGCCCTGCTCCTTCTTCTTTTCTTTGGCATTTCGCTTTCGAAAACCCTCTTGACGGATCTTCTGTTTGTCTTTCTTCTCAGCAACCTTGCGGCGCCGAAGAGGCGACGGCTCCGCAAGCTTGGAGAGACCGTCGACGCCACCGCGGCGACGCCTGCGGCTGACAAGCCGCAGCGTGTGGCTACTCCTCCCGCGGATGAGCACCGCGCGGAGGAGGAGGTTGAAGAGGTGGCGCCGTCGCCAGCACGGGCTGCCACTCCTCCCACACTGCAGGAGGACGAGGCGGCGACCGAGGCCGCGCGAGCCTCGGAGAGGCCGGACGAGGCGGAGGCCCAAGAGGCCACCGTGGAGCCGCCTTCGGAGGAAGAGGCCTCCACAAGAGGGGCTGACGAGCCCGAGGCCGCGGCAGGTGCGGCCACCACGGGAGGGGCGGAAACTGCCCCCGAAGAGCAGGAGGAGGAGACGCCTCCGGAGCCCACGGACGCTGGAGCCGGGGGCGAGAGGACTCCCAGCCCCCAGAGGGCTCCTGACGCGGGCGGCGAAGGAGGCGCCCACATGAGCCCCCAGGTCACATCAGGAGCGGCTGTGAGCCCGAGGCAAGGTGCCTCGGGTGCCTCGCCAAGCGTCGAGGCCTCTGCACCCCGCGGCGATGCGGGGACCTTGGCGCTGCGGGAGCCGCGCCGCCACGTGGTTCGCCGCAGCTCCGTCTTCAGCCAGGCGTGGCGGACGCTTGACGAGCTGGAGACGCAGTATGCCAAAGAGGAACTCGCCAGGGCGGAGGAGCGGGCGAGGCTCGACGAAGCCTAGGCCCTCCTCCGCGAGAGTGTGGAGAGCTGCCGCCGGCAGGATGCGGCGGCCCGGGCGGCGCGCGAAGAGGCGATGCGCTTCGCCAAGGAGACCCACGACAGCGTGAAGCGGGAGGCGGCGGAGACCATGGAGCAGCTAGACGCCGCGCGGGAGGCACTCGAGGCGGAAACCGCCTCCAAGCAACAGGAGGTCTGGGCCGCAGAGCAAAAGTTTATCATGGACTCCAAAGTTGTCGAGGACAGCTTGAAGGAGCTCCGCGAGAGGTTGGACGCTCGCGAGAAGCAGTTGACGCAGCGCGAGGCGGAGCTGACACGACGCGAGGGAGAGCTCTCCCCCCGCGAGGAGGAACTGCGCCGGCGCGAGGAGCAGGCCCAGCAGCTCGAGAAGGACCAGGCCACCCGCGAGGAGGAACTGCTGGCTCGCGAGGGTCGGGTGGCCCTGGACGAGGCCTCCTACGCGGAGCGCCTCGCGAAGGCCAACGCCAGCCTCGAGGCGAAGGAGAAGAAACTGAAGGAGGAGGCCGACGACAGGGTCAAGCTCATCCGTCAAGATCTCTCCAAGAGTTTTGGCGAGAAGGCCAAGAAGCAGGAGGAGCGCTTCACGACGAAGCGCAATGAGCTCCAGAACCGCATCAAGGGGCTCGAGAAGGAGGAGAAGCAGATGGCCTCCCGCCTTAAGAGCGCCAGGGATGCTCAGGCTCGCGTGGAAGAGAAGGCCGCCGCCCTGGAGAAGGACTTGAGCGAGCTCCACCAGTAGATGGGGCCGGTTGCGGACGCTGCGGAGGAGGCACAGCGCAACGCGCAGATCGCGCGAACCATGTCGCGCCAGCGCATGCTTCAAGACTTGGTGTCCCGCGCGCGTGCCGTCGGGGATCGCCTGGGGACCGAGGTCCCTTCCCTCGCCCTCGAGGGGAATGACGACGAGGCCGGGTATGCGTTCTTCTTCGAGCAATTCCTCACGAAGCTTGAAGAGACTGCAAAGAACCTCGACGATCGCGTCGTGGAGGAGAGCAGCGATCTCCTCGTCCTCGCCACCTGCCGCATCTTTGCCAACCTCGCGAGGCTCCAGCCTTCCCTCGACCTCGAGGCCGTGATGGCGCCCGTCGACCTCAGCTGCCGCGTCGCGGTGAGCGACAGGATGCGGAAGGCCGCCGAGGCGTATGCCAAGAAATTTGAGCAGGTCGAGGTAGAGGAGGACGAGGACGATGGCGAGGAGGACGCCGCAGGGGAGGAGGAAAACGCCGCGGCGGACGACGTGGGCACCTCAGGAGGCCCGACGGCCTAAGCTCTCTCCTGCAGCTGGATGTGCATGGGGCACATATTATCTTAGCATTTTGTTTGCAAACCTTGTAAAGACTTGTTTAAGCTTTATTTGAATGCGCTTGTGAATATCCCTCGGGAGGCTTTTATCTTTTCCTTCATGTCTTTTTCGCTCTACGTCTTAGGACCCTCTCTTAGCGCTACACCACCGCCGCTTCGGTATGTGAGAGTCAGGGCTCCACAAGGCCGGGGGGTGTGCGAGGCCTCGAGAGGTAAGAGCTCCCGAGGCGCGATGCTCGGGGCTCCCCTTTAACGTGCAAGCAGCCCATGAGGCATAGGAGAGAGAAAAGAGGCTCGAGGGACAAAAACCAGCGAAAGGAAATTCTAACCAAGTGTTTGGACTTAGCTTCGCGAGGCGTTTTTGGCTTGGAGAGGGTGTTGGTTCCCTGACGAGGCGTTTTTCTTCCGAGATTGCCTGAGGCTTGTTTTGAACCTGCTTTCCTGCGTTTGGACAGATAGGCATACCCACAAGCAATACATAGCTAGATAACTCATGCGTGCTCGTAGGTTCCTTCATGTGTGTCTCGCGAGGAGAACATGCACCAAGGTCCTTGGTGAGTTGACATGCACGGGAGCCTGCCCATGAGTTCAGAGCTCCTTGGGAGTTGACATGCATGAGAGCTGACCCGTGAGTTCAGAGCTCGGATCCCTTGGGTTTGAGGCGCTGCTGGGATGCTCCCGAGGCATAGGCACCATGCTCAGCCCCCGCTCGCGAGATACACAGGAGGGATCATACGAGCAAGGATGAAAAGCAATAACATAACTGCTTACCGAAGCAACAACATATGCTGGCGCGAAGCGCAAAGGTTCAAAGTGACATGAAACAAGGGTTCATTAGACTGGCATGGCCAGAAATACAAAATCCGCCATGTCTGGGCATGGGGTTCCACATGGAGTGGCTGAGACTCTCGCGGCCCGAGGCGACGCATGTAGAGAGAGCTCAGAGAGGGGGCCCCTATGCGGGGGTGGCTTCGAGAGCCTGCGGTCCGCCATGGCTGGGCATGGGGATCCACCCATAGTTTAAAAAACCGGACCGGACCGGCGGTCCGACCGGAAAAAACCGGAACCGACGAGCTGGCCGGTTTTTTAAGAGCCTCCGGTCGGAACAGTAAAAAACCAGGAAAAAATAAGATGTTGCGGCCAGGAATTGAACT
The DNA here is from genome assembly GCA_012064385.1 of Puccinellia tenuiflora. Lineage (NCBI taxonomy): Eukaryota > Viridiplantae > Streptophyta > Magnoliopsida > Poales > Poaceae > Puccinellia > Puccinellia tenuiflora. Next base: position 720,405 of record QRDG01000232.1, on the reverse strand, counting down.
CGCGACCTTTGATGTGGTGAACAAGCCCGCGCAAGGCCCAATACCACTTGGGCTAAGCATCGTTCGTGAATATATGATGAAGTACACCGTATATATGCAGTCAGTGCTCGTTTTTTACGAAAATTACTTAAATTTTATTTAAAATTCTGGTTTTCTGTCGCCAACGAACCAATTGAACCGGCGGTCCAACCGTCGAACCGGTGAACCAGTCACCTGACCGGTTCATTGACCGGTCCGGTTTTTTAAACTATGGATCCACCTCGCCAAGGCATGGTGCTTGAAGAAGTCACCTTGCCGAGGCGTGGTGGCTTGGGAGTCTTCTCGAACGGCCCGCGGCAACGTATAGTAGAGAGGGGAGCCCGAATATTTTCCTCGTGGAGGATGATGGCGCGAGGCTCTCCCCTGATGCAAAAAATTGCTCGTCGAGGACGATCAGGGGTAGAACTTGCGCAGGTGCTGGATGTTCCAGGGGTTGGCGACAGGGATGCCGTCCTCCGTCTCGAGCCGCGTGGAGCCAGGCCTGGCGATGTGCACGACCCTGTAGGGTCCTTCCCACATTGGCGAGAGCTTGTGGAGGCCTGCCCTGGAGAGGATTCTCCTCAGGACGAGGTCTCCTGCTTCGAGAGTGCGCGGGCGGATGTGGCGGCTGTGGTAGCGACGGAGGTCTTGCTGATACCTTGCCAATCTCAGGGCCGCATTGCGGCGGAGCCCCTCGAGCAGCAGCAGGTCGTTGTTGCGGAGTTCGTCCAGCTCAGCCTCCTTGAATGCCAAGACTCGTGGAGAGCCGTGGGTGATCTCGCTGGGGAGAACGGCTTCAGCTCCATAGACGAGGGAGAACGGCATCTCACCAGTTGGCTTTGTTGGCGTGGTGCGGATGGACCAGAGCACCGAGGGGAGCTCATCGATCCAGTGCTTGCCGCTGGCCTTGAGGCGGTTGAAGCTTCTCGTCTTGAGGCCCTTGAGCACCTCGGCGTTGGCTCGCTCAGCTTGCCCATTGCTTCGTGGGTGAGCCACCGAGGCGTAGCAGATTTGGGCGCCGAGGCTGCCGCAGTAGGACTTGAAGGCGCCACTGATGAATTGTGAGCCGTTGTCGGTGATGATGCGGTTGGGCACGCCAAAGCGGCAGACCAAGCTCCTGATGAATTTCACCGCTGATTTCGCCGGGATGGTGCGCACGGGTTCCACCTCAGGCCACTTGGTGAATTTGTCGATGGCGACGTAGAGGTAGCGGTAGCCCCCGAGCGCTCGCGGGAAGGGTCCCAGGAGGTCCAGCCCCCAGACCGCGAACGGCCAGGAGAGCGGGATAGTTTGGAGTCCTTGCGCGGGCTGGTGAATCTGCTTGGCGTGGAATTGGCAGGCGTCGCAGGATTGGACGATTGCGGCTGCATCTTGAAGCACTGAAGGCCAGTAGAAGCCACTCCGGAAGACCTTGCCTGCAAGGGTGCGTGAGGATGAATGGTGGCCGCACTCTCCGCTGTGGATGTCGTTGATGAGCTGGCGGCCTTCCTCGGCAGGGACGCACCGCAACGCAACCCCATTGGGGCGCTTACGGTACAGGTCTCCGTCGTGGAGGCAGTAGGACTTGGCCTGGCGAGCAACCCTTTCGGCTTCTGCATCTTCTTCGGGGAGGACTCGATTTTGCAAGTAGCTCTTGATCTCGTCGATCCAACCAGTGTCTTGGCGTACCAGGGTCATTAGCAAGCGATCGCCTGAGGGCAGCCCGCAGTTTGGTGCTCCACTTGATGGGGCTGGTGGGAGCTCCTCGTTGATGCTCATGTTGACCGCTGGTTGCTTGACCGAGGACTTGGCGAGTCTCTCCTCGAACACTCCAGGCTTCTGGGCTTCCCTTCTTGCTGCTCGCCTGGCGAGTTCGTCTGCTTCTTGGTTTTCTCCTCGTGGGATATGCTTGAGCTCCATGCCCCTGAAGTGCTTCTCGAGTTTGCATACCTCTTCAAGGTAGGCCACCATGTAGGTGTCCTTAGGCGTGTAGCTTTTGTTGGAGAAGTTGACGAGGAGCTGAGAGTCGCCCTTGATGAGGATGCGCTTGATGCCGAGGGCAATGGCAGCTCTGAGCCCGGCGAGGAGGCCTTCGTATTCAGCAATGTTGTTGGAGACCTTGTCGCTGTCTTTGAAGCACAACTGGACGGCGTAGTAGAGCTTGTCGCCTGTTGGTGAGGTGAGGACAGCACCAGCCCCTGCACTCCGGGGCGCGAAGGCGCCGTCGAAGTGCATGGTCCAGTAGCTGGGCTCCGTCCCTCCTGAGGCTGTGGCTTCCTCCTCTTGAGGCTTTTCTTCACGCGTGTCCGTCCATTCGGCCATGAAATCAGCCAGCGCCCTGCCCTTGATGACCCTTGTGGTGTCAAACTCCAGCTCGAAAGGTTGTAGCTCGATGCCCCAGGTTGCGACGCGATCTGTTGCGTTTGGGTTGCGTAAGACTTGCTCCATGGGTACGAGGTGACCACCTTGATGGGGTGACCCTGGAAGTAGTGGCGCAATTTCCTGGAGGCGCTGAGGAGCGAGAAAAGGAGTTTTGCTGCATGGGGTAGCGCTCGCGAGCGTCCCGCAGCACTGTGCTGACGAAGTACACGGGATGCTCGACGAGGGTAGTTGTTGACGTGGCAGCGGTTGGCTCCTCTCGAGGCTCGGTGGAGTCCTTGTCGAGGTTTTCTTGAGGCCCCACTTGTAGAGGCTCGGCATGGGGCTGGAGGCTTGACGAGGCTGCTTCCTTGTCGAGGAGTTCTGGGCTTGGCGAGGCGGAGCTCTGCTTGGCGAGGACTGGCTCTTCCCTTTCAGCCACCAAGACCGCGCTTGCCGTCTGAGGAGTGGCTGCAAGATACAGCTTCAGAGGCTCGCGAGGGCGTGGGGCAACCATGATGGGTGGGCTCGCCAGGTATTTCTTCAGGTCCTCGAAGGCCTTTGCCGCTTCAGGGGTCCACTTGAAAGGACCGGACCTCTTCATGATCTTGAAAAACGGCAGCGCCCTCTCGCCGAACTTGGAGATGAAACGGCCAAGGCCGGCCATACATCCCGCTAAGCGCTGCATGTCCTTGAGGCGACGAGGAGGCTGCATCTCTTCTATGGCCCTGATCTTGTCGGGGTTTGCTTCGATGCCACGGTGAGACACCAGGAACCCGAGGAGTTTGCCTGAAGGGACCCCGAAGACGCACTTGGCGGGGTTCAGCTTGATGTTTACCTTGCGCAGGTTGGCAAGGGTCTCCACGAGGACCTTGATGAGCGTGTCCTTCTCGCGGGTCTTGACCACAATGTCGTCGACGTAGGCCTCTGCATTCCTCCCCATTTGAGACCCCAAGGCGATCCTCATGAGGCGCTGGAAGGTGGCGCCGGCATTTTTCAGGCCGAAGGGCATGCAGACGTAGCAAAACACACCACAAGGGGTGAGAAATGCTGTCTTCTCCTCATCCTCCTTCGCCATCTTGATCTGGTGATAGCCTGAGAAGGCATCCAGAAAACAGAGGAGCGCGCAGCCGGCGGTGGAGTCCACGATCTGGTCGATCCTCGGGAGGGGATAGGGGTCCTTGGGGCAGGCTTTGTTGAGGTCGGTGAAGTCGATGCAGAGGCGGCTTCCTCCGGTGTGCTTGGGGACGACCACACCATTGGCGAGCCAAGTGGGATGGACAACTTCCTTGATGATGCTGGCTTTCTTCAACTTTTCTACTTCTTGGACGATGAAATCTTGCTTCTCTGGCGCCTGGCACCGCGCCTTTTGCTTCACGGGGCGTGCGTTTGGACACACGGCTAAGTGGTGCTCGATCATCACCTCCCTCGGTACTCCGGACATATCTGGTGTCCATGCGAACATGTCAGAGTTTGCCCTGAGGCAAGTTGGCGCCGATGGTGACGCTAGCCCCCGAGCCGTTTGCCCCAAGAGGCACTTGCTTCGTCGCGGCCTTCTCCTGAGAGAACAGCTGCTTCTTCTTCGCGGGGGGCCTCGGGAGGGGTTCCTCATCCTCGTCAGCGGGTGACGCCACCGCGGCAGCCTTGTAGGCCGCTTGCGCAGCGTACAGGGCGTCTGAGACCATGCTGCGGATGACGATGGTGCCACCCGAGCCAGGAAGCTTGACGAGGTTGTAAGCGTGGTGGGTCACCACCATGAACTTGGCGAGGGCGGGGTAGTCGAGGATGGCGTTGTAGGGCAGGCCGATGTGCGCGACGTCGAAGTCGATCAGCTCGGTGCGGTAGTTGGCTTGCGTGCCGAAAGTGACTGCGAGCCTCACCTGCCCCAAAGGGGTGGTGAGGCCCTCTGTCACCCCCGAGAAGGGCCTGGTGGGCATGAGCCGCTCGTAGGGCACCTGCAGCTTCTCGAAAGTCTCGACAGAGATGACGTTGAGGCCTGCACCCCCATCGATGAGCGTCTTAGAGACTGCAATGTTGTTGATGGTGGGGGTGCAGACTAGCGGGATGGTGCCAACAGTTGAAGTGGACTTGGGGTGGTCGCTGGAGTCGAAAGTGATGGGGTACTGGGGCCACTTGAGGGGCCTGGAGGCCTCAACCCCGGGAAGCGCTGCCGCGATCTCGCGAGCGAGTTGCTTGAAGTGGCGGTTGGAGCTGGGGGCCTGAGCCCCGCCGAGGATGCAAGCGGCCCCGCGAGGCACCTGGTAGCCCTCAGGGGTCTCGGCAGGGAGGTTGTCATTCGCGGTCTGGACGGCGTTGGCTTGAGGGTTCTGCTGGTAGTTGTCGTCGTAGTTGTTGTTGTTCCAGCGTCGCCCCCCGCGGCCGCCGCGCGCCGCCGCGACCTCGCTGCCGCTCGTTAGCCTCACGAGCCTCGCGAGCCTCGCGAAGCCTCTTGAGGTCGTAGCAGTCCTCGGTGGCATGGGAATGCCTGTTGTGGTAGATGCAGAAAGGGCGATCATCTTTCTTCTCGGGGTCCGCGGCTGGAGCGGCAGCGCGAGGCTGCTTGGCGTCAGGTTCAGCCGCGAGGACTGCAGTGGTCTTGCGCTTCTCGGTGGATTTCTTCTTCTTCTTGGATCCCTCGGCGGGGTCCCCTGGCTCGTTCTTGACGAACAAGCGGCCCTCCTCAGCCTTGGCGCACTTGTCCGCCAAGTCGAAGAGCTTGACGACGGTGGTGATGTTGTCGTGGATGCCAAGCTTCTTGAGCATCCGCACATCCGTGACCCCAGCCTGGAAGGCCGAAATGACCTGCGCGTCGGTGGCGTTGGGAATCTTGTTGCGCACCTGGCTGAAGCGCTGGATGTACTTGCGGAGGGTCTCGCCAGGCTTCTGGCGTACGCCGCGGAGGTCGTTGTACGTGAGGCCGCGCTCGTACGTGCCCTTGAAGTTGGCGACGAAGCACCGGCAGAGGTCCTCCCAGGTGTTGATGGACTCGGCGGGGAGGTTCGTGAGCCACGAGGACGCGGAGTCCTTGAGGGCCATGGGGAACCAGTTCGCCATGACTTTGTCGTCGCCCCCTGCGGCCTGGATGGCCAGAGTGTAGAGCTGCAGGAACTCCAGGGGGTTGTTCTTGCCGTCGTAGCGCGGAGGAAGATCTGGCCTGAACTTGACCGGCCAGACGACGCGACGGAGGCTGCGAGTGAACGCGGCCGTCGTGCCGTAGGTGACCGCGCCGTTGGCGAGGGTGGCGCGGAGGTGGCGCCTCGCGGTGGCGACGTCCTGGACGGCGCGGTTGTGGCGATCCTGCTGGCGCTCGATGCTCACGCGTGTGTCCTCCGGGGCTCGCTGCACGATTTGGCAGTCATGCGGCGACGACGCGTGCGATGCAGCGCGGTTGTCGCGAGGAGGAGCCCTGGCTGGAGCAGGTTGCGGTGGAACTGGTGGAGCTGGAGCGGGCGCGGGGTGACGAGGAGGTGCATGCGGCGCACCGTGTGCCACGTCCCCTGCGCGCGCAGAGTGAACCAGCGAACGAGACGGTGCAGGAGCGGCGACGCAAGCGGCGTCGACGAGCTCGGAGAGGCGGTTGAGCTAGGCTTCTTGAGCCTCCGGCGTGGGACAGTACTGCAGCAGCTCCTGCGCCATGAGAAGCGCAGTTGCCGGGCTGGGCGCAGGGCGGCCCAGTGAGGAGGCAGCACGGTCCCGCGACGGGTGCAGGGAGGAAGCCTCCTCTTCGCCGAGGTCGTCCTCGGCGTGGTCGTCGTTGTCGTCCTCTGGGTGTTCGACGCGGGGCTCGGGGTCGACGTGGCGCTCCGGAGCAGCACTTCCGCGCGGGCGGCCGCACGGGTTGCCAGCGGGAGCGGTGGCGGCGCTGGCCGTCCGGCGAGCGAGACGTTCGGCGCGAGAGCCGGCCATGGCGGTGTCGAGGTTGAAGATGCGCCTCAGCCCCCTACCTGGCGCGTCAGATGTCGGAGAACTGTCCCAGGAACTGGGTGTGTCTCACTGAGTAAGGAATCGAGTAAGGGGCTGAACACGGAATCAAACAACCCTCAACGTGCCTCAGCGACAGAGCTCGTCGGGAATCGCTGCGGGACGGCACTGCAGAGATGAACACACGGTGTACCCTGGTTCAGGGCCCTTTTGGAGAGGTAAAACCCCTACGTCCTGCCTTGGTTGTATTGCACTTGCTTGGAGAGGTTTTAGTACCAAGAGAGCTTGACGAGCTTGAGGTGGCTAACAATGGCTAACCCTAGATCTCAGATTGCCAACTGAAGAAGAACGAACTGAAGACCAACCAGGAATCAACCGAAGAACCCTTTGCCCGGACGTGCTCCCCCTCCTTTTATAGGTGTCTTGGACCTCTTCCCCCAAATATCTTGGCTGGAAGGGTTACCACATGGCGACGAAGGAGGAGGACGGGTGCACGATAAAGGGAGAGTCCATGGACTCAGTCCATGGCAGGGAGCGGCGTCACCAAAGCTGGAAAAGGCCACCGTCTAGCCAGGACGATGGGCTGGCGTTGCTGAGGTCGGGAGGCGCCCCACGGTGACGTCGCCCTTGGAGCGTAGCGGCGGACGGTCTCCTTATCACCAGAACGGCAATTCTTGTAGCTCCTTTGCTTGGTGCAGCATTGTTGACTGCTTTATACACGAGAACGGCAACTGCGGCGCTGCCGTCACCGCGCGTTGGCGCGCCCGTGATTCTGCGGAGGGCGCAGAATCTATGTGCGCTCTGTCGCGGAGACAGAGCTTGCTTCGTGAGGAAGGAAACCCTCGCGAGGCTGGGGGCCTCGCCGAGCCTTTTTGCTTGGTCCTTAGAGATGCCCTTTTGAGGAGAGGTCCCTCGCGAGAAAACCCTCGCGAGGCTCGCCAGGCTTGGAGAGCCTGGTCCTTAGCGAAATCTTCTGAAGAATGTTGTGGGCCCTGGCAGGCCGGCCCGTGGTACCCTGGTTTCCACTGTGCCGATAATGGAGGCAACGCTTATTGCTCGCGCTGCCTTGCGAGCATGGAAGACAGCTAAGGGCAGCTTCACGTCTCCTGGGATCCGCGGCTGAGCTCCAATCTCGGAATTGAATGGCGACGTCGACGAGCATGATCAGAAAACCTCGCCGGTGAGTTTCCAGGCGTGTTCCTGCGAACGAAAACGCACGCACATGAGCTGCGGATGTGAGGTGGAAGGATAGACAGAGAGGGTAGAGTAGGATGGCCCGGTGGTCGTGGTCGACCTAGGGCAGCCGTTGAGCACGACGTGCTCGTCCTCCTCGGCAGGCGAGCAGCTGTGCTGCGGCTCACCTCGCGGTCCAGGAGGTGTTGGAGAGAGAGGGAGAGGTGGAGAGAGTGGTGCGAGTTGAGCAGTGGCCCGGGGTGCCCTTTATATAGGCCGGGACGGGTGTATGGTGGACGGGGTGCACGGGAGAAGATGGGGAGAGCAAAACCACACCATTGGCGGCCTGGGCGGTGCGGCGACGGCTAGGGAGCTCTCTGGAGTATCCTAGAAGGAAGAGGCGCGCGGGGGAGGTTGCGTGCCAGCTCGGAGAGGTGGGTCTGGCTCGTAGCGATGGTGCTCAATGAATTGCTGGCGTCATGGTGGAGCAGGGGAGGTGATACAAGCATGTCCCCAGAACTCACGACGTGCCGTTGAGTGCACTGGATGAGAAGCGCCTGTTGGAAATCATTGTTCCACCAGGAACGCGACGCGAGCGCAGGGACGGTGCGCATTGCAGAGAGGAGCGATAGGCCACCTTGATGGCGTGGTCTCGAGAACCCACATGCTCTTTTGCTTCCTGGGCAAGGATGGGTTACCACGGAGGAGAGAGTGGGGAATGGAGATAGGGAGGTGGACAGCTAGTTGTGTCTCTAGTGTCAGGGGGGTGCACGCATGCATTGGGGGTGTGAGGAGGGAGTGTGTGCATGTGAGGAGAGGAGGTGACCTAGGGCTTTGGCCATGCCAAGATATGGAGATATTTGGGCTCTTCTGGCTGGCTACTCGAGTGGGAGGTGGTTGGGCAGAGTGATGAGAGGTGAGGGGAGAGATTTGGGGCAAGTTCTGACTGTTTTACCATGGTTTTAAGTTGGTTTCGAGAAGAGTTGATTTCTGCCCATAAGGTGTTCGATAGAATGTCTGTTCGAGTTTTTAAATATGTTTCAAATGATTTGTATCCATATTTGGATTTAGAAGATCAATTATAATGGCATATGATTTTTCCCTAGATTTTTAGTGGAAAAAGGAATCACAAAATATAATTTCCCTTATTATGGGACTTATGAAAAATAGACAAAAGACCTTTGATAATAATTTCATTTTAAAAGGGAATGGGAGGATGATTATTACTACAACCACTCCTCATATTTAATAAAATAGGTTTCCAAAATAGTTGTCCCGTGGGTTTGGCTTTTATAAAGTAAATCTTAGAAAAATAGAGTTTTATAAGTAGTATGAATTTTGTAAATGCATTTTCAAAAATATGAAATGAGACACTTAGCTCATTCCTCCTTCTATGTTAAATCAAGTAAAGGTTTTTGAAAAGAGGTAGATCAAAAAATAGAGTATTAGTAATAGGAAAGTTTAAAAATCCATTTTTGAGATATTGAAAATGGGTGTAATAGAAAAAATAGTTTTTCTTTTATTTTTTGTCACATCCCAAATTTGGTCATATTAAGGAAAGATGAATTTATTTACTAGGTTTCATAAACCACAATCTTGTAAGGTTGATCAAAGCAATAGCACACAAGTAGACAAGGATTTCACGCATCACCAAAAAGGTTCATCATCCAGACAAGTCAATCAAGCAAAGGAAATTCAAATCATAACCAAGCACTCAATATATTTGAGATAAGGTGATCAAACATGGTCATGCCAAGTTTATAAAAAATATGATCAACTCATAAGTTGATATTTTTCAAAAGGCTTTAATAAGGAAAGAAAGTATATGGGTTAATATACTTCCCACTTGTAGTTTTCGTTAAAGTTTTTTTTTAATAAGAGTTTGAAATCTTGGTGAAAATATCATGGCTGAAAATAGGTAGGAGATGGTATCATATAGATCTCCCTATTTACAAACATTTAGTTTTGGAAATACATTTATTTTCTTAAGAACTGGGTTTTCGGATTGTTGTTACAACCAAAATATCTTTGGAAAGGGGTTCGGCCAAAATAGGATTGTAGATGATACAAGGATTACTAGTTTTCTTTTCATGACATGATCTCAAAGGTTAGAGTTGAGTTCAAAGGGTTGGTACTTGGTGATTATCAACACAAACAACACAACACTCTAGGTCAAACAAGCAATGGGGGAGGAAAACTCAATCACTAGCGATGGTTTTCAAAATGTTTTTATTGGTTCTGGTTTTTAGGAGCGACCCAGGGGGACGAAGTGTTTTTTTCCCTCAATAAAACCAAATTTAACACATGGAGATTTTTAATGTCTAGAGTACCTTGTTGGACTAGTGTACCCAAATCAGCATCCACTTTGAATCCCCCACTACTTGCAATAGAGAACCAAAACCTAACCATGATGGCCTCTCCCTAAAAAATATATATATATAGATACATGTATTATAGATAGCATTGGTGAACCTCCTTCATCTCCGTCGAATTACAAGAGCTATAATCTCAAACCGGAACAATCCCATCTACAGATCTAGAACGGCGTCATCATCTTCATCACCATAAACGTTATCTCCCTTGTAGTTGGAACAATCCTCGTACTTCAACCATGGGAGGCGTTCCTTGTTCCTCTAGACAACTGCGTCGAACCATGCTGTGATCTTGGCGAGGATCACACTCCTCATCCTCATCGTCTCGGGGTCATCCTCCGAGTCGTAGTCGTTGCCATCATCCCACTCCTCATCCTCATCGTCCGTCGTCCAATCAGCGCCCTGGTACTGCTCTCGAACCACCACGGCCGCCTCCTCCTTTTGGGACGGGTCGTCATCCTCCTCCTCCGCCTTCCTCTTCGAGCCACACCCCTTGAACACCTCCTCGCCGCTGGCGAGAGCCTCCTTCTCCCCCTCCTCCGCCTGGGCGGTAGAAGGCTGCAGTGAAAGGCCCATGCTTTTCGTCGTCGTCGCGATGCACGGCTGCAGCGAGATCGAAACCTGGGCGAGGGACCTTTTTTCTCTCTATCGAGTTGGGGTGAAGGTGGCGGCTCGCGTATATACTCCGTATGATCGTATCTCCTTGGCGCACGCGGGTCTTATCTACCTTCCGAGTCGTTTGATACGTCGCAAACGTATCTACATTTCCAAACACATTGCTATTGTTTTGCCTCTGATTTTTAATGAATTGTTTGGAACTAACCCGAACTGACGCTGTTTTCAGCAGAATTGCATTTGGTGTCTTTCTCTTGTGCAGGATTGAAAAGTTCGCGGAAAATTCCAGAAAAATTGGAAAAAGTATTTTTGGGAAGAATAAGCCACGGAGCCAGGAGGACCCGGAGGGGGGCCACCCCAGGAGCAGGGGCGGGCCCCACCTGCGGGTGGGCCCTAGGCCGCGGCCAGGGGTCGCCCCTGCCCCTGGAGCGTAGCCTCTCGGCCCTCCTTCGCATATAAGTCACGATTGACCTAAAAACGTCGAAGGCGAGACCACTTTCCCCAGAAACCATACGGAGCTCCACCGCCATCCCGAAACCTAAATTCGGGGTCCAGGATCGCTATTCCGGCACCCTGCCGGAGTGGAGATCACCGCCATCATCACCGCCAACGCCTATCCATCAACCATCCATGATGTCTCTCTCCATGTGTGAGTAGTTCCCTGCTGTAAGCAAGGGGATGGAAAGGATTGAATAAGATTGGTCATGTAATTCAATGCCAAATTGTTAGGGCATGATGCCTAGTATCCTCTATTTGTGTTTATCATCGTTGGTACAATTAGTTATGCTTAAGGCATGTCACTTTGGGCCCGAGTGCCATGTTTTCAGATCTGATCACATTATGTTTTCATGAATATAATTGATGTTTGGGTCCTATCTACTAGTTGTATGCACTTGTTGTCAACGGGAACCGGAGACCCCGAGTGACAGAAACGGGGACATCAATGGGAATGGTTGGTAACTCGAGGGTTACATGTATTCACTGTGTGTTAATGCTTTGCTCCGGTGTTCTATTAAAAGGAACACCTTAATTGCCATTTGTTCCTTAATTGGCCCGGCTGAAACCGGATGGCAGGACAAAAGATGCCGTGCAAGTTCTTATTGAAGCACGTACGGCTAAATTAGGAATACATGCCTATGATTGTTTAATACTTGGATGCTATATTTATTTGCTTTGTGCCCAGTTATGTTTATTTCATGAGCTATCTTATTCATGCAGCGACCGTCTATCCGTCCCTATGCCTACGATGCTTTTAATCCTCTGTTTACAATCAATATTTCTGCTGTCACCATTGCTGCCTTTATTTTATTACTGCTGTTACTGTTCTACTGCTGCCATCAAATTACTGTTACTACTGATAAATTGCTTCCAGAGAGATCCTTTTCAGGTGTGGTTGAATTGACAACTCAACTGCTAAAGCTTATAAATATTCTTTGGCTCCCCTTGTGTCGAATCAATAAATTAGGGTCATACTACCCGCGAAGACTGTTGCGATGCCCTACACTTGTGGTTCATCAAGACTATTTTCTGGCGCCGTTGGCGGGGAGCATAACTCTATTTATAATTTCACTTGGGAGTTTTTCTGTCTGCCGTAATTTATTCTTCATCATGAAGGATAAGCGTGATCCTAAGTTTCTGATACTACCTTCCACCACAAGGAAAGGTACTGCTCTGAACTCTAAAGCTACTCTTGATTCACCTACTGTTTTAAATCAACTTGTTACACCACCTACAAACACTCGTCCTACTGTTGATGTGTCACTTTCTGGGTCTGCTACTGTTTCTGATGAATTTGATGATGCTTCTACTGTGCTTGATGATTCTGGTTCTTTAGGTCCTTTTCTGGATGCTCTTGTTGCTAAGTCTAAGGAAATTACAATTCCTGATGAAAGTCTTATTACACCTGCTAGCTCTCCTGAATTATATAATTATGAGAGTAGGTATCTTGATGATTCCTATATTGATGTTACTAATGAGTTTATTAGACAATATATGGATTGTGAAGCTTCAAAAGATCCTGATGCTTTGAGGAAATTGCTTGAAAAACATGCTGTTAAAAATCATTTCACACCTGATCCTAAGTTTGCTACTTCTCCTATATGCATTAAAGATGATGATTTTGATTTCTCTATTGATCTTTCACTTATATCTAATGTTGAATCTGATCCTTTTTGTGGAACTGAGAATGATGATGCTATAGAACACATGAATAAATTAGCTTCGCTTAGCTTTTTATTTTCTGATGACAAGAAGATACAACGTTACTATTTAGTAAAGTTGTTTCCTTTTTCATTAAAGGGTGATGCTAAAGTATGGTATAATGCTTTACCTTATGGTTCCATTAAAAGTCCTCATGAATTGCTTGATGTTTTCTTTGCAAAATATTTTCCTGCTCACATGCAGCATGAGGCTTTGCAGAGAATTTTTAATTTCAGACAACTGGAGGATGAGCACCTCCCTAAAGCTTGGGGAGATTTGGCTCATTGCTCAGGGCTCGGCCACGGCATGATATACCGAAGAATGTTTTTGATATATTTTATAATGGACTAACTGTTGAATCTAGGACATACCTAGATAGCTGTGCTGGTTGTGTTTTTAGGAAAAGGAATGTAGCTGAAGCTGAAGAACTAATGGCTAAGATAGCCCAAAATCATGATGAATGGAGTATTCCTGAGCCTCCTCCATTACCAACTCCGAAGAAAAGGGGAGTGCTCTTCTTAAACCCAGAAGATATGCAAGAAGCCAAGAAATCTATTAAGGAAAAAAGGTATTAGAGCTGAAGATGTGAAGAATTTACCTCCAGTTGAAACTTTATGTGAGCCTACCACTCACCCACCTATGGTAGAGGTACATTCTCTTTATGATTTTACTGTCATTGATACTCCTTATAGCAAGCCTCCTAGTCAGTGTTTGGATGAAATTGATAACTTTATTGTTAAACAAACTCATTTTAATATGCAAGTTCAAAAACAATTAAATGATAACACTCTGGTTATTAAAAAATTGCATTATGTCTTGGAGAAAACTGCTAATGATGTTAAAGGACTTGTTAAGCAGTTTCACATGGTTCAAACTCAACTTGAACAATTTACTAAAGTACAAAAAGATTTGCTTGCTGGTATTCCTATACAAAGTGATAAACAAGCTTGTGGTGTTTTAACTAGAGGTGGCATCACTACTCAAGATCCTCTTTATCCTGAAGGACATCCTAAAAGAATTGAACAAGAGCCTCAATTGGCTGAAAATAATATTGCTAGCTCTTCGAAAAGGAAAAAGAAGAAACATAAAGAATTAGGAGAAACTAGTAATATGGAACTTGATAAAGAACCTGTGGTTAATAATCCTAATGATGTTTCTATTTCTGATGCTGAAACTGAAAGTGGTAATGAGCATGAGAATGATATTAATAAACCTGAAGAACAGAAGGAAGAGACTGCACCTCCTGTTACTAAAAAGCATGGTAGGGAAAGAGAGCCATGGGTGCAAAAGCCCATGCCTTTTCCATCTAAATCTCAGAAAACTAAAGAGGAGGAACACTATAATAAATTCTATGAATGGATGAGGCCTCTCTTTTTGCAAATTCCTTTGACAGATGCTATTAAATTACCTCCTTATTCAAAATATATGAAAGATATTGTTTCTAATAAGAGAAAAATTCCTAATGAAGAGATTTCTACTATGCTTGCTAATTACTCTTTCAATGGCAAGATTCCTAAAAAGCTTGGTGATCCAGGTATACCTACTATTCCCTGCTCCATTAAAAATAATTATGTTAGAACTGCTTTATGTGATCTTGGTGCAGGAGTTAGTGTTATGCCTTCTCTCTTTATAAGAGACTTATTTAGACAAGCTTATTCCTACTGATATTTCTCTACAAATGGTTGATAAATCTACTGCTGTGCCTATTGGTATCTGTGAGAATGTTCCTGTTAAAGTTGCTAATTGTTTAATCCTAACTGATTTTGTGGTGTTGGAAATGCCTGAAGATGAGAATATGTCTATTATTCTTGGAAGACCTTTTCTTAATACTGCAGGGGCTGTTATTGATTTCAATAAAGGAAAAGTTACTATTCATGTTGATGATAAATAGTACACGGTATATTTCCCAAAGAAGATTGATACTAAAATTGGTTTGAATTTCATTGAAAATATTGAAGCCATCAAGGTTGGAGCTATTGATTGTCCTATTCTTATACATCATAGAAAATATGAAACTCTCATGATTGGGACAATTGCTATACAATATGAGGTAACATAATTGTCTTTTGGAAATTGAATTCTTTATGTCAAATAAATTTGGTGTGGTAGCAAGAATTGATCAACCTTGCTAACAAATTAATTTTAACAACATAAAGACTTTAATAACCATTAGTTTTTCCTCTGTTATTTATCTTTTACTTTTCTGTAATTTTTATTTATTATTTAGTTTATCCCTTTTAAATATCAATATCTTGTTTTATTAGCTTATTCTAATCTCATTTAAGTCCCTTGGTAAAAGTTGTCGAAAAATTCCAGGAAAAATGGCGTAAATTTTTATTTTTCCAAAAAGCCACAAAAGTTGTTGGGGCTGACCTGGGGGACACCCCAGGGGCAGAGGAGGGTCCCACCCACGGGTGAGGACCTGGCCGCGGCCAGGGGCCGCCCCTGCCCTATGGAGGGCCCCACTAGGTGAGTCTCCTCCCACTCTCTCTCTCTCTCACTCGAAAAACACTTCCCCATTGTTCAAACCCGAGTTCTTGCTCTTTGGTGCTGGAATTTTCGATCTCTTTGCTCAGCCCATCATTCTTGCTGAGATTTGGTGCAAATCTTCTCCGGTATGTGACTTCTTCACCCCTCCAATTAGAATCTTGAATGGTTTTGTGTAAGTTGAGTATTTTGCTACTGTAGGTGACCTTTGATATGAACTTGCATGCTTGATTTGCAATTTGTTAGATGGTTTTGATGCATGTATTAGTTGGTATTAAGTTATGAGAGTAGTTTAATGCACTTCCTATATTTTATTTTCAAGTTTTATGAGCTTTTTCAAAAAATTCCAGAGATAGAAGAATATGCCTAAGTTCAATTTAGGTGGGATTTTTAAGAAGAAGGAGCCCTCTTCTCATCGAGAAACGAGAGGCTCAAGTTCTAACACACCAATGAGGCCCTCATACAATGAAAATTTGGAGCCACTTGGTGTTATTGTGCTTGCCCGAGAGTCGGACGTGCGTTCATCGGTATACCCATGTTATGATTCTACAAGCCGCAGGTATACGCGATGAATTTAGTAGCCTTATTACTAATGCATGTTTGACGAATATTGTATTAGTGGAGAGGCCCCAATATCTTAAGCTCACTAATATCTTTGTGCAAAGCTTTAATTTCATTGATGATCGATATCACCCAAGTGTGGAGTTCATGTTATATGAACAACCTTGGAGAATGCCTTTGTCTGAGTTTTGCAGTGCTCTGTGTGTGAGGAACACGGGGCTCACATGCAAGATGAACACGCAGCCCCAACACCTCAAGGAGCTCTACGCCGGCATATGTCATGATGACTGGAGGGATTCTACACGTGCAAAATTTGGGAGCATTCAGTTTCCAGCTATGAGGTATTTGGGCTATGTCATAGCTCATTCTGTTCTTCCCCGGGACAACACGAGTAACATGTCTAGTCCTGATCTTGCTATTCTTGCCGCTACAATTAATCGTGATGAGACTTATAACATTGGCGCTCTTATTGCTCGTCGTCTTAGCACTAATAAGGTTAGAGGGACTATTTATGGAGGTATTATTGCCTCAATCATGCTTGCTACTGCCATGCTTCCTCCTAGAGAGGATGATTTAGAGTTGGATGTTATTAGGCTTAATCTTGCTGCAATGAAATCTCATCACTTTGTCACTTTTGATTCCACTTTGGAGAACTTGCAGTATAGATTATTATTTGGTTTTGATTTGGATAATCCTCGCTCTGTGAGATTACCTGCTCCTGTTTTGTTTAACACTATTGCTAGGGATGGATACTCGTTTCCCGAGGAGGTGCTGGATGAGTACCTCACATCACTAGTCCCTGAGGAGGAGCCACAGGAGTTGCAGTGGCAGCCACAACCAGGCGCCGACTGGGGCGTGCCACCACCATGGTAGATGAGTCCCACTTAGGCCAAAAGCCTAAGCTTGGGGGAGTACGTACCTCTCACCGACATCTCTTTATTTCGTTCACTCAATTATTATATGTCGGTGTGTTCGTAATTCCTTTGTATATCCATTAGTTTGCCTTTTGCTTTCTTTTTGTTCTTTTTAGTTTTCTCAGTTGCTTTTGTTGCTCCTTTCGTTTACTACTTGAAAACCCAAAACGATTTTCTCTTTGTTTGGTTTTTCTTTCTTATAATCAAAAAGACCAAAAATATTTTCTTTCGTTTCTTGTTCGGGTGTTTTCTTCTTCGCTTTAAGTTGCTTCCTTCCAAAATCGAAAACAACAAAAAGATTTCTCTTTTAGCTTTTGCGTTTTCCCTTTCACTATTTGAAAAACACGGAAATATTTTCTCTTCTTCTTTATTTTGTACAATTTTTTTAGAGTTCAACCCGTATTTGTGACGACACTTGCACAACTTTATTATCTCCATATCTTTCGGATGTGTAAATGTCTATGCAATAATGATGATATTTGGCAACACAGATATGATGAGGGGACTTGGTATGAACTCTATTTGCTTTCATTTTTGTACAAATGCTTATCCTCATGCTCGTGTTTTAGTTTGCCATAATAGAAGGTTGTGTAGATGATATTGCTTAGCCCTTATAAATTCTTATGCTTAGCCTCAACTTGTTAAGAGTGGGTAATTTGTCATGTAGACATGAGCATGTTTTGCGTTGTTTATAACATGGTGTGGTGAAGTGAGATCCTTCTCCAAAAGATTTATTCGGATTGACTTGGCACATGTTCACACATGTTAAAAGACTAAAAATACAGTGTGTTATGCCATGCCGGTTTATTGTGCTTAGAATTGCAGTATCACTCTTATGCTCTATTCATTGATTAATTTTGTCGCAAAGCATGATTATGACAGTAGTGCTCTCGGATGGTCGCTCCTCAGCGTTTTGCTAGCCTTCATTTGCACAGGGTGTGATGTCCACCCGTGCATCCAAATTCTTTAAGCCAAAGTATTCCATTTGAGTCCACTATATCTTCCTATATATGGTATTTCACCGCCATTCCAAGTAAATTTATCATGTGCTACCTTTAAAATATTCAAAACATTCCTTTTTGTGACACTGTTGCTAGCTCATGAGGAAGTGGTATAAGTTTAGTATATCCTGTATCAAGCAAGTTCTTCTTTCTTATTCATCCAATGAGTATGGAGTCTATGCTCATTTAAATCACAAGAGAGCTGGTGCCAAATCTCGTAAGCTTAAAAAATATAATAAAAAGACACTCCTCCATGACCAGTGGAAAGTTGGCAGGCACCCGTGGATTCGGCTAGCCATGGTTTGTGAGAGACAAGGTGGGGAGGAGTGTCAGCTCAAAATTAAAAAAAATCCTAATGGAAACCGCTCTCGAAAGTCTATAGCTTGCTTGATACGGGTTATGCTAAGTTTATTACTGCCATTCATTGACAAAGACATTCACTACTCAAAACTATCTTTTCTCTCATATTTAAACTTTGAAAAGCTCTAGCACATGATTAATCCCTGATTCCCTCTGCGAAGGGCCTTTCTTTTATATTTATGTTTAGTCGTCACCCTTCTTTGAGCACCATCTTATAGAGCATTGATGTCATTCTGAGTATAATGTGCTTTGTCCCAAAGTTTTAATGATTGGAGCATGTTTGAGATACTCTCTCATTTCTTAAAACTTTACATCTAGTCTCTGTTTAATATCTCAAGAGGTGCCCGGCATTTATGTTTTTCTCTACAAAAGGGGCAAGCGAGAGATCACTATATCGTACCTTGTTATAAGCATTGCATCGGTGCTATTGGTTACATGTCTAAATTATTACTTGTTAGCATTTTGTGTGCTTTGCATGAGTCTTCATGATTGCTTAAGTTCTATTGTTTTTGCAACCTCTTTCGTGTGCTTATTAAAATACTGATCATGGCTTAAACTTCTATGCTTTAAATGACGCAAATGTGTTTGTCAAAGTTTCTTTCATCGCGTCCAGTTTGTCAACTGAATTGCTTGAGGACAAGCAATAAGCTAAGCTTGGGGGAGTTGATACGTCGCAAACATATCTACTTTTCCAAACACTTTGCTATTGTTTTGCCTCTGATTTTTAATGAATTGTTTGGAACTAACCCGAACTGACGCTGTTTTCAGCAGAATTGCATTTGGTGTCTTTCTCTTGTGCAGGATTGAAAAGTTCGCGAAAAATTCCAGAAAAATTGGAAAAAGTATTTTTGGGAAGAATAAGCCACGGAGCCAGGAGGACCCGGAGGGGGACCACCCCAGGAGCAGGGGCGGGCCCCACCCACCGGTGGGCCCTAGGCCGCAGCCAGGGGTCGCCCCTGCCCCTGGAGCGTCGCCTCTCGGCCCTCCTTCGCATATAAGTCACGACTGACCTAAAAACATCGAAGGCGAGACCACTTTCCCCAGAAACCATACGGAGCTCCGCCGCCATCCTCAAACCTAAATTCGGGGTCCAGGATCGCTATTCCGGCACCCTGCCAAATTGTTAGGGCTTGATGCCTAGTATCCCGTATTTGTGTTGATCATCATTGGTACAATTAGTTATCCTTAATGCTTGTCACTTTGGGCCCGAGTGCCATGTTTTCAGATCTGATCACATTATGTTTTCATGAATATAATTGATGTTTGGGTCCTATCTACTAGTTGTATGCACTTGTTGTCAACCGGAGCCGGAGACCCCGAGTGACAGAAACGGGGACATCGATGGGAATGGTTGGTAACTCGAGGGTTACATGTATTCACTGTGTGTTAATGCTTTGCTCTGGTGTTCTATTAAAAGGAACACCTTAATTGCCATTTATTCCTTAATTGGCCCGGCTGAAAGTGTATGGTTGATCCCATGCATGGTTTTGGTAATTAATGACAATCTCTATGGACTAATATTTGCATTGAGCTCTATGTGTAGGTTGTCCTTTAGCTTGTGTCAAGATCATTTGTTGACCAAGGCCAAGCTTGCTTGTCTCCATTGGTTGGAGTCAAGGTCAAGGTAGAAGATCATTTGTTGATCAAGGCCAAGCTTGTCTCCATGTGTTGGAGTCAAGGTGCTTTGCTTGATCTCCATTTGTTGGAGTCAAGCTCAAGGGAAGAAAAGTGTTGGGTTGATCAAGGCTTTGTGCGGGTTGATCAACTCTCAAGTTCAAGTGAAGATATGCCGAAGAGTGCTCTCCCCATCTTGGTGTATGGGGGAGCGTCATGTGATTCTTCACCAAGCGAAGCGCAATCAAGAAGATGGTTCGCCTTGAGGAGATGAAGATCGTCTCCATCGACCTCAAGTGGATTAATGCGCAAGGCAAAGGTATGATCTTGGTAGGGTTTCTATTTTACCGGTCTCATGTTGTTTAGTGAGAGACCGGGTTATAGGATAGATACCGTACTATCAAGAGGGGCTCTCGACCGAGTATCGTGATCGTATCGTTCGTGGAGAGCTCAAACCTTTGCATCCATGCAATCATCTTTATTGGTTCTTATTTGGCTTTTATCCATGTGAGAATTTAGAGCTTGTGTTCATCTCCATACCAAGCTCTAGTTCATCAAAAACGGATCTCGTGAATATCTTCTTGTGTTTTTGATATCGGAGGTTTTACCGGTTTGTCTCTTCTACGAGAGGTCAAACTCTCTCCTTATGATTTCCTCCTCACATGATAGACTATGATGTGTATATGCATGATCTTGTAGGGCTTGTGATTATCTTCGAAACAAGCCCAAGATCATTGAAAACGGAGTCTTGATGAAAAGCTTGTGCGTTTTCGTGTTGGAGATTTTGCCGGTTCATCCGCTTGGAAAGGTCTCACCATTCCATCCCTCCGCACAATCTCCTTTGCTTGTTTTCATATTTTCAGTTTTTGTAGGGTAAGCTCTTGTCATCCTCTTTCCAACAAAATTGGATTCACTCGATTCGGACTTCATTTGCAAAAGTTATGGCAGTTCTGGTTTTCACTGTTTTGATCTAGCCCGGAGATGGTCCGGAGTCTCCGGCCACACCGGAGTCTCCGGCCCAAATGACCGGAGTCTCCGGTCCCCCTGATTTCGCTGCCGTTTGTGTCTGCTGTGGTGCGTTTCTGTATAGGGGCCCGGAGTGTCCCCGGAGAAGGACCGGAATCTCCGGCCCACCGGAGTCTCCGGCCCGAGGACCCGGAATCTCCGGCCCCCAGTTTTTCTCAGCTCCTTTTCTTCTGTGTGGTGCGCCTCTGGATAGGGGTCCGGAGCTACCCCGGAGGGTGGCCGGAGTCTCCGGCCTGGCCGGAGTCTCCGGCCCCAAGGACCGGAATCTCCGGCCTCCCCGATGACCCAGCAGGCCGGAGTCTCCGGTCACTTACCCCGGAGTCTCCGGCCTGGACAGGCTCCAACGGCTAGTTTTTGGGGGAGGCTATAAAAAGCCTCCTTCCCCCCAAAACCTGGTTACACACCTTGCTCACTTGTTCTTGCTCTTCCCCTTTGCTCTAATCCTTGTGAGCTTGATTCCTCTCTTCCCCTCCAATGATTCTTGCCCAAATTTAGGGTTTCAAGAGAGGAGATCTAGATCTACCATTCCACCAATCAAATTCTCCTCTAAGTGAGGGGAACCTTGTGGATCTAGATTTGGGGTTGCTTTGTGCTCATCTCCTTTGTTCTTCCTCTCTTATTCCCTCCATAGCATTAGTTGCTTTGGTTGGAATTTGGGAGTGAAGGATTTGAGCACTTTGTGTGCTCTTGCCTTTTTGCATTTGTTGCATCGGGTTGCTCTCTCCACGGTGATATGTGAAGTTGAAGGTTGAGAAGCTTGTTACTCTTGGGTGCATTGTGTTCCCAAGAGCTTGTTGCCTCTTGGGTGCATTGTGTACCCTAGACGGTTGGAGGTGCCGCGAAGACTTCGAGTTGTGAAGCTTCGGCACGAGTTTGGGAGCCCCCAATTGAGTTGTGGGTGTGTGCCCCAAAGAGAAGTTGTAAAGGGCTCCGGAATCCGCCCCGAAGGATTCCGATAGTGGAAGGTGAACCAATCCCTTGGGTGAGGTTCATCGGAGAATAGGGTGAGGCCTTTGTGGCATCTTGAGTAGGCCTTTTGTGGCGAGCTCACACCCCTCCAACGAGACGTACTCCCTTAACAAGGAGGAACTCGGGAATACATCCTCGTCTCCGCGTGCCTCGGTTATTTCTATACCCGAGCTTTACTTATGCAATTTACATTGTGATAGCCTTCGTGCTTGAAGTTCTTTTCTATAGCTATCACCTTGTTGCTTGAATTGCTTAGCATAAGTTGTTGGTGCACATAGGTGAGCCTAGTAATTAGGTTGTTGGCTTGTTAATTTAAACACATAGTTTTATTCCGCAATTATCAAGCCCCTAATTAGAAAAAGTTTTAATCGCCTATTCACCCCCCCCTCTAGGCGACATCTTGGGCATAGTTGTTCTTTCAATTGGTATCAGAGCCTCGTCTCTCTTGTTTGGCTTTACCGCCTAGAGAGTAAAGATGTCGTCTAGGGATTTAGTGCACAATTCCATGTTTATATTCAATGGCACAAATTTTAATGTTTGGAAAACTCATATGCTTAGTCACTTACGGGTCTTGGACCCCAATATTGAGCGGATCTTAGATATAGGTTTTTCTCCTCCAAAGGACTACGAAAGTACGACTTTAGAGGATGAGAAAAACTTATATCTAGATGCTCTAGCATCTAATGAGTTTTGCAAATTTGTGAGTGTTGCAGTTTTTGAGTCAATCATGCCTCTCCGAGACGCTCATGATTTGTGGACAAAGCTTCAAGAAAAATACGGCAAGTCCATGACCATTGAGGATGATTGCTCTCCCTCCACCTCCGGCCGTGACGAGTTCTCGTTTTCATCTACTTCACCAAAATGTGGTAAGCCACAATCCAATGTAATGGTGAGTAGTGATAGGCGTTGCAATTTGGATAGTGAGCTCATTGTTGATGATCATTTATCTCTATCTTGTTGCAATGCTCCATCTTTGGACCTAAACACTCATAGCACTATAAATGTCATACATGCTAGTGTTGATAGTCCTTGCATACCATCCAAAAATTGCTTAGATAAATCTAATGATGATATGCTTGCTTTATCTTGTTCCAATGATAAAAATGCTTGTGTTCCCTCTAACTCTTGCATGAATATTAATGTAGAGGAAACTCAATTAATTGTGGGACAAGATTTGAACTTGAGTAGTTCAAAAATTAATTATCCCTCTTCATCCACCTATCATTGCCTTATGGCTAAATCTTCTTCTAGCAATGATAATAATAATGATAATGATGATGATAATGATGATGAAGAAGATGATGTGGAAAAGGTTAATGCTATGCTTCAAAATAAAGGTCTAATGATTCTTAAAGCCCTTCCTAGCAATAATAGTGCTCAAGCTAACCTCTTTGAAATCATGAGCACTCTTATTGAGCGTGGGGATACTATTGAGACCTTAAAAGCAAGCCTTGAAGAGAAGGGTAAGATAGAAAGAGATGATGCAATGGAAAAAGCATCATTAGAAGATGCTCTTGTGGAAGAGCAAGAGACTCGTGCTTCTCTAGAGGAGAAACTAGAATCTATCGAGGAGTCTCATAATGATATATTTGCTAAAATCATTAAAGAACGTGACCATGCTCATGCTAAATATAAAGTCACGAAAAATGAAAATGCTAAATTAAATGAAGAGCTTGCTAAGATTTCCTCTTCTATTCCTATTGTAAATGATGCTTGTGCTACTAACTCCAATTCGTGTGAAGCATCTACTTTGAAGGAGAAGGTTGAGCTAAGGGCTCAACTTGAGTTGCTAACTAGCAAGTATAGGGAGTTAGAAGAAAGTCATAAAAAGCTATCTAGCTCTAATGATGATATTCTAGCTTCCTATGCTAGTCTCAAGTTGGCTCATGAGGCCATCACTACAAAGGTAACATCTAGTGAGCCTCATGTGGATAATAGCACAACCATAACTAAAAATGCTATATTGCCATGTGCTAGTCCTAGTAGTTCATCCACTAAAAATATTGGTACATATTGTGATGAATTACTTGCTTTGCCTTGTTGTCATTGCAATGAAGCTTCTACTTCCTCTAGTGCCTTTGTTGTCACTAACCATGTAGAGCCATCAAAAGACCTCAAGGCCCAAGCCACTTTTTTGAAGAATGGCTTGAAAAAGCGTCATGAGGGGAAGAGTGCACTTGACAACATGTTGAGTGTGCAACAATCCCCTAATGACAAGAGTGGACTTGGATTCAACTCCAACATCAAGAACAAGTCCAAGGTCGAGAAGAAGAAGAAGGGCCAAGTTCAAGTCAAGAATCCGGCCAAGATCACTTGCTTCAAGTGCAAGCTAGAAGGGCACCATGTTCGGGATTGCCCAATGAAGAAGAAGCCTCTTAGTGAGAAGCAACTAGGGAAGCGGCCTCTTGTTCAAACTCGTGCTCAACCACGTGTTGAACAAAGGCCACCTCCTAAGAAGACTCAAGTCAATGCTCCTCAAGTTGAGAAGCCTATTAAGAAGAAGAAGAGTCGGTGTTGCTACCTTTGCCGTGGCAAAGGTCATTTTGCTTCTTCATGCACTAACGGTACCGTATCCAACCCTATCATAATTGATGATGCTTATTCTCTTGGGAAGGATAGAGTTGGCAATGTGTTTGCCAAGTATGTGGGAGCTCAAAGTGGTGTCAAGAAAAGCACCATTTGGGTTCCCAAGCCTATTGTGACTAACCTCTTAGGACCCAACTTGGTTGGGGACCAACAAGCTTCAACTTGATCAATAGGTGTTTGTGGAGGACATTGGTGACTTGGCTATTTTTGAAGAATTAAGGGATCTTCATGGTTTTATTTCTCAAGCCAAGTCAATTGGATTATCACATATCTATCTCATATCCAATGCTTCCTCCTTGCGGTAACTTGTATTTAACTCATATATACATTGAAAGTTGCTTGCTCCCTTGCATGTGTTAGTTTTGTTCCTAGCATGTGCTTGTATATGATATGCTACTTTCCTACTTGTCTTGTTATTCAAGGTTGTGTATGATAGTTGTATATCATGTATGTGTAATTTGTGTGTTGAGCTTTTAGATCTTGTGTGGATTTAATTTGGCTTTTTGAGATATTAGTGGACCATCCCATTTTGGGGGAGTGAAATGCTTTGTGCACTTCACAAACCTAAAAATGTGTGTACATGAAGCACACCACCTAGTGTTGATATTTCATATTATCTAGCTACTATGTGGTATGTCATATTCATGAGAAATTCAAATTCTACAATGTCCATTAATTTCTCTAGTTGGTTTTATTTGCCTCTTGTTTAAAAATAAAATGAATCATCACATTATGGGGGAGTAATAAGCTATGTGCATATTACAATCCCATAAAAATGTGAACATTTGAGGTTTGCCACTTAGAGTTGATATTGTACTTTATCCATTTCCTATGTGGCATGTTTACTCAAACAAGTTCCAATTTTCCTTTGTGGTTACCCTTTGGTTCTTTGTTTGTGTGAGGTTGCTTGGTGTGGTTTCTCTCTAATATGCATTCCCATATATTATGTGAGAAACCATTTGTTTCCTTTTATTCTAACCATGGCTTTGCCGGTTGGTTCGAATAATTGAAACTACCAACAAACCTTTTTAAAATTGGTGTTTTAATTCCTATCTTTTGCCATTTGCTAGTTTGTGGTGAAGTTGGTCTTGTACATCATTCCTTTACACCACCGAGAAATATCTCTATATACTCCTTGTCCATGACAAGTGATACTAGTAATTGTGGTGGATTTTTTAGACCATCTTCACATTGGCTCTTGCGTTGATTTGCTTTATCTATTGCCTTCCTTGCCTTTTGAATGGATCCTATCTTTCAATCGGTAGTGTTTAGTGTTGTAAATAAAATATGGAGAGTAATGATCCCTTGTGCATGCATTTTGTATTCAAATGCAAATATCTAAGATAATGCATTAATCTTGGGGGAGCATTCCTTTTTATTTAGAACACTATTCTTTCTATCAATTTTTGATCCTCTCAATTGGCATTTGATTCTTTATCTTGTGTTGGTACCTTCAATTGGTATTAATTGGAATTTAATATCTCCTCCATAGATATTTGTTCCAATTAATATTTATTGTGGGAGTCTTGATACCTTCTTGCCTATTTCACTTTACTTGATTTCGGTCAAGTATCACCCTCTTCTTGGTATCTTTTCTCCTAAATTGACATTTGTTGTTTTAATTGGTATCTTATTTTCAATTGGTGTCTTTTCAATCATGTGTTGTTTGATTTGATTCCTATTGATATCACACCTCATGTGTTGATGTGTTATGGAATCAATCATTAGTTGATTTGATTTTTTCCTCAATCATGTGTTGATTTGGATTTTGATATAATTTGGACAACTTTTTCTTGTCACACCTTGGTGTGCTTTATTTGTTTACTTGGTGTTTTTGTCCAATTTGTATCTCTTTTGGTTCTTGTAAGTCTATGCATGCTTTTTACTAGTATATATATTATTTAGCATGCTAGTCTTTCTAGTTCCAATATATAGGGGATACTCCACCGAATCCTAAATCGGCTAAGATGTGCATGAAATTCAATTTCATATCTATATGCACATATTTATGTGGAGTGTTTCCTATATATTGTAGTTTATCTAACTACTATGGGACCCAATGAGTTTGGGAACCATTTTGTACTCTAATTGTGTTTTAGGTACAATGGAGATGCATTGGATGCTTGCCTCATTCATAAGGAAGGTGTTCTCACCGTGTGATTGTCGGAGTCAAGCTTTGATGACAAACAAACTCTCATCATCTTCATCATCAATGCATCTCGGTAACAAGTATCTATCCCATGCATACTTTTCTAGTTCCAACCTTGTGTAGGTTACCTCTTGGCATGAATGCTCTTATATGCAATTGTTGTGGTTTTGGCCTATTTCCTTCACTTAATATATCTTTGTGATATGTGTGATGAATTTGCAAAAACCTTTCTTCAATTGATATTATTTGTTTGTGATACTTGTTGCCTATTTCAAAGCATCTTCACTATCTCTTGTTCCCTTAGTGATATGTGTGATGCATTTGATATATTTGAAGTTCATTTATATACAATGAGATAAATTTGAGCTATGTGCTATGCTTTCAAGCAACAATCTCGTTTGTATATTTATGACTTCCTTTTGGATACCTTGTTCTCTTTTTCCCGGACCATTTCGTATGTATATGTTTCTTTGCGGATGTATATCTTTGTGGTTTGTCTAATTAGAAACCTATACATATGAGAGAGGTCACCTTTTAGTCGGTATCCTATTCCTTTTGAGCCACCTTGTGTTTCATCTATAATTCTTTGGTGGCTCCAAATTTGCCTCATGAGTGCTTGTCTTAGTGTTTATTGGTATCTTTACACACTCATGTATTTGTTGAAGATCTTTTACCTCATGCTTACCATGGTGAGCATGTTGATTTTTATTGGCTAAATGCTCTCACTAGCTTTTGGCATTTTCAATTGGTTTTAGTTTCCAATTGGTATCCCTAAGCTTGTGAACATATTTCTTTAAAAGATCTTTTTTTCGGTTGGGCCTATCTTATGATGTTTTTTGAAAATTGGTATCTTCTTATGGCTCAATCACATCTTTGGTGCAAGTGCTATGATTTGCTTTTGCATTATGCACTATTGCACTTGTTGCGTGTTCTAGATGATTTTGGGGGAGTGAGGATACCATATTTATGCACTCCTCATTTGTGCATGAATCATTGGGGAGCTTCTCCATTTTATTTGGAACTCTCACTTTGGATCTTTTCGATTGCTTTTCTCCTTTGTGGAGATGTTTAAAATGATTTCATCTTTTTGCAATCTTTGGATCCTCAATATAGTTTGATTTCCTCTAATTATTCGTCAATGAATAAGTGCATTTGATTTCACTCATATCTTGAGAAATGCACACCTTTATGGAGGAACTCTTATTATATTGGCTCTCTAAATTTTTCTTCCCATTTCGGCAATCGATGCCAATGGGGGAGAAGTTTAGAGGGTTTAAGGGAATTTGGGTTTTATGCTTTTGTTGCATTTGCCTTTAATGCGCTTTGCATCCTTGCTTGTTTGTCGTGCAAGGTTGCTTTATTATTTATATAAACCCTCTTAAACGGGATTGTCATCAATTACCAAAATGGGGGAGATTGAAAGTGCATGGTTGATCCCATGCATGGTTTTGGTAATTAATGACAATCTCTATGGACTAATATTTGCATTGAGCTCTATGTGTAGGTTGTCCTTTAGCTTGTGTCAAGATCATTTGTTGACCAAGGCCAAGCTTGCTTGTCTCCATTGGTTGGAGTCAAGGTCAAGGTAGAAGATCATTTGTTGATCAAGGCCAAGCTTGTCTCCATGTGTTGGAGTCAAGGTGCTTTGCTTGATCTCCATTTGTTGGAGTCAAGCTCAAGGGAAGAAAAGTGTTGGGTTGATCAAGGCTTTGTGCGGGTTGATCAACTCTCAAGTTCAAGTGAAGATATGCCGAAGAGTGCTCTCCCCATCTTGGTGTATGGGGGAGCGTCATGTGATTCTTCACCAAGCGAAGCGCAATCAAGAAGATGGTTCGCCTTGAGGAGATGAAGATCGTCTCCATCGACCTCAAGTGGATTAATGCGCAAGGCAAAGGTATGATCTTGGTAGGGCTTTTATTTTACCGGTCTCATGTTGTTTAGTGAGAGACCGGATTATAGGATAGATAGCCGTACTATCAAGAGGGGCTCTCGACCGAGTATCGTGATCGTATCGTTCGTGGAGAGCTCAAACCTTTGCATCCATGCAATCATCTTTATTGGTTCTTATTTGGCTTTTATCCATGTGAGAATTTAGAGCTTGTGTTCATCTCCATACCAAGCTCTAGTTCATCAAAAACGGATCTCATGAATATCTTCTTGCGTTTTTGATATCGGAGGTTTTACCGGTTTGTCTCTTCTACGAGAGGTCAAACTCTCTCCTTATGATTTCCTCCTCACATGATAGACTATGATGTGTATATGCATGATCTTGTAGGGCTTGTGATTATCTTCGAAACAAGCCCAAGATCATTGAAAACGGAGTCTTGATGAAAAGCTTGTGCGTTTTCGTGTTGGAGATTTTGCCGGTTCATCCGCTTGGAAAGGTCTCACCATTCCATCCCTCCGCACAATCTCCTTTGCTTGTTTTCATATTTTCAGTTTTTGTAGGGTAAGCTCTTGTCGTCCTCTTTCCAACAAAATTGGATTCACTCGATTCGGACTTCATTTGCAAAAGTTATGGCAGTTCTGGTTTTCACTGTTTTGATCTAGCCCGGAGATGGTCCGGAGTCTCCGGCCACACCGGAGTCTCCGGCCCAAATGACCGGAGTCTCCGGTCCCCTGATTTCGCTGCCGTTTGTGTCTGCTGTGGTGCGTTTCTGTATAGGGGTCCGGAGTGTCCCCGGAGAAGGACCGGAATCTCCGGCCCACCGGAGTCTCCGGCCCGAGGACCCGGAATCTCCGGCCCCCAGTTTTTCTCAGCTCCTTTTCATTCTGTGTGGTGCGCCTCTGGATAGGGGTCCGGAGCTACCCCGGAGGGTGCCCGGAGTCTCCGGCCTGGCCGGAGT
The DNA here is from genome assembly GCA_012064385.1 of Puccinellia tenuiflora. Lineage (NCBI taxonomy): Eukaryota > Viridiplantae > Streptophyta > Magnoliopsida > Poales > Poaceae > Puccinellia > Puccinellia tenuiflora. The sequence goes on along the minus strand of QRDG01000232.1, from coordinate 691,257 downwards.
CTCCGGCCCAAGGACCGGAATCTCCGGCCTCCCCGATGACCCAGCAGGCCGGAGTCTCCGGTCACTTACTCCGGAGTCTCCGGCCTGGACAGGCTCCAACGGCTAGTTTTTGGGGGAGGCTATAAAAAGCCTCCTTCCCCCCCAAAACCTGGTTACTACACCTTGCTCACTTGTTCTTGCTCTTCCCCTTTGCTCTAATCCTTGTGAGCTTGATTCCTCTCTTCCCCTCCAATGATTCTTGCCCAAATTTAGGGTTTCAAGAGAGGAGATCTAGATCTACCATTCCACCAATCAAATTCTCCTCTAAGTGAGGGGAACCTTGTGGATCTAGATTTGGGGTTGCTTTGTGCTCATCCCCTTTGTTCTTCCTCTCTTATTCCCTCCATAGCATTAGTTGCTTTGGTTGGAATTTGGGAGTGAAGGATTTGAGCACTTTGTGTGCTCTTGCCTTTTTGCATTTGTTGCATCGGGTTGCTCTCTCCACGGTGATACGTGAAGTTGAAGGTTGAGAAGCTTGTTACTCTTGGGTGCATTGTGTTCCCAAGAGCTTGTTGCCTCTTGGGTGCATTGTGTACCCTAGACGGTTGGAGGTGCCGCGAAGACTTCGAGTTGTGAAGCTTCGGCACGAGTTTGGGAGCCCCCAATTGAGTTGTGGGTGTGTGCCCCAAGAGAAGTTGTAAAGGGCTCCGGAATCCGCCCCGAAGGATTCCGATAGTGGAAGGTGAACCAATCCCTTGGGTGAGGTTCATCGGAGAATAGGGTGAGGCCTTTGTGGCATCTTGAGTAGGCCTTTTGTGGCGAGCTCACACCCCTCCAACGAGACGTACTCCCTTAACAAGGAGGAACTCGGGAATACATCCTCGTCTCCGCGTGCCTCGGTTATTTCTATACCCGAGCTTTACTTATGCAATTTACATTGTGATAGCCTTCGTGCTTGAAGTTCTTTCTATAGCTATCTTGCTTAGCATAAGTTGTTGGTGCACATAGGTGAGCCTAGTAATTAGGTTGTTGGCTTGTTAATTTAAACACATAGTTTTATTCCGCAATTATCAAGCCCCTAATTAGAAAAAGTTTTAATCGCCTATTCACCCCCCCCCCTCTAGGCGACATCTGGCATAGNGAATCCGCCGAAGGATTCCGATAGTGGAAGGTGAACCAATCCCTTGGGTGAGGTTCATCGGAGAATAGGGTGAGGCCTTTGTGGCATCTTGAGTAGGCCTCTTGTGGCGAGCTCACACCCCTCCAACGAGACGTACTCCCTTAACAAGGAGGAACTCGGGAATACATCCTCGTCTCCGCGTGCCTCGGTTATTTCTATACCCGAGCTTTACTTATGCAATTTACATTGTGATAGCCTTCGTGCTTGAAGTTCATATCTTGCTATCTCCTTGTTGCTTGAATTGCTTAGCATAAGTTGTTGGTGCACATAGGTGAGCCTAGTAATTAGGTTGTTGGCTTGTTAATTTAAAACACATAGTTTTATTCCGCAATTATCAAGCCCCTAATTAGAAAAAGTTTTAATCGCCTATTCACCCCCCCCCTCTAGGCGACATCTCGGGCATAGTTGTTCTTTCAATTGGTATCAGAGCCTCGTCTCTCTTGTTTGGCTTTACCGCCTAGAGAGTAAAGATGTCGTCTAGGGATTTAGTGCACAATTCCTTGTTTAGATTTAATGGCACAAATTTTAATGTTTGGAAAACTCATATGCTTAGTCACTTACGGGTCTTGGACCCCGATATTGAGCGTATCTTAGATATAGGTTTTTCTCCTCCAAAGGAGTACGAAAGTACGACCTTTGAGGACGAGAAAAACTTATATCTAGATGCTCTAGCATCTAACGAGTTTTGCAAGTTTGTGAGTGTAGTTGTGTTTGAGTCAATCATGCCTCTCCGGGATGCTCATGAGCTATGGACCAAGCTTCAAGATAAATATGGTGTGTCCAACTCTATTGAGGATGATTGCTCTCCCTCCACCTCCGGCCGTGACGAGCCCTCATCTTCGTCTACTTCACCAAAATGTGGTAAGCCACAATCCAATGTAATGGTGAGTAGTGATAGGCTTTGCAATTTGGATAGTGAGCTCGTTGTTGATGATCAATTATCTCTATCTTATTGCAATGCTTCATCTTTGGACATAAACACACATAGCACCATAAATGATTTACATGCTAGTGTTGATAGTCCTTGCATATCATCTAAAACTTGCTTGGATGAATCTCTTTATGATATGCTTGCTTTATCTTGTTGCCATGATAAAAATGCTTGTGTTCCCTCTAAATCTTGCATTGATAATAATGTAGAGGAAACCAAATTTGCTATGCAACAAGATATGAACTTAAGTAGTTCAAAAATTAATTGCTCTTCATCCACCTCTCATTGCCTTATGGCTAAATCTTATTCTAGCAATGATAATAATAATGATGACAATGACGATGATAAAAATGATGAAGAAGATGATGTGGAAAAGGTTAATGCTAGGCTTCAAAATAACGGTCTTACGATTCTTAAAGCCCTCCCTAAAAATAAAAATGCTCAAGCTATGCTATTTGAAATTATGAAAAATCTTATTGAGCGTGGGGAAACCATTGAGGCTTTGGAAGCAAGCCTTGAAGAAAAAGGTAAGATAGAAAGAGATGATGCTATGGAGAAAGCATCGTTAGAAGATGCTCTTGAGGAAGAGCAAGAGACTCGTGCTTCTCTTGAGGAGAAACTAGATTCTATCGAGGAGTCTCATAATGAAATAATTGCTAAAATCATTAAAGAACGTGACCATGCCATTGCTAAATATAAGGTCACGAAAAATGAAAATGCTAGATTAAATGAAGAGCTTGCTAAGATTTCTTCTTCCATCCCTAATGTCAATGATGCTTGTGCTACTAACTCAATTTCTTGTGAAGCATCTATTTCGAAGGAGAATGTTGAGCTAAGGGCTCAACTTGAGTTGCTAACTAGCAAGTATGAGAAGTTGGAAGCAAGTCATGAAAAGCTATCTAGCTCTAATGATAATCTTCTAGCATCCTATGGGAAGTTGGAAGAAAATCATGAAAAGCTATCTAGCTCTAATGATGAACTTCTAGCATCCTATGCTTGTCTCAAGTTGGCTCATGAGGCCGTCACTACAAAGGTAACATCTTGTGAACCTCATGTGGATAATAGCACAACCATAACTAAAAATGCTAAAATTCCATGTGCTAGTCCTAGTAGTTCATCCACTAGAAATATTGGTACATCATGTGATGAATTACTTGCTTTGCCTTGTTGCTCTAACAATGAAGCTTCCACTTCCTCTAGTGTTTTTGTTGCCACTAACCATGTAGAGGAAATAAAAGACCTCAAGGCCCAAGTCGCTTCTTTGAAGAAGGGCTTGGAAAAGCGTCATGGGGAGAAGAGTGCGCTTGACAACATGTTGAGTGTGCAACAATCCCCAAATGACAAGAGTGGACTTGGATTCAACTCCAACAACAAGAACAAGTCCAAGGTTGACAACAAGAAGAAGGGCCAAGTTCAAGTCAAGAATCCGGCCAAGATCACTTGCTTCAAGTGCAAGCTAGAAGGGCACCATGTTCGTGATTGCCCAATGAAGAAGAAGCCTCTTAGTGAGAAGCAACTAGGGAAGCGGCCTCTTGTTCAAACTCGTGCTCAACCACGTGTTGAACAAATGCCACCTCCCAAGAAGACTCAAGTTATTGCTCCTCAAGTTGAGGAGCCTATTAAGAAGAAGAAGAAGAGTCGGTGTTGCTACCTTTGCCGTGGCAAAGGTCATTTTGCTTCTTCATGCACTAACGGTACCCATCCAACCCTATCATAATTGATGATGTTTATTCTCTTGGGAAGGATAGAGTTGGCAATGTGTTTGCCAAGTATGTGGGAGCTCAAAGTGGTGGCAAGAAAAGCACCATTTGGGTTCCCAAGCCTAATGTGACTAACCTCTTAGGACCCAACTTGGTTGGGGACCAACAAGCTTCAACTTGATCAATAGGTGATTGTGGAGGACATTGGTGACTTGGATACTTTTGAAGAATTGAGGGATCTTCATGGTTTATTTCTCAAGCCAAGTCAATTGGAATATATTGCTCTATCTCATATCCAATGCTTCCTCCTTGCGGTAACTTGTATTTAACTCATATATTCATTGAAAGTTGCTTGCTCCCTTGCATGTGTTAGTTTTGTTCCTAATATGTGCTTGTATGTGATATGCTTCTTTCCTACTTGTCTTGTTACTCAAGGTTATGTAAGATAGTTGTGTATCATGTATGTGTAACTTTGTGTTGAGCTTTTTGGATCTTGTGTTGATTTTAATTGGCTCTTTGAGATATTACTGGACTATCCCATTTTGGGGGAGTGATGTGCTTTGTGCACCTCACAAACCTAAAATGTATGTACATGAGGCACACCACCTAGTATTGATATTTAAATATTATCTAGCTACTATGTGGTATGTCATATTCATGAGAAATTCAAATTCTACAATGTCCATTAATTTTTCTAGTTGGTTTTATTTGCCTCTTGTTTAAAAATAAAATGAATTATCACATTATGGGGGAGTAATAAGCTATGTGCATATTACAATCCCATAAAAATGTGAACATTTGAGGTTTGCCACTTAGAGTTGATATTGTACATGTTTGCTCGAACAATTCCAATTCCCTTTTGGTTATCTTTTGGCTCTTGTTTGGGTGTGTTTGCTTGGTGTGGTTTTTCTCTAATATGAATTCCTATATATTTTTGGAGAAACCATTTTTTTCTTTTTATTCTAACCATGGCTTTGCCGGTTGGTTCGAATAATTGAAACTACCAACAAACCTCTTTTAAAAAAAATTGGTGTTTTAATTCCTATCTTTTGCCATTTGCTAGTTTGTGGTGAAGTTGGTCTTGTACATCATTCCTTTATACCACCGAGAAATATCTCCATATACTCCTTGTCCATGACAAGTGATACTAGTAATTGTGGTGGATTTTGTAGACCATCTTCACATTGGCTCTTGCATTGATTTGCTTTATCTATTGCCTTCCTTGCCTTTTGAATGGATCCTATCTTTCAATCGGTAGTGTTTAGTGTTTTAGATAAAATATGGAGAGTAATGATCCCTTGTGCATGTATTCAAATGCAAATATCTAAGATAATGCATTAATCTTGGGGGAGCATTCCTTTTTATTTAGAACACTATTCTTTCTATCAATTATTGATCCTCTCAATTGGCATTTGATTCTTTATCTTGTGTTGGCACCTTCAATTGGTATTAATTGGAATTTAATATCTCCTCCATAGATATTTGTTCCAATTGATATTTATTGTGGGAGTCTTGATACCTTTTGCCTTATTTTAACTTTACTTGATTTCGGTCAAGTATCACCCTCTTTTTGGTATCTTTTCTCCTAGTTGATATTTTTTGTTTTAATTGGTATCTTATTTTCAATTGGTGTCTCTTCTATCATGTGTTGTTTGATTTGATTCCTATTGATATCACACTTCATGTGTTGATGTGTTTTGGAATCAATCATTTGTTGATTTGATTTTTCCTCAATCATGTGTTGATTTGGAGTTTAATATAATTTGGACAACCTTTAGTGTCACACTCTTGTGTGCTCTCTTCTTGGTTTACTTGGTGTTTTTGTCCAAATTGTATCTCGTTTGGATCTTGAAAGACTTTGTATGAATATCCTTTAACTTTTATATTATATGGCATGCTAGTCCTTTTAGTTCCAATATATAGGGGATACTCCACCGAATCCTAAATCGGCCAAGATGTGCATGAAATTCAATTTCATATCTATATGCACATATTTACGTGGAGTGTTTCCTATATATTGTAGTTTATCTAACTACTATGGGACCCAATGAGTTTGGGAACCATTTTGTACTCTAATTGTGTTTTAGGTACAATGGAGATGCATTGGATGCTTGCCTCATTCATAAGGAAGGTGTTCTCACCGTGTGATTGTCGGAGTCAAGCTTTGAGGACAAACCAACTCTCATCATCTTCATCTTCAATGCACCTCGGTAACAAGTATCTACCCATGCATACTTTTCTAGTTCCAACCTTGTGTAGGTTGCCTCTTGGCATGAAAGCGTTTATATGCAATTGTTGTGGTTTTGGCTTTTTCCTTCACTTAATATATCTTTGTGATATGTGTGATGAATTTGCAAAAACCTTTTCTTCAATTGATATTATTTGTTTGTGATACTTGTTGCCTAGTTCAAAGCATCTCCACTATCTCTTGTTCCCTTAGTGATATGTGTGATGCATTTGATATATTTGAAGTTCATTTATATACAATGAGATAAATTTGAGCTATGTGCTATGCTTTTAAGCAACAATCTCATTTGTATATTTATGACTTCCTTTTGGATACCTTGTTATCTTTTTCCCGGACCATTTCGTATGTATATGTTTCTTTGCGGATGTATATCTTCAATGGTTGTCTAATAAGAAACCTATACATATGATAGAGGTCATCTTTTAGTTGGTATCCTATTTCTTTTTGAGCCACCTTGTGTTTCATCTATAATTCTTTGGTGGCTCCAAATTTGTCTCATGAGTGCTTGTCTTATTGTTTATTGGTATCTTTGCACACTCATGTATTTCTTGAAGATCTTTGACCTCATGCCTACCATGGTGAGCATGTTGAATTTTATTGGCAAAATACTCTCACTAGCTTTTGGCATTTTCAATTGGTTTTAGTTTCCAATTGGTATCCCTAAGCGTGTGAACATATTTCTTTAAAAGATCTTTTTTCTCGGTTGGGCCTATCTTACGATGAATTTTTTGAAAATTGGTATCTACTTATGGCTCAACCACATCTTTGGTGCAAGTGCTATGATTTGCTTTTGCATTATGCACTATTGCACTTGTTGCGTGTTCTAGGTGATTTGGGGGGAGTGAGGATACCATATTTGTGCACTCTTCATTTTGTGCATAAACATTGGGGAGCTTCTCCATTTTATTTGGAACTCTTGCTTTGGATCTTTTTGATTGCTTTGCTCCTTTGTGGAGATGTTTAAAATGATTTCATCTTTTTGCAATCTTTGGATCCTCAATATAGTTTGATTTCCTCTAGTTATTCGTTAAAAGGGATTGTCATCACCTTTGTAGAGGAACTCATATTATATTGGCTCTCTAAATTTTTCTTCCCATTTCGGCAATCGATGCCAATGGGGGAGAAGTTTAGAGGGTTTAAGGGAATTTGGGTTTTATGCTTTTGTTGCATTTGCCTTTAATGCGCTTTGCATTCTTGCTTGTTTGTCATGCAAGGATGCTTTATTCATTATATAAACCCTCTTAAAAGGGATTGTCATCAATTACCAAAATGGGGGAGATTGAAAGTGCATGGTTGCCCCCATGCATGGTTTTGGTAATTAATGACAATCTCTATGGACTAATATTTGCATTGAGCTATATTTGTAGGTGTCCATTAGCTTGCTTGTCTCCATGTGTTGGAGTCATGGCTTTGCTTGATCTCCATTTGTTGGAGTCAAGCTCAAGGGAAGAAAAGTGTTGGGTTGATCAAGGCTTTATGCGGGTTGATCAACTCTCAAGTTCAAGTGAAGATATGCCGAAGAGTGCTCTCCCCATCTTGGTGTATGGGGGAGCGTCATGTGATTCTTCACCAAGCGAAGCGCAATCAAGAAGATGGTTCGCCTTGAGGAGATGAAGATCGTCTCCATCTACCTCAAGTGGATTAATGCGCAAGGCAAAGGTATGATCTTGATAGGGTTTTTATTTTACCGGTCTCATGATGTTTAGTGAGAGACCGGGTTATAGGATAGATAGCCGTACTATCAAGAGGGGCTCTCGACCGAGTATCGTGATCGTATTGATCGTGGAGAGCTCAAACCTTTGCATCCATGCAATCATCTTTATTGGTTCTTATTTGGCTTTTATCCATGTGAGAATTTAGAGCTTGTGTTCATCTCCATACCAAGCTCTAGTTCATCAAAAACGGATTTCATGATTA